>CAWUFW010006575.1:600000-1130595 GCA_963921515.1 Calotriton arnoldi | reverse complement strand
TGTGTGCCCGCTGCCAGGTGGGATTACCTTGCATCTGTAGTGGTTACAGCATGTTGCAACTGTGTAATAAACCTGTGCTTCACTTTGTGATGTGCGTTGTCTGTGGTCACACATTTGACTGCCATTTGCTTACTGCACCTGTGGGCTACTTGACTACAACTGGGAATGGGTGTGGTGTCTGTGCATTGCACCGTCTTCCCTGGCAACATCAGTGTAGGCAATGAGTCAGATGGCCTAGGTGTGTATGTGTTGTGTAGCCCTGGTGGTGTGTCTCCCTCATATGTGTCACGTTGCCTGTACTCACATGCCTGTGTTGTCCTTGCTGTTGCAGTTCGCATACACTGTGTAATTTTGCAGTTCATCATCCCCATAACAGCACCCACGTTGGAATCACGACAGAGGCAAGTATGGTGTATTAGTGTGTTTATTGTGATAATAGTGCATAGGATGGATTGTGCTGTACATGAATCTTGCAATCCCAAGTTCCTAGATGAATAGAAAGTCCAGGTAGACAGGATCCCCAGTATCGGGGCCACTGTTGTCTGACACATTGTTCCAACTTATACTCCCCATGCAATGTGTGGGAGTAGTGTTGCCATCAACAGGGTGAACAGTCTGTGCACAAAGGCGAAAATCCAGAACAGGTTCAGGCTTCCTGGGAGTTGCGCTTGGCCATCAGCCTCTCACTTTCCCCTCCTCGGACGACCCCTCTTCTTGGGGGGGGCCCTCAAGTGCAGGCTGCTGCGGTGCAGGGGACTCTCCGCCAGAGTCCTCCTCCCTCCCTGTGGCAGTTGCAGTTTGTTCGGTACCAGATGTTGTTGGCACACAGGGAGGTGTGGACTGGTTGCTGTTCATCTGGCGGAGGCATTGTAAAATGTCCCTGTGCACCGCCGTCATCTCATGTAGTACATCCCACTTGGACTCCACGCGGGTCATGTGGGAGTCCACACGTGACATGTGGGAGTCCACACGTGACATGTGTGACTCCACTTGGGACATGTGGGAGTCCAAGCGGGCATGATGGGCAGCCTGCTGCTGTTTAATGTCTCTGAGGAGCCCCACTACCTGGCTGAGCTCTCCGGTGCTGGACTGGTACGCATCAGCTATGCGTACCAGTTGTGGGTCTTCATGCACACCAGCAACGTCTGCAAGCAGCGACCTCTGTCTCCCACCCCTCCCACCACCCCTGCTGACATGTGCAGTGTGTGCAGTTGCACGCACAGATAACCCTGGTCCACCTTGGGGGTTGGTGGTGGTGGTGGTGTCCATGGCCCCAGGTTGGTCCAGGGTCACTGCGCTGGTGTTGTTCCTTATTCTGTCCATGTCGGCAGGGATGGTATTCGTGGTGACAGTCGTTGGAGGGGTGGGTGCAGGGGGTGCAGCTGGTGGACCTGCTGGTGCTGCAGCTGGTGGTCCTGCTGGTGCAGCATGTTGACTTGCACCGGATGTGCCAGGTTGTTCTTCATCGTCCGAGGAGGACAGAGGCTGTACGACGCCAGTGAGCTCGGCATCCTCTTGAGCCTGGGACTGGGACTCCTCAGCGTCTGCTGCTGTGTCCCTATCATCACCTGTTTTTGGGAGACACAAACAATGTATGTCATGTTTCTGCAGGCATCAGTGGTTGACACACCTGACAGTTGTGACTGTGCCTCGGGGTGCGGGCCTGTACATTGTATTGTCCTAAGTCGTCACAGTCAGGGGTTGATATTGGTGTGGCACATTGTCCTGCATTATTTGGGCATTTCTATGTATTCTCTGGGGTGTGAACATGGTCTGCATTGATTGTGTTTGGTTGACAGCCAGACCTCCTTCCCACCCACCCACCCACCCAGTCAGTTATCCCACCATGGAACGTGCTTGCATTGCAGGGAGTGTAAGTTGTCTCTCAGGATGTCAGTCAGTGGTGTCCTGCTGTTTGTTGGTGCACAGTTGGCAGCAGGGCCTTGTGCTCCCCACAGCAGTAGCCAGTGTCAGCCATCTTGTGAGTCCTTCTCCACTCCCTGTGATGTGAGCATGGTTCAGGGTGGTGTTGATGGGACAGTTGTGGGGGTGAGCTATGTCTGTGACTACGTATCCCATCATGCTATTGCCTCCACCCCCTTCCCAGCATGCCCATGCTTCCTTCCTTTTGACTCTGCTTCCCTGTGGGGTGGGCTGGCTGTGCTGACAGGATGGCTGGGAGTGTTGTCCTGGCAGTTGTTTGGCTAAGAGTCCCAAGAGTGTCCCTGTGCTTCACACAACATAACCCAGGGTGGTGGTGCTTTGTGGGATCTTGTGTTAGGATGGAGGGCATTGCATTCTACCAGGTGGGTACTGTGGAGTTTGTGTTGGGGGGGTGTGAGGGGAGGTGCTGGTGACTATAGTCAGTGCTGCAAGTCCCCCTTCCCACCCAGCCAGCCAGATAGCCCACCATGGAACGTGCTTGCATTGCAGGGAGTGGAAGTTGTCTCTCAGGATGTCAGTCAGTGGTGTCCTGCTGTTTGTTGGTGCACAGTTGGCAGCAGGGCCTTGTGCTCCCCACAGCAGTAGCCAGTGTCAGCCATCTTGTGAGTCCTTCTCCACTCCCTGTGATGTGAGCATGGTTCAGGGTGGTGTTGATGGGACAGTTGTGGGGGTGAGCTATGTCTGTGACTACGACTCCCATCATGCTATTGCCTCCACCCCCTTCCCAGCATGCCCATGCTTCCTTCCTTTTGACTCTGCTTCCCTGTGGGGTGGGCTGGCTGTGCTGACAGGATGGCTGGGAGTGTTGTCCTGGCAGTTGTTTGGCTAAGAGTCCCAAGAGTGTCCCTGTGCTTCACACAACATAACCCAGGGTGGTGGTGCTTTGTGGGATATTGTGTTAGGATGGAGGGCATTGCATTCTACCAGGTGGGTACTGTGGAGTTTGTGTTGGGGGGTGTGAGGGGAGGTGCTGGTGACTATAGTCAGTGCTGCAAGTCCCCCTTCCCACCCAGCCAGCCAGATAGCCCACCATGGAACGTGCTTGCATTGCAGGGAGTGTAAGTTGTCTCTCAGGATGTCAGTCAGTGGTGTCCTGCTGTTTGTTGGTGCACAGTTGGCAGCAGGGCCTTGTGCTCCCCACAGCAGTAGCCAGTGTCAGCCATCTTGTGAGTCCTTCTCCACTCCCTGTGATGTGAGCATGGTTCAGGGTGGTGTTGATGGGACAGTTGTGGGGGTGAGCTATGTCTGTGACTACGACTCCCATCATGCTATTGCCTCCACCCCCTTCCCAGCATGCCCATGCTTCCTTCCTTTTGACTCTGCTTCCCTGTGGGGTGGGCTGGCTGTGCTGACAGGATGGCTGGGAGTGTTGTCCTGGCAGTTGTTTGGCTAAGAGTCCCAAGAGTGTCCCTGTGCTTCACACAACATAACCCAGGGTGGTGGTGCTTTGTGGGATCTTGTGTTAGGATGGAGGGCATTGCATTCTACCAGGTGGGTACTGTGGAGTTTGTGTTGGGGGGGTGTGAGGGGAGGTGCTGGTGACTATAGTCAGTGCTGCAAGTCCCCCTTCCCACCCAGCCAGCCAGATAGCCCACCATGGAACGTGCTTGCATTGCAGGGAGTGGAAGTTGTCTCTCAGGATGTCAGTCAGTGGTGTCCTGCTGTTTGTTGGTGCACAGTTGGCAGCAGGGCCTTGTGCTCCCCACAGCAGTAGCCAGTGTCAGCCATCTTGTGAGTCCTTCTCCACTCCCTGTGATGTGAGCATGGTTCAGGGTGGTGTTGATGGGACAGTTGTGGGGGGGGGCAATATGTGTGACTGCGACTCCCATGATGCTATTGGCTACACTGACTTGGCCAGCATACACAGAATTCCTTCCTTTGAGTGGTCTTCACTGTGTGTTGGTGTTGTTGTGGTGGCTACATGTGTGGATGTGTGTGTTAGTTCTATTTGTGCCACTGCCTAGCTGTAGTTGTGGTTGTGTTTGTACATGTGTTGGCACAGTTGGATGTGACTTTTTTGATGGCATGTGTTGTGTTTATCTGACTGACATACACATTTTGGGATGATTCTGTTCTAGTTGCTGTGTAATTGCTATGTGTGCATGGTTTGACTCTCCCCTTGACAGTGATGTGTGTGTTTTGTGGCAGTTTATTGTGTACATTTGTTGTGTACTCACCAGGCTCTGGGATGTTCTCTAGTCCATATACGCTCACTGGCGGAAGGATGGCCCGCACCTTCTCCTCCCAGGGCCTGAGGTATATTGGCTTGGCAGGAGGGCCACTGCCGGTATGTTGGCTGTTGATGTAGTCTATCTTCAGCAGGTCCCGTACCCTCCTGCGCACGTCATACCACCTGTTCTGGATGTCCGTCTTTGTGCGCCGACATGGTGATTGGGCGTTCACCCTGTTGATGATCCTCTCCCACATCTTGGTTTTCTGCGACATGGGGGTCTGTTGGACCAGAGTGCCAAACAGCTGTGGCTCCACCCTGAGGATCTCGTCTACCAGGACTTCCAATTCACAATCTAGGAACTTGGGATTCTTCTTGGGGGCATGGTGATGGGTGGTGATGGTGAGTGATGTGTGTGTTGGTGTGCAGGTGAGGGTGTGTGAGTGTGTGTTTTGCTGGGTGTATGTGAGGTAGGTATTTGTTGGTGTGCTGATGGTGTGTGGCTTGTGTGAGGGATGAGCTGTGGGTGTGTGGTTGCTTTCTCTTGGGTGCTGGCAGTGAAATGGCATTTGCAAAGGCTCATGGTAGTGATTTGTGTCCTTTATATAGGTGGAGTTGTGGGTGTGTCTTTGTTCTCTGTCCCCACCCCCCAGTGTTTATTGGCTTGGTAATTGCTTGTTTGGCCTTTTTTTGGTTGATTTTTCCTTTGTGCTGTTTGTGTATGTTGGAAACGTTCTTGTGACCGAGTCGGACCCTGCATTGGTCTCGTACGGTGTTTTCCGTTTCGTCCACGCTGTGTTTGTGCAGTTTTGTATGCTGCGTACGCGTCGGTCGCGGTGTATTGTGTTGCTTCGGCTCGGTTTTGTATGCGTGTCGGTCGTACGGCTTGTCCTCCGTCCGACTCGGTCGTGTTTTTCGCGCCTTGCATCGTACTTTGCGGGTTGGAGTTGGCGGGTACGATTCGGTCGGATTTGTTCCGGGTGCGTGTCGGTCGGTTGGATTCGCGTGTTTTTCCGGCCGGATTGCTATTTTCCGAGCGGCTCGGTCGGTCGGCTTGGTTTCCTGACGTGTCGGTCGGATTTATCGCGGCTTGCATCGTACTTGGCGTGTCGGGCGCCACTGGTACGTGTCGGTCGGTATTTTTTCCGGATCCGAGTCGGTCGGTGCTTTTTCCGGCCCGAATCGGAATCGACCCCTAAGTATCTTACAGGCTCCGAGCATGAGAAAGCACACCTTACATTTGGTCGCCAGTCTAGCATGTTCAATCAGAACAATCGCCACCCTGAAAGCTGCATCTTTAGCTGTCAGAGCTACATACCGCACAGCTCTTCCTCCCAGGGAGCTAACTTCAGTGTACACAGAGGGGGAGCAGGGGCAAGAGCGCTTTCGGGATAGTTTTTAGAGGATGGAGGAGTTTCTGCTGTCGGGCACCGTGGGTGCGCCGGTGCTGGTCGGGGGATATCTCAATGGGGCACTGGGCTGCCGCTCTTGCATCCTGCTGGCCAGCTACTTCTTCACAGCTGGGGCTGTGGTCATGGGAGTCGCCAGCAACAAGGACGCGCTGCTGGGGGGGCGCATCATGGTGGGGCTCTGCATCGGTGAGTGTGCGCACCCTGGTAGTAGCGCTTCTCTGTCTAGCGCCTATGTGACTTAATAAAAACTCATGCGCCTCTTCAGTGCAACTGCAATATCATGCGCCTGCTTTCCATTTCATATATGTGCTACTTCTTGAAGCATTCAATCCTCTGATGCTGCAATTTTCAGTGCAGCATCTATACCGAAAGTCCTGCGCTCTCTGTAGTTACTAAAGCTTTTCAGATGTAGTGCTTCTCTGTAGCACATTTTACTTCTGTGTCCCAATGTAGGGCAGCCGGACCTGCAACGTAGTGCTTCTGGTTTACAAAACATCTTCCACCTCGCTCTAGCGCCTTTGCAGTATAATGTTTCTAAAGCCCTTGTACTTTGCAGTAGCATTCCTGCAGTGTAGCGCCTCTACCTATATACTTTGGCATAGCGCTGATGCACCGTCAGTATAGTACGTCTGCTGTATAACTGAAACTCCACCATCTCACCCTGTTACTGTCAGATCTGCACTACAACACATTTGGTTCACTGTGGTTACTCCACGCCTTTGACTCTTAGAATGCATGTGTTCAGAGCACGTTTGTGCGCCGTGAAGGCAGCTACAGTGCACATTTTGTGTCTGAAAGCAACTTATGTTAACAGGCCTTGTGCACAAGCAATGAGTAAAGAAAGCCCAGGAGTGGACTCAGAACAAGGCGTTTTGGTGGCCATGTCCCGAATGCCTGAGGACGCCAAGAGCAGAGGGAGCCGGCTCATTGCACTGCCTTCTTTATTGACGCCAAAAACCACTCTGCCATACTGTTTACTTGAGGCCACACAGGGATGATCATTCTGTGATGAATTTCCATTTGCGCCATGAATCTAAGTCCTCTACACAGTGCTCCTACCTGCTTCTCTGGTCTCATTGGCAATTCCTTATTCTAAGTCCTCTAGACAGTGCTGCAACTGCTTCTCTGGTACCAGTGTATTTTGTATTTATTTATTTAGTCAATAAAAACCATTACATTCATTCCTTACATTTCATAAAATTTGATTTAAGCTTAGGTTTCTGACAAATCTCTTAAAACGGACCTATAAACTCCAAATTAAAATTAATATAAAAATGTCATTAATGCAGTTCTTGTGAGGCCTTGACTTGAACAATTGTTCTTTATTTAATTTTATTTTATGTCCCGTTATTTAAAATGCAAGAGCTAATGTTTAAAGTGCTATTGTGCTGAGGTACATTTACAATGCAATAGGTCTCACATTTGCGAGAGTTTATGCTATTGGCATTGTAAATGACAATGCCTTTTATTTATTTGTTTCAAAAACCAACACATTAATAAAAGGCATTGTAATCTACAATGCCAATAGCTCAAACTCTAGTAAATGCGAGACCTATTGCATTGCAAATGCTTGTTTTATTACCACTTTGTTTCACCTACTTGTTTGTTTTTTGGGGGGGGCACTCTTAGGTAGATCTGAGCCCAAGAGGATTCATATGTAACATCCCCTCCTGGGAGGAACGGAGAATGGGCAGATGTCTCTCACTCCATACTACAAAATTCAGATAAGGAGTGTTAGGAATCAGATAACCCTTTCAAAATAACCCTCATCTGCAGGGGGAATATACGTATTTACATATATTGCACAGTGACAGTCAATACTATGGAGTTATAGTTGGGTCCTTGTTTCCATAGGGAGAGCATGTTTTGCTTCACAAATAAGTTTGGCATCGTTTGACAAATCTGAACAAAACTTTCCCAAAAAAGTTCGTCCACCGCAGCTCCTTCCTGGAAGGTTTCTGGATGATCCGTCAAGCACGGCTAAGAAAAAGGGAAGGTCCCAAAGCATTGATTTACTATGTTAATTCCAATACAGAGTTTTGGGAAGTGATACAGAAAAAACAGGTGAATGTAATTACACAAAATTGGGCAGAAAGTAAGAAGTTTACTCAGAAAACATGCTTTTTGTCATTTGCTCTAAATCAGTTTAGCCATTTTCGAGAAACTCCTGTTTAAAGAGGTGCTTGTGGTGGTCATAGAGGGATTAACAGTTAGGTATACCTGGATAGTTATTCCCCCAGAAATCCTGCATTACTGAAAATTAAAAAAAATATGGCCCTCCGATTGCCTGAGGGAGCTTTTACTACTATCAGCACTTTGGGGACAGTGGGACTGATACTAGCCCCATGGTAGCAAGAGATATGATTAGCTTGCCGCAACTCAGAGAAAAAAGTTGCAGCTTCCATAATCCCTATGTCCTGAATTTCTTTTCAAAAAGTAGTATAAGGGGGAAGTGTAGAGACATGCTGACCCCTAGCACTTGTGTAGTTGACCCAGAGGGGGCCAAAAACGAAACATAAATTGTGCTGTGAGAACCATGGTACTCCTGCTGGATCCAGCATAGCTCTCCCATGAAGTACCAGAATGCAACAGCGGCACTGGCGCTGAAGATTCATTGAATGAAGCTTGCGGTCCTGCAGTACTGTGGGGGTGAAGCTTGAGCATCTGTATTTCGAAAGTACTGTGGTACTGCAAAAATTGTAAAAAAAATAAGAAATACAATGTGGGTGTGGGCCATGCACAGCAGAGGGTTGTTCACCTATAAGGGAGTTGACCACATGCAGCAAGGGTTTGGGTTCTGAGCGTGGCACCCAGGTAGGCCCTGTATCCAATTCCCCACTGTGCATGAGATACAGCTGTGCACAGTGGGGGAGGCTACCTTCAGTGAGCTGGCCGCAGTGCTGATCATCCCCCACTGTGCATGATTTAGGGCGGTGCACGGGGGATGGCTGACTGCCTGTGGGATATGGGTGCAATGGTTGTAAAGCTTGAGCACCGGTACTGCAGGAGTGCCGCAGTACAGACAAAAATTTAAACAAACTTGGGCGTGGCTTCGGAGCCGATGGAAATGGTGGCGCTTTAGGAGAGCTCCAGATCCCGGGCCCCTGAAACCCAGAAAATCCGCACTTCCAGCCGGACAATAGCACTGTTAATGCCTGAATAGTACACGGGAATGCCGGAGGCTTCATCAGCGACAAGTTAAGACCGAGAATCGCATCGGAAGACCCCCCGGTCGGAAGTAAACCTCGGTGGCCAGGGCGCAGAGTACAGTGAACAGGGCGTGGCCATCGTCGGAACGCCGGACTGAAAGGAGCGGGAGAGACGGCGTTGCGGCACGAGGGGCGAGGCTGGCAGTGGCGGTACTGTGGCAAAACTGAGAATACCAGCGTGAGTGCGACACACAACACCGCGCCCTGCGGCGAGAGGCATAGCTAGCGGGTCTCACGGAGGAGACAGGGACGCGACTCCTTCCCCCGCCCGGCATCATCCGCCATTGCTGCGCAGCCGGGCCTGGCGGCCCTTTATGGGGACACAACACTTGACTACTGGAACCTGGTGGAGTGAATCGGCGCCTGGAGGGCGGCCGGGGGAACAGTGGGGGCTCCTTCCTCCATCCAATACCACCCGCCATCGAAAAGCGGCCAGACGGACAGCCTGTCGGGACACCCCCGTTCTCGATTCTGGAGCTTGGCGGACTACCGCGGCGGCCAAAAGGGGGACTGGAGGACAAATTGGAGGGCCCAACAGTGAGAGGTATTTCTTGAAAAGGCGGCGGGGCACCACTGTGGCACCGTGGTGCTCAGGCTGCAGAGGGCCGCTGGTCCGAGGTCGCTCCCAATGTATGTGGCGCAGTGAGGGGAGATCCGGGAGTGGCCACCATTGATACGCAGGAACGCGAAAAGTAGGTGAGGCAGCAGAGTGTAGCCCTGGTGGGGCCGGCCACGATTATACTGCGGCCGGGCACTTCTCTTCGGGTGGTGTGAACTGGATGATACCCAGGCCTAACGGAAAGGAAGGTTGACAGAGGGGCCCGCGGCGGAGATCGGACCGTGACTCTTCCTTCCACTCGCTACTTGCCGCCCCTGGAGTAAGAGGGCTCTGTTTTAGACGCTGAGGCCCAGGAGGACACGGCGATGGCCAGGGGCAACAGAGGGACTGAGTGAAGGGCCCCAGCATAGGAGACACAGTCTGAGACATAGGCGGGGCATCGTCTCCGCCCCATACAACGCCGGTGGGAGAGGCAGGGCCCGAAGGCCTCAGGGCGGGAGTAAGCGGCGTACAGAGGCCTACTGGGTGGGGTACGAAGAAGTGAGCGGCACTTCCTGGCCGGAGGGAGTCATCCCGGCTCAGTAGAATTGGCAGTCAGAATAGTAGAACTCCACAACCCAGAGAACAGAATCGGCAGTATATAAGGAGGGGCGTCAATACAGGGTCAGTGTGTGAGCATCGGAGGGACAGGGCCCGAGGAGGCCTGAGAAGCACGAAGGTAATACGTCCTGAACATACAAAGGGGAGCAGGCCACAGTTCCCGTGACAGGAGACAAGACGAACGATTAGACCCTCAGACCCGGAGTCTCGGAACATCAGGAGATTGAGGCGACCAAGCGAATGAAGCCCAAAGGACAGGCAGGGGCACAGTCGAACAAAATGGATAAATATGCAGTGCCGCTCCAGACTGCGACACCGCAGACTCAACAGCCAGATGGACAGACGGAACCCTTGCTAAGTGCGATCATGGCGGCAATTGCGGACCTCAAGGGCACGATTGAACCTAAAATAGATGCAGTAACTGTGGACGTTAATCTCCTGAGAGCAGACTTTAGGAAAATGTTGGACAAAGTAGCCGTTACCGAGCAAGAGGTGGCCCAATTACAGACCTGCACGAAGAGCCTGGAGGAACGAGTTCAGACCCTCACAAAACAACAGGATGCCATGGCAGCTAAGTTGGAGGACCAGGAGGGGCGGGCACGCAGGAACAATATAAGAGTCGTGGGGGTGCTGGAGGGTATGGAGGGACCTAGTGTTGACCTCTTTCTGGAGGACTTGATCCTGAATCATCTTAAACCGAAACGTCTCTCCACGTACTTTACCATTGAACGTGCACATAGGGCACCCATCCCCAAGCCCACACCCGGTGCTCTACCAAGGACGATCATTGCCAGGATTCTCAATTTCAGAGATCGTGATGCCATCCTACAAACAGCACGTCAAAATGGGAACTTGCATCATGGGAATGCAGTAATCCGTTTCTTCCCTGATTTTACATTAAACGTGCAATGGCAAAGACGCGCCTTCGAGTCTGTAAAAAAGGACCTGCGAGCCAAAGAACTTAAGTATTCTATGATGATTCCAGTCAAGTTGAGAGTTGAGGCCGAAGGGAAAACATGGTTCTTCAGCTCCCCGGAGGCGGCCGCGGAATGGCTGGAGGGGTAGCGCAGCGTAGGCCCAAACGCCCAACGAGGAAGGTGGCGGGAGCAACACAGAACGACAAGAGATGAATCAGACTGAGAGCGAGTAGACAGTAACCGGATGGGAGAACGATGGAGGGTCTGGAAGAGGAGACTTCGATGTGACGCCGAGTAGAAGACTGTGCAAATCAGGTTTTGTTGTTGAGATGGTGGGGGGTGAGGGGGAAATGCCGAGAGCACGAACTATCAATCACTGAGACTTTCGGTATACCGAAATATCCGCAAGGTTGCTATTGCATACAGATCTACGTATTTTGCGGGGGTGTGGGATCCTGGAGAAGGGGCTAGTACAGCCCGGCACCGACCAACCCCATTTTGGTTTCTTGTTAGGGGCGACAGGCACTCTGCACGTTGGGGAGGTGGGAGTTGTAATACCCACCAGCAGGGCAGCAGGGAGGGGGATATGTTATCTAGGGGATTGTTATGTTTTGTAGGTTTTTGTTATTTTATCGTTAGTTTCACATCAGTGCACAGTCAAGGTAATGGGTTGGCACAACTTGCTAGTCATAAGATGAGACACCTAATGCATGTATGGGGACGCATGGGAGGGTAGCATTGCAGAGAACGGTGCAGACATCAGAAGAGGGCCACAGGGAGGGACAGCATGGGGCTACTAGCCTTACTTTTTTGTCATGGAATGTTAATGGCCTAGGGAGTCGTATTAAAAGAAGCATAGTACTACAATACCTGTATAGACACTCCCCCGGGAGTGGCGCTACTACAGGAAACACACCTTAAGGGCCACAGATATCGTGCACTAGATAGATACGGGAACAAATTGGTGGCATATGCGGGCTACACGGCTGGCTCACGCGGAGTGGGGATGCTGGTCAAAGCGGGTCTCCCTTTGGTGGTTGGGAAAATATGGCATGATCCCCTTGGGAGGTATGTGACCCTCACAGGGACATGAGAAGGACAAACGGTTAATATTGTCTCTTGCTATATACCGCCGGCAATGCGGTCCGAGGCATTTGCAGCGCTGGGGACCCTACTGGTCGATCTTCCACAGGGACTCTTAGTACTGGGTGGTGACATGAACTCTGTCCGCATCAGTTAGAGACAGAGGGACGGAACCACTCAGCGCATTTGTTGAAGCGATGGGTTTGACAGACCTCTGGTGACTGCATAACCCAAACGCTCGCTAGTACACCTTTTACTCAGCCGCGCACGGTAGCTACTCTAGACTTGACCATATTCTGACGCACAGAGGTGAAGAGGCATGGTTCTCAGGCACTAGAATCGGTCCATGGGGTATTTCAGACCACTCGCCAGTGGAAGTAATGGTGAGGGGACCAACTCGAACTTATGCCTTGCCACCCAGGCTGAATTCATGGTTCTTTAAGAACAAAGAAAATGCTCAAAAAGTCCGGGAGCGGGCACAACTTTACTTCCAGGAAAACGAGGGAACAGTTGAGGAGGCATGTACCTTGTGGGAGGCATTTAAAGCAGTCATGAGAGGGCATGTCCAGGACTGCAAAGGAGTTAATGTTATATGGGGTTAAATGGCCCTAAGACACACTGTCGACATTGCTAAGTTAGCATGAGTTTTGCTTGCCCTATGCTGCTGCTTTTGCGCACGCCTCTGCTAAGCGTTTGTTTTTGCGACACTTTGCCTCTGCCCTGTACATGATAACAGATTGTTTTTCACGTTCTCAGCCTTCCCTTCAATTCTGTCTGAACATAATGTGCAAGGTCGGTCAACAATGTCTCTTGTTATTCTGTTCTGGTCAGTCCCTATTACCTAGACAAAACATGTTACCAACAGCTGCAATATGGAAGAATCGTGCTTTGATATAACGTTGTTGCATGTTTTTGAAACACACTCGAAGAAAGCCGTTCCATGGAGCTGAGCGCTGCTGTTCCTATGATGTAAACCCTTGGGTTTAGGCTTTCAGGTAGGGGTCTGCGAATAACGCCTAGAGATCTTCTGTTATATAAAATAACTTCTTACTGCCTTGGGGAGGGTGATTAGGCCCAGTTATTTTGCCTTTTTCACAGTCTTTATAAAATGACGACTCCTTTTATATTCTATGGTATTGTAACAATGCTAATGATTCTTGCCTTATGCATTTTGCTGCTAGTTGTGGTTCGCATACTGTTTCATGAATCACTATAGTCAAAATAAACATTTTGAACTTATTTAGTGACTCTGATTATTTTTATTGTGGACAAGTACGTGAGCGCGAAAGAGTGTCTTGTTCCCGCGACTCTGAGGTGAGTCGGGAGTGCTCGTGTTCTGGGTTGTCTAAACATTCATAGCTTCTTGATATTTGTAGGAGACCGAATGAGACATTATTGCTAGTTGGTTGGGATTTTGAGTACTAATGTGATAGGAGGTACACCCCTATTTACTGAGGTCCTGTTTTCTTGTGCATAGTTCTGTGTATGAGCAGAATCCCCGCAACATGGCGCCCAACGTTTGGTCTGGTTCTTATCTGCGAGATGCTTGAGTAGTGCTCGTGCTGGTCCACAATACCCTCATTTCTGTTTCCGGAGACAGCTGTGACGGAGTAACCAACTATATTGACATTTTTATAGGTTTATTCAAGCCTGAAGTTTTAAAAGGTATTTCTTTTCTTATAACCCGAGTTTGCGCTGACACTCTTTAAGTTGTTTTACTGTCTTCTCTATAATGGCTGTAGTTGATATTCCGGCTCATAGCAGAGCCGCGCTGAGGGCGCACTGAACTCATTATGCGGTTCCTGATGCTGGGGCCGCACTTATTTTTGTGGTGGAAGCCGATCCGGCTCACCAGTTTGAAGTTTTCTACTCTTGGGTCACATTTCCGGTGGTGGATGGCACTGATGATTTGTTTCACACGTATGCTGCCACCGCCGTTCCTCAGCAGTATCAGCCTTATAGAGCGCTTGAGATTCCGCTTACAGCTTGGCAACACCGTATTTGGTTTAATGGCGCCCTTCCTCACCCATTAACGGTAGTCCTTTTAGGCCCTTTATCTAAAGATGGGGCCACATGGCCCGTTTTGGCTGGGTTTACCCCACACCCATGTGCTTTTACAACTGCTACACTCGCAGAGCTCCGCGTCCTACATACTTCGTTGGTACGCGTATATAGAGCTGTAATACAGTACGTAACACGCACCGTCCAGGTGGGACCACCCGGTGCTGCAGTACAACCTGCGGGTCCTGGTGGCATAACCATCAGTCCCGTTATTGTTAATTCTGTCATGGGCAAGCGCCCACAGAATAAGGATGAATTTCCTTATTGGCTTGCCGAGAAATTTGGACAGATAGAAGCTGTCTTTCCTAATACCACTCCTGTGGATAAAAACAGGATCTTAACTATTAGCTTACCTAAAGACTTAATTCCCGAGTTGGCTGATTGTAACACCTGGGGCAGGGTGTTTGCAGCGGTATATTCTATGTGTTTCGGCACCCCCTCCATGACCATGCTCCCCTCTGTGATTAAACGTGTTCAAGATGAACACGGTGCAGAAGCGGCTGTTGAGCTGGGGATGAGACTGGTGGGAGTGTTCGACGTGGTTGCTGATATGATCCTTGCGAATGTCAAGGGCGATGCCGTTAGCTTTCAAGTAGCAAACCGCTTAGAGCCTGACAGACCACGAGAATTACCAAAGATTATTACAAAGGCTTACAAAACCATAGGCCGCAATAGTCTGGGGAATAAGCCTACGTCTCAAATTCAAACGCAGTCTCAAGTACAACAGAAAGCCCAGCCTGACAAGGATGGGTGCCCTTTCTTTCCTAAAAAGAATTGGCAACGAAATAAGAAACAGGGTTCCCAACAACAGAAGCAGGGTTCGCGTGCCAGTTCACCGACCCCTGATGCTTCTGAACGTACTTATGACTTGCGCGATCGCGCTAAAATTAAGTCTCTTGAAAGATTTCAGGTTCTTGATCAGCGTTCTCCTCGTTCTTTACAGGAAACATCAGGCTCACAAGCCGGTGGAGGGGATCGCCAGGATCGGGGTAGAAGTCAACCTGCGTCACAACTTCGTGAACAGCCTCGACAGTTTGAAGTCAAGGACAAGCAGGGTGATTCCGCACAAACCCGTCCTCCTTTTCAAAAGAAAAAGGTTGCCGCTTTAACAGTGCGGTATGCCACAGACGGTGAGGACGCGACTCCTGGATTGGACTTGGGCAGTGACTCTGCTCGACAGCGCGGCGGAAGTTACCATAGTCACGGAGGCTCTATGTCCCCGTCTGGATGTGACAGCAACTGACATTTGTTACAATTGAGACTGCAGATACCCGGGTTGCCCCCCGGATAGACTACATGAAGTCCTTTTCCAAATTGAGGGTGATATACTGCGTCCCATTCAGGTTGTTTTCTGGGAGAATCTAACCGCTACATATGACATTTTATTGGCGGAGAAAGATTGGCCGCCACCCTATGTGTTATCCTCTTCTCGGGGGGAAGATGTGATACTTCCGAGTTTTTCACGTTGTGTCCCTGAGGAACAAGCGCAGGCTTTCGCACAGGATTGGGCTTTGGCCTTAGCCCCAGCGGTGTATCGCAATCAGGTGGGTTGGGACGTTGATTCGCCAGCTCATGAAATACCATTGCACTCTATGCCACAACCTCAACCTCAATATCCCATCAAACGAGAAGCGAAAGCTTCGGTTTGTGACATTCTAAGACAATTAGAGTATCCGGGGGTCATTGAGTCATGTGTATCACCTATGAATAATCCTCTCTTTACTGTCCCTAAACCTGATGGTTCTTTTCGGATTGTATTGGATTATAGAAATTTGAACAGCCATTGCCGCACCTTTGCGGTACAAAACACACACAGTTCGGCGCTGGTGAATAATATTGTTAGTAAAAAATACAAAACAACACTTGACATTTCCAATGGTTTCTACAGTCACAATCTCGACCATGCGAGTGGTGACCTGAGAGCATTCAGTGCCGTCGGGAATCAGAAAAAATTTACACGGTTGCCTATGGGGTATAAGAACAGCCCCGGGGCATTTGCGGCACGCATTGTGTCTTTGTTGCATGACATTGACCCTGAGGCCTTGTCGTATGTTGATGACATTTGTTTGACTGACGACGACCTCGCGCCGCATCTGGACCAAGTTGACCACATAATTTTGTCTTTTGCCGACTACGGTTATAAGTTTAATTTTGCAAAGTCACACATTGCCCATCTGGCAGTGCTCTTTTTGGGCCACGAGCTCAATAATGAGGGAAAGGGTCTAGCACCTCATTTCCTAGAGAAATGTGCACATTTGCAACCACCTTCTTTTTGAAAAAGTTACAATCCCTGCTGGGTTTTTAAACTTCGGGAGGACTTACATTCCCGATTATGCCCAGCGTATCAAACCGCTTTATGCGTTGATACAACATAAGTTCTCTTCTGCCAGCTGGCTTCCGGAACATACTTCCGTTCTGCAGTCTTTGCAGGTGGATTTGCTTGCGACTAACTTCTTAATGACTCGTGATAACACCACCAACCTGGTAATACGTATTGTTTCTGGGGCAGTGGGTTTCACGTACTTAACATTCAATGAAGGAGACACAATACCTATTGCATACAAATCACACTTGTACACTGCGGCTGAAATGCTTTTTTCCTCTGTAGAAAAAATCTTGACGGCAGTGCAGATGGCGATTCTAAAGGAACGCTCACTGGCGCAGGGCAAACGCATTCTTATGGTCACTCCCTTCCCTGCTTTGGAAGCAGTGACTAAAGCTAGTGTGCCTAACTCTAAAGCATTGCACCCACGTTGGATTCAGTGGGCTACTTCTTTGACGTCTTCGGATGTCACATTTGTCTTTGATCCATCTCTTCAGACTCAGGAGTTTTTGCAGTATGAATTTGTTCATCCTCCTCCTTTGTCGCTTCTTCCTCTGAGTGAATACAAATGCATCATTTATACCGATGGCTCGGCGCAACCGGCCACGGGTTCCAAACATGCTTATTCAGCAGCTTGCGCTATTGTGGCTGGCTCTATTGATGATGGAGAGTTTAAGTCATCCATTGTGCACACACAGGCACTAGGAGACTGCACGGCGCAATTGGCCGAGCTGCGTGCTCTTGTTCTAGCTCTAGAGTTTGCTGATCCTCTTGTGAATACTCTTATTGTGTGCGATTCTTACTATTGTGTCCAGTCATTCAAAAACAACTTATTCTTTTGGTCTCAAAATGATTATTGCGATTCTAAAGGCACCGCAATTAAGCATAAAACGCTTTGGGTTCGAGTCGCAGATCTTAAACAACGTCTGCCTCTCACACATGTTATTCACACTCTTGGCCACCAGCGTATCGGTACACACGCTCTTGGTAATTCTCTGGCTGATGAAGCGGCCAAGTCTGCAGTAGCCACGTGTTCCGTAGCAGCAGTTACAAGATCTATGACTAAGGTTAATAATGAAATTCTGGCAGCGGTCGCTGCAACTAGGGAGAGAGGTAATTATCCTGCGGGTTTCCCTTCTAAATACTCTTATCATGTAACTCCCGAACAGGTTCCTTATGCTACCATTCCTTCAGTTGGGGATTGGCTGATTCCCAACTCTGACCGCAGACAAGCTTTGATCAAGGCCGCACACGAAGGCATTGCTTCAGCACATGCCCGGTGTGTCGGCAACAGTCTCTATTCTTCAGCAACGTTACTGGTGGCGTGGTTTATATAAAAGACTCGTAATTATGTTCTTTGCTGTGATGTTTGTCAACAAATCAAGCCTTCTACAGTCCCATGTCCACCACAAACACAGCTATGTATTTCTAATAGACCTTTTGGCTGTGTCTATCTTGATCACTGCGGTCCTCTTTCTTCTGATACTGCATACAAGTATATCTTGGTTGCGGTTGATTCGTGCACTCGATTCCTGTGGCTATGGCCACAACATAGTGCTGACGCTCGAAATGTCATTGGGGATTTGCGTGTCTTTATCGGGATGTTTGCCTGTGGTACCTTCCATTCTGACCAAGGTCCGGCGATGAAGTCGTTGGGGGTACAGGTGCAGTTTTCGTCTCCATACAGGCCGGAGGGCAATTCAGTTGTGGAGCGAATGAACCGTGACTTAAAGCAATCCTTGACAGCTAGAGTCTTAGGTACTGGCAGGGACGGGCTGTCCCACTTGTATGGGGTCCAACGTGCATTAAATAATCTCCCTAAAAGATCTCTGGGTGGGCGGACCCCTTACGAAATGCTCTTTGGCTTTCACATGTTTGTTCCTGACCTTGATGGTCTGGACATTGTGGCGGCTGCTAATAAGAAGGGGGACCCTTGACTAGATGGGGGCAGGTGCGCAGGGGAAATAAGGAACACCAAAGATGCAAGAAATAACCTGCCCCGTATTTTCAACACATGGCCCTATACAAGGGTCCTAGAATTCATCCTCTATCTCTGGAGCAGATCAAGGAAAAAATGAGTAGTTACATCAAGTTTTACAAATTGAGTAATAATTTTATTAGTTGAATAATCATTTCGATAGTTTATAAAAACACATAACGATAGTCGCAAAAATTGATGATCAATAAGACAAAATTCAAAAAGACATATATATACCGTCCCACACACCTACTTCAAACAAAACATTCATATCATCATACATTCCCAGACTTCATCATAAAGACTCACACATCATTCACACAACTTTAAAGGAATCATATAAGATAAAAATTGTGCATAACAGCCACAAGATGGTAAGATGACAGAGAGAAATACAAGTCATCAAGGGGTAGGGATGAAAGTGATCCAGCTGCCCCCACACGAATAACGCCAACGCGCGTTTCGGTGTGTTGCCCCAGCCGGGGCTACACCTTCATCAGGGCGGAGATGGACAATAAGGGGTGGGACAAAACACCCATATTTATGACCTCCAAATGTGCCCAATATAATTTCTTATAAACGAGGGCGTAGAGGAAAGAACCAGCAACGAAGGCTTCTCCAGAGCGTTCAAGATAAAAATAAAGAGGGTCGCGGTGGCATTCTTCTTCCGTAGGATTTGGGGAGATCCTTTTATGGATGCCACACAAGGAATGATCTCACAAAGAGTGGTAAATCCAGCCCCTTGCCGCGATTTCACAAAGATCAAAGGAAGTCTTTAGTCTATTTTTACGTAAGTTCATACGCCGCGGGTCGATAACTCCATCTTTTCAGCGAAACAGGGGGGGGGCCAATGGCACACCTCCCCGTTTTCCCAACGTGTCCGGGAACTGGTCAATCGACTCCTAGTCCCAATTATGACCTTGATACACCCAGAGCAATCGGGCTTTATGCCCCACAGAAGTACCAGGCTTAATCTTCGACGACTCTACGGGGTGATGCACCTGGTAAAGACCAACCCAGGGGTGGAGGCAGCACTCCTGTCTCTGGACGCCCGCATGGCATTTGATAGTATAGAGTGGCATTACCTGTTTGAGATCCTAAAGCGGTTTGGGTTTGGCCCACGGTTCCAGTCATGGGTTAAGTTGCTGTACACGCATCCCCTAGCTAGAGTCCAAGTTAACGGCGCAGTATCCCGTACCTTCGCTCTCCATAAGGGCACACGACAGGGGTGCCCCCTTTCACCGATTCTATTCGCATTGGCGCTCGAACCGCTGGCGGCATGGGTGAGAGGGGACCCGGTAATCACCGGCATCTATGGGGGAGAACAATGGGAAGAGAGGATATTGCTATATGCGGACGATGTACTTCTCTACGCGACGAGACCAAGGTTCACAATAAACCGGCTACTGCAGATTTTTAAACTCTATGAAGGGTACTCGGGATACCAGATTAACTGGGATAAGTCCCTCCTGTATACGCTATCGGACGGACCACCTCCGATACTCGGTGCTGACAACAGGTGGCAGGTCAAAGATAGTTTTAAATACTTGGGCATACAAATAGTCAAAACAGACGCAGGATTTCTGGCAGGGAATTTACAACCGCAACTGGAACGCTTACGAAGCGACGTCGCCCACTGGAGGAAGCTGCCGATATCTCTTGTGGGGAGAGCTGTCCTCTATAAGATGATGTCGTTACCACGAATACTCTACGTTGTACAAAACATCCCTTGTCTGATACCGGACACATTTTTCAAAGATGTGGATAGCGAATTAAGAACATTACTGTGGGATGGTGGGGGTGCGAGAATTTCATTAGCCAAATTACAGAAAGGAGTCTATGAGGGTGGTTTGGCCATTCCTGATCTACAAAAGTACTACTGGGCCTCACACCTAATGGTAATCAATGACTGGGTATTTTCGGATAGGAACGACACGGCATACAGAGTGGATCACTGGGCAATGGGGACTGGAGGGCACCTGAGAGCGCTATATAGTCGGGGGAAAAAAGGAGACATGCCATCCCATACACAGATAGAAGTAAATGTGTGGACGAAGGCTACTCGATTTTTGGGTTGGGCCAATAGACCGACAGAACAGACCCCCCCTATGGGACAGTGATACGCTTCAGGAAGTGGGTAGGCTATAGGGTTTCGGTAAATGGAAACTGATAGATATAGTGCGCCTTGGAGATGTATGGCGGAGGTGAACTATGCTCACGTTCCCCAAACTACAGAAAGAATATCAATTAGCGGATACAGAACACTATAGGTACTTGCAGTTGAAACACGCACTGGGCAGGCACCTTAAGGCGGGGAGCAGATACCCGAGTACAGCCCACTAGAGGACAGATTACTATTGGATCCCATCCCGGAAAAAGCACTATCGTGCACCAATAAGATTATTTATAATACCCCGGACCTCCTCGTGAACCTAAGGAAGACCTGGGAATCCGATGTGGGCTTGCTGGAGGACGACGACTGGGTGGAGGTGGTGCAAAGCCCCAGAGAGGTGGCGATGAGGGCAAGGTTTAGACTAGTCAAACTGCGAATCCTACACATGTCTTACTCCACCAGTGTACTCATGTTCAAGCTGGGGCGCATACCCACAGAAAATTGTCAGAGGGGGTGCAATCAGAGGGGTACCTTCTTTCATATTATATGGGAATGCCCGATCATACAGCGGTATTGGCGGGGTGACCGGATAATGTCGGAAGTCGTGGGACAGGAAGTTCCTATGGATGCCAGGTGGCATGTGTTATGCATATCGGGGGAACTGACATGGCCCAAATATCAACAAATCTGTCTGAAAGTGGCGGCGATGGTGGCCAAAAGAAATATTGCCGGGCCTGGGGAGCCATACAATCACCGACAGTGAAACGTTGGAAGAGGGATATGGATTGGTGCTGTGCGGCTGAAAAAACAGTATATGAAGGCAGGGGGTGTCCCAAGAAATGGGAAAAAGTGTGGCGGCGCTGGGAAGTGTACAGGGGCAACTGGGAGGTACCTGAAGGCTCAGGTCGGGAGGGGGTGGTGGGCAGGGGGTGTTTCGAGATGGGAACCGGACTGAATAGCTGAGTGTGTTACAACGTTTATATGTAACAGAATGTGTACTACGGAAATAATGATGTACTAACGAATATTGCCTAGTAGGATGTTGTGTATTGATACTAACGACTGTTTAATAAAAAGAAGTTTAAAAAAAAATAATTTAAACAAACTTTAATAAAAATGTGTGTTGGAGGGATGAGGGGTTGGGTACCGACAACTGCCTGCCACGCATGAACGAAGGCTGTGCACGGGGGAGATTGGCTACCTGCAGGTTGAAGCTTGCACAGTCCCATGTTACCTTGGGGGTGAAGCTTGAGCACTGGTACTGTGGTAGTACCACAGTAACATAAACAAACATTTTAAGAATAAATAAATAAAATGTGTGGTGGGGGTTTTGACACCCACAGGGGGTTGAGTGCATGGCCTGGCTTTAGGCTTGAGCCCAGGATCTGCAGCCGATGTCCCACGTAGGACCAAAGGCCATGTGCAGCAGGGGTTTGGCTGCCCGAGATGGGGTTGGCCACATGCAGCTGGTGGGCTGACCACCCAGACAGGGCTGGACAAATGCTGGAAGGGGTTGTGCACAGAGCGTAGCTTCAGGAAGGTCCTGCAACCAACCGCCTGCAGCGTACAGCCTACATCTGTGCACAGTGGGTAGTGGCCACCCACAGCGAGTTGGGCACAGGGCCTTATGCATTAATAATTATTAAATGTTATGTATAGAATCCATTGAAAGTACTTTGGTTATATATTAATAAAAATATTGTTACATTATTTTTTCAATTCAAAATAGAGTATTTAAGCATTTCATATTTAATTAATAAATATGCACTATTTTAATATCTCTTGTAATATTCAGTTATATTTATGTGTATTTGTAACTATTTTAATTAATTGTATTTAATTTAATTTATTTCCTATTGAGTTGTATTTTAACTCCTACCTCAATTATTTTCTGTTGGAGGGTGTTGCAGTACCAATGGATGGCCATGTGTGATGCTGGACTTACTACTTTTTATTTTTTAGTAGTAACTTACACTCAGATTTTGTAAATAGCCAAAAGAGGAAAACTCACTCAAAGTGTAAATCACTCGAAAGTGTAAGTTACCTTTGTGAATCAGGCCCTAGGTTTAGTAGTAAATGCTACAGGGACAAAGGGGAGTGGCTGGAAAAAAGGGCCATACATACTACAAAAGGGGAGGGGAATATGGAGGAATAGGGAGCGGTTGGGGAGGGCCAAGGAGGTACTTTAGAGAGGGACATAACTCACCCACAAAAGAGTAAGTCCATTGATATTCACAAATTGTGATTCCAAAGTTCGTACTGCTATAAAAAAACAGTAGTAAGTCCAGCACAACACATACACAACCAATGGTACTGCAACATCATCCCATTGAAAATATTGGAGGTTGCAACTTTAAATAAAACTCCATAAGAAATCATGTTAAATTAAAAAATAAAAATTATTTTAAATAGTTAAAAATATAAATCCATTAAATGTAACAGTCAAAATATATAAAAATATTACTCATTTATTACTTAATTTTCAAATCTATTAACAGCTCTTGAATGTGAAAATTAATGTAACATTTAAAAAATTGCAATTAAATTACTTATAATTCATTCTATACATCACTTTTGATAGTTATTGATGCCTATTAAAAATATATTTTTTTGCCTTATGGAAAATGTATTATTATTTTATCTAACCTTAAGAAAGATAATTATATTTTAAGGTAGTAAATGTAAATTAATCAAACAATTAATTCTAAATAAAGGTAATACTGCAGTATCATTTTTGTTCTTTTCTTCTACAATGTAAAAAATGATTTTATATAAATATTTAACATAAAATTATTTTCAATACTTTTTCAAGTTAAATACATTTTTCCCTATACTTTACCATAGGAGACTCCAGGTGGAGATCTCTGTATGATAAAGTATAGGGAAAAATAAAAAAAGGTTTTTAGTGAGAAAAATATGGAAAATATTTTTACATTGAGTATTAATGTAAATTAATTGAATATATTTGTTTAAATGTAGAACAAAAGAAACAAATGCTACATAATTCATTCTTTAATTAATTTACATATATTAAACTGAATTTAAAATAATTTTCTGAAGTTTAATTTAAATAATAAATTCCACGTGAAGAAAGAAATATAGTTTTAACATGATTTCATAACTATTAAATGTGATGTATAGAATAAATTATATGTAATTTACTCATGTTTAAAACATTTATATAAATTTTCACGTTCAATAAGGGTTGTTACATGTTTTAAAATTCAATAATATATACTGTTCACACATAGACACACACACTCATATAAATGTATATATATAAATAAATATATATATATATATATTATTTTTTTACCACACAAAGTCCGTAAGTTCGGGGCTTGTACTCGCGGCGGTCCTGGATGGACTTCGGTGCTCCACAGTATTCCAAAAAACCAAATTCTTTTTCTCAAAGAAAATACCAGGACTCCCCGGGATGACATTTGAAAGAATAGTGAGCGGATTATCACAATTATAACAGTAAGAACATGAGTTAAGACAAGATAAGAAAAGTTTCATCATGACAATAGGCGAGAAAAGTATACAAACATGGAGACGACGAACTTTGCATGAATATTATGCATAGAACACTGATTATGAATTTGCAATTCTGATTAAAAAAATGCCCACATGGGTGGGATTGTCTGTTAAATAGATTGTGAGTTGGAACCACGAGGATTGTGCACAGTATGGGCCAACATTGGTTGTAATGTATATACATAAATGTCTCTGAAGAATGCCGAACTTTGCATGAACATTATGTATAGGATATTGATTATGTATTTGCAATTTTGACTAAAAGAATGCCCACTGGGGCAGGATTGTCTGGCAAATAGATCGTGAGTTTGAATCACGAGGCATGTGGCCAACATTGGTTGAAGTATATATACATAAATGTCTTTTAAGAATGCCCACCAGGCCTTTTGCCTGGCTGTGGGCCGGGCCGTCGCTGTGAGCAGCCAATCAGGCAGAGCGGTCCAGGAGAGGATGCCGGAAGCCAGGCGAGTGTAGCCTGGTTGGGGGGCGGGGCTCTCTTGGAGCCCCGCGTGTCCCCAGATGCCCAAAGGAAGAGGGCTTCCACTGCCCATGTAAACGTGTGGCCGATACTTGATGCCACCCTTTTCTGAGCCTGAGAATCGGGCTTCCGCTCCGTTCGATCAGAGTGCCGGACCGGAAGTCAGGCAGGAGAGCCTGACCGTGGGCGGTGCTGTGCGGAGAGGAGAAACACCGCAGACGCAGCATTCCGGTGGGAGCCTACATCGCGTATTTGCCAAAGTGGAAAGAAGCACCGGAGAGCCCTGCGGAGTTGGCCAAGTGGAGACAGAGCCTCATAGGCTCGCCAGACCCCGAGGGAGAGGACCGGAGCCTCGAGTACTCCCGGCTGGAGTCCTGCGCTGTGCCCGGTGTCCAGAGACCGGAAGAAGCCCACCAGAGAGCCCAGGTGAGAGGGGCTCCCCAAGGCACACTGTTAGTGCCGATTTTGAGGAGTGGGAGCCTACGGGGCACTGTCGGTGCCAATTGGCACAGTGTATATGTGTGATTATGATTCTAATGTGTTTTGGATAATACAAAGGCTATTTTTTATATATATAACCTTGTGTGGAGTTTCTTTTGTGGTGTGCCTAGTGTGTTGCTGCTGTGTGTGTGTGTTGCGCAAACGCTTTACACATTGCCTCTGGGATAAGCCTGACTGCTCGTGCCAAGCTACCAAGGGGGTGAGTAGGGGTTATCTTCAGCGTGTAACTCCCTTGCCCTGACTAGAGTGGTGGTTTCTGCCTGGTTTAGGCGCAAGTCCTAGCCAACCAGAAATCCCATTTCTAATATAAATATATATATATATCCAAGAAGAAGTGCTCCTGCTGGAAGCCGTAGTCCCGTGAGAGGTGGCGCAAGAATCGGCGGAGCAGCCGATAATCCAAATTCCAATACGAAAACAATCACTCGCGCTCTCAGAGACCACAGACAGTGTCGGGAAAACAAATTTGATTTATTCCATCATAAATCAACGTGACGCGTTTCGCCTTGATCATATAACAATTTCATTTAATTTAACATTATTACCTGCGGTTGGCTTGTGGACTTGCTACTACTTACGTAGTAACTTACACTGATAAATTTGTCTCCAGCCCCTTTTTCAGACAGCTTCTTTTGGCAGCTCCTGTATATTGTTCTTGGATGGGGGTATCCAGTGGGCGAAATAAAAATTATCTGGTAAGTCAACCAAACCTAAGTTTAATGAAGGTGCCCCTGTTAAGATTAAAATAAGAAGAAAGGACGCTTGGGAATTGTCGTGGCGTCTCATACCGTTGATGGACGCCCTTGCTTCCATACTCCAATGCAGTTGCTTGTCATTTTAATTTCCTTCTGGGAAATTCCCCACTATCGGACCTAGGCCACTCCTGATCTCCTTCCCCTATTCATACCTGACCAAGCTTTTGCAAGTCGCATTCCCTCTATTACCGGGCTAACTTCAGGTGACTATCACATGCCAGTGTGCACATTCTGACTTTTTATAGATCCACAAGGCAGACCTAGCTAATGCTGGTCGCATTCCTTCCTTTAAAGTATACACATTAGTTTATATTTACACAGTGCCCATGAACACAGTTTGATTAAGCACTATCCTTGATTTCCTTATCCATTTCTTGATTAATTCAGAAACCCTCTGTTGACCTTCCTACTGCACTATAAGGGTCTCTTCAAGAACCAAGACATTTGCATATATAGAACACTTTTGGTTAAGCCCAGCCTACTTGAATCGACTTAAAGTTGTCTTCAGAATTTCCATTGAGTTTCATTTGCACCGCTGGAAAGTTTTCATTTGTATTCATTACCCCTGTGTTTAAGTGACATTTACTCCAGCATGTGCTTGTTTTTGACCAGGTGAAGACCTGTTGGTTTATTTGTGGGTTGAAACACTGTCAATATTGTAGCAGCTAGGTACAAAGACGTTCTCTAGAAACTAGCTTTGAAGCAGATTGTGAATTTATTTATATGGGCATCATTTGCACTACTGTCCTCTGTTTACGTTGTATATATAGTCTGATGCTGTATTTTCTCTGTTTGATCACTTTTTTGCTTTTATTATTTCACTTACCAGCACCATGTGTTCACTTTGTCATATTGAGCACATATAGGTCCATTGTTTATTTGCTAAACATTTGTCTATGTCTTACAACATTTTAAAATATAATTATTTTTTTGTATATAAATGTTTTTTATTCATTTTTTTATCGTGGCCTCTTTTTCTATTTCTTCTTGTCTTATACATTTTGATTGTGATGATATAATCAGTATAACACCCCTTTTTTCCCCTCATTTTGCAATTCTTAATAATGCAGAGTTGAGCATTGTTGTTTGGTAGAAAGGTCAGAAGTCACAACAGCACAAAGTGGTTCCCCACAAGATCACAGGTACTGCAGCATAGCACCTTGAGTGCAGTTGTTTGGAAGGTGGTGGCATGGGTTAGGTAAGCACTATCTTCAGAACAGTGGCACGCTCTGCGTTGTCACAATACTTCTTTACAGCGGTAAGTGTGCCTCAGCACAACTTTATGACGGTGGCAAACTCCACCTCAACTCGAGCATCTAGTTTGTGGCACAATCCACCTGAGGCACAGTAATTTTGAGGCATTGATGACCGCTGCTGTATGGAATTCCTCTAAGAGTTGTCCTCAAGGAGTGTCTGTAGCCCATACACCTCGTGGCACAGAATTCGCACTCCTCAGTCTTCTTTCAGACAGTTCCAAGGGTCAAGCTGCACTGTTTCTTCAGGTCAGACGCACCTCTGCAGGGTTGGAAGGCTCCTTCCCTCTCTCAGCAGCTGCAGGCTGGCTTCAGGGCATGTCAGGTCAGAGATTCAGCTTCTTCCAGCAAGACCAGACTCCAGTGATGTCTTCCCACCTCTCGAAAGCTGGCTGTCCGGTAGACATCATCTCTGGTTTAAAGTAGGATTCTCTGTCTGCACTTCAGAAGGGGTCTGGGGTGAGTCTTCTTTCAAGTGTCCTCCATAGACTGTTCTCCAGACACGGCCTTTGTATAGAGTGATGTTCCTCACAGCAGGGTAGTCTTCTGCCTGAAGTACCCACAACAGAGACAGAAATCAGATGGGAGTTCTCTGCACCTGGCTATCAACTGCTACACTGAACAGTGATCGGGAAGGAGACAAAAGTCAGGTCTCACCCAAAAGGACCTTGAACACCAGAGACTGAGGTCCCGCACTCTTCCACACCATCTACCAAATGGCAGTTCTCAGGTAGGCTATTCAGCAGCTCCTCTCAGCTAAAGGTCCTAATAACATTTCTAAAGGGGCCGTATCTCCTCTTTCCCCACTTCATTGTCTAGGTCTCCTCTCTCTAGCTTCTGGAATGTCAGAAATATACTTCCACTGTCTGTAAAAACATCCCACCTCCATATTGTGTGCATGAACAGACCAGGGGCTTACAAAATGGTTCACTGATAGGCACATGGGTATCACACAGGCCACACACACACAAGGATGACATACACCCAAGATGTTAGCCTGGGATCTGTGTTAGAACATAGAAGCAGAACTGTACATGAGAGGGTCAGAAGGCCTTCATTTCTGTGAATTAGATAAAACGGTTTGGTCACAACTACTGCTTCACAAAACATGCCACACTGCCACTACCACTGTACATGCTAAACCCATGACAGTGAAGGTAGTCTACTGTCGCTTAAATGATAGCACGCTTGGTGTGCCACTGCTGGTCATAGGACAGGTTCAGGGCCTCACTCATGTTGAGAGAAAGGTCTAGGCCTTCGATCACACACCAGATTAGCGTGAAGCTGGAGCCAAGCTCAAAAAATAGATGCTTGAAGTTGGGCACCTAGGGAAGGCAACATGATTGTACACCATGTAGAGGACATCCCCATGCCCAACAATTGTGGTATTACTTAAAAAAACAATATTTTTGGCATACTGAAAGGAAGTTACAAGCTGGTTGCCTATTTTAGGATGATGAGAGAAGAGAGGGCTGCCTTCAATCTGTTGTGGTCCTACAGGCCAAGTAACATACTGTTAGATGGCCGTGTATGTCTGGTGTGTCTTATAAGTGACAGGTGTGTGATGCGTCTCTCAATGGAGGTGTCACCCCCTCCTCTGTAGAGCATTATACCTGTGGTATTTGTGGGAGGCCGAGGTTACGTCTCTGTGAACAGGTAAGAAGATTGTTGCTGAGAGGTCCCTCTAGGAGTGTGGTGGGTGGGGTGTAAGCGGGAGGGCCCCTGATCAAGGGCAGGTGTGTAGCTTTTTCAACCATTCTTGAAAGAGACAGAATACTATAGGATTTGCCAGCACCTAATTGTAAGCAGGTCGGGGAGATTAACTTGGTTGAGGTCGTCCCTTCCTCACAACATAATTTTGTGTGAAAAACTTGGCTTCAACATCTAATAAGAATATAAGTCTATAGCTTCCAGAGTTAGCCGTCTGATCTGTTTTTATGTAACGGATGTACTATGAAGTTGTGCAAAAATTCAGATATAACCCTTGTTTGCAGACAGTGGAAAAAGAAAGGAGAAGAAAAAGTCCCAATAGGCAATGTCATACTTACAGCAGCAAGCAGGAAAAACATTTGGACCTGGTGCACCATCAGGTCTTCTTCTTTGAATAATATCCTGAACCAAACAAATTTGGCAAAGGATGTTGCTTTCATTATGCCCGTTATCTGCATCTAAAGAAACAGGAGATGTGGAATACCTTCCCGCATGAAGAGCACTAGTATATCCAACCCAGGTATTTTGGGCAACATTGTTACATTCTTTCGTAGAGCAGGCCTTTTTCTTTGCTGTTTGTAATAACACAGAACTTCCTTAGATCTTAATTGGAACAATGCATAGTTCTACTCAGTCTCTTTCTTCTCAAACCATTTTTGCCCTCCAAATTGCTCTTTTACATTTTACATTGCTTAGATCATATTGCACTTAGATCTGTCTAATTTTTTCAATTTTTGTGTTTGATGGTTACTACAAGTTTGTAAGGCCTTTTTGAACTAAATGCTTCTTTCATTTCTAATAGCTTGCTTTGTTGCTTGCTTAACAGGTTTTGGACCTAGCTTGTCAAATGTATATACACCAAGTCACATACACGTAGCCAATCAAGCTCAATAAGGGAGGCTCTGATTGAGCTCAATTCCAGGTACCCTGGAGATTCCATCCAGGTGTTTACATTTGCTTAAATCCTGCACTCTCCCCTAATATGGATAAGGTTTCTAATACAGAATTTTTATTTCTGATGCTTAGCTTTTGTGGTGAATGATAACTTTCACATCTTTTCGATTTAGGGAAATTGCTTAAGTAAGGAAACAACTGGAGAGATTCAAAAGAATATTTTGAGACTGGAATTCTCTTTCTAGGGGAATGTGTAAAGGGCATTGGATGATCGTGTGGAAAGCGGCCATGTATGCCCTGTGCCCCAAATGCACATAGGGATGGAAGCAGTGTTTCACATAAGGGATCCTTCCGCTGAGATGTTGTTAGCTGATCTACAATCCCTCAAAAGTCATTTTGCCAAAAGAATAAGTCGTCTTCCATAATATTATTTATTAAATGTCAAATAAAATCAACCACAAAGCCTCATGATTTGTGTCGCTGGAAGATTATTAAGTAATTGTTTTTGTTTCCCTTTCGAAGCGAGATTGATGCACACATCAATTAGTAAAAGTGTGGTAGTGTTGTCACACACATTCTAATTGTAAACTGCTATAGCCAAAATGGATGGGCTCCCCACTGGTAATTAAGTATTTTAAAATCCATAGGAAATGTGAATGGCGAAACCTCACCCAGCATGTCCCTTATTGCTGACTCTTTGTGCCGGAGTATTAAATTCAATATAACCTGCCTGTGGATATTCACGTTCTCTCCAAGTTTCTTGTCATAATATAAAGTTGATTACCTCGGGATCCTCTAAACTCCCTGCAAGCCCTCTCACGATCAATGAAAGCAAATAGACGAATTCATTGCTTACCTCTGCACATGTGCAAGGTCACCTGCAAGTGTGAGCAGTGATTTAGCTGTATACTTGGGGACAAAGGCTGTAACGAGCCAGCCCCAATCCTCGTAGTGAGGGACTGCATTACTATTCCCTTTTATTTAGCATTTTTTTCCTCACTATGGATCCTATCTTATTGTTATGGGTAGTTTCTCCACCAGGAAGGTACTCTTTACACGTCCAGAAATGTTTCATAAATCGGTTGCTCGAGTACCCTGATTTTGTGGCTAATTTGAACAAGTATTGAAAGAGAGCATACAGGGAGAAAGATTTACACTGTTATCCCCCCTGCCCCATTTCACAATGGTGGTTTTATTTATCTGAGCTCCTTATAGTGGATGGAATTGAACAGAGACAGTGTGGGAGTTATTCAAGATGATACAGTTCTGAATGAGCTGACAAACGTTTTGTTATGTTTCCCACAATTGGGAATATCAAATTGTCCCCTCGATACAGTAGGCAATGTTGTGACAAAGATCTAGTTACAGGGCATTACAGCATCAATAGGAAATCCATTATTTTTCCTATCAGATAGGCAAATTTGATTTCCTAAAACAGTGGATGAGGGTTCTCTCCTCTTTTGTACTATGTCATTAATTTGAGGAGCCAATTCCTTTAGATAATTGATAGATGTCCTAGCACAGTAAGCCACCAAAAGGTTAGGTATGGTAAAATCAGGACAAGTTGCTGGACCCAAATAGTTTTATTAATTTCCTGATTAGGAACAAAAAAAGGGCATTAGACTTTTATGGGGTAAGTGATGAATACAACGTATTTATTTTACTTTTTATCCATCGTGCTTGGTTATTAGGGGAAATCCCCAGTGATACAGCAAGTGAAAAAGCTTCATTTGTCGACCTAGGCCTGACAGGAGAAAAACATATTATTTTGAAATTAATTTTGATACTTTCACCTGCTTTCCTTTTATTCATGTGCTGTTTTTGTTGCGTTGTTTCTTATTATGTTTATTCTTGCTGCAGCATTTGTGCATACAGTTGTTTGCTTGCATTAGCACAATAAAGCCAGACATTTACACTTTATTTATGCTTGTTTAAATAGCTATTAACTCTTTCACAGTAACTGGGCGGTCTATCGGCTATTATTTCCTGCATACTACTTCAGCTAAATAGCCATGATGTCTCATGATGCGCCTCATTATAATGGCCCACGTGCCCACTGGTGTGTCTTCCACCCAGCCGGACCACATATCCTCTGAAATGCGTGTTCTGGGAAGCAAACGGGGAACGATGCTGACTGCTGCATAGTCCTGCAGGCACCACCTGGAACATTTGAGTCCACTTGCTAATGCCAGCAAGGAGGTTACCCTTCAGCAATATCCAGAAGTCCCAAAGCCCACAAGAAGTGCAAACAGTCATTTTGGGGATTCAGGTAGTAAGTCAAACCTCATTTTGGTTGCCATTGTTCAATCGCAGTGTTTCTTACTGCAAGTACATAATTTCCTCTCTCATAACTATTTTTTATCAGAAGATTGGCCAAAGTTCAGAATTCCGCTAGGACCCAGGCCCAGTATCCTGATTGTCTCATATCTGGTTCCAGTCTAATTTCTTTGCAACCAGAGCTCCCGTCAACTCTGGAACTTAGGCAATTGTAGTGCCGTAAGAGAGGAAGGTGAAAACAAACTAGTTAGATGAATAAGTCAAATTTCTTCTCAGTTTTTCAGACAGCAGTGTTCTACATTGTTTGGAAACGCCCAGATTTTTATACACAGGTACATTCAAACCAACAGGAATTCCATGTTGTACATGAACTGTGTGCTAAGGGACTGTGACGAAGAGCTACCCTATGAGACTGATACACCGGACACAGTAAAGGAAGGCTTTCCTCCTTACCTTTCTCCCTGTCCCCTCCTCTATTTTCAGAACGTCACTCCGGAGCAGCACTGTTTCTTTAAGGCTGTATCATCAAGGGACTCCTCTCCCGCTCACGTGACTAGGTCAGGTGACCCAGTCGGATTCAAAGCGGAAGAAGCAGGACGTATTGGGCGTTCGTTTGGAGCATCGAGGACGGAGAAACCGGAGTCGAGGGAAGACGGACGCTGTGTTCAGACCTTCTTTGTGACCCCTGGGCTGGGAGACCTGACGGCATCCAACGTCGAGGAGAAGGCCATATCGGAAGAAGGACGTCAGAACGCTTTCCCAGGAGAAGACGCAGAGGGGGAGCCGGACCCTATCCGGCGACACGCAGAGGCCAGTTGTGGCCCAGGAGGGTCGTGGCTTCACAAGGTACGGGGACACCTGGAGACAGTGTGTGGCAGGGTGGCCGGGGGCGCTAAGGAAGGGGTGACAGGAGGGAAAGCCATACAAGGACACACTCCTGCGTGCTGACCCCATACTGCGCGTAAACGCTGCTACCGCTGAAGCCGTGAACGAAGCACTGGTGTTGGGTCTGGGTGTTACCTCCCGTCACTTTCCCTCCCCTTGAGCACTCCTTAGAAACGGAGCCGTCTCCTTACGGGGTGTTTTTTTCTATTTGTTTTCCCTATGTTTTCCTGCTGACCTCGGTGAGATCATTTCCTCGGCAACCCTGGAGAAGGAGATAAGGCAGAAGCTTCCCCGCTCTCTGACGGAAGAGAGAGAAGAAGACACCTGATTACGACGAAGGCTCCCTAGAATCGGAGTGTATAACGGCCATACACTCCACTTGTGTTAAAGAAAATAAAAAACCCTGCAATAACTCTATCTTTGTGTCCCTGTCTGCTTCTCCACCACACGTGGTGTCAGAAGTGGGATCGGTGCGCCTCATAGACCGCAGGCATGGAGAACCTAATCCAGCAGTTGATCCGTGGCCAAGAGAAGCTGGAGTGGGCTGTTGAGAAACAAATGAACTCAGCCGAAGCAGACAGGGAGATGTTTAAAGACACTATGACCCATCAGGCAGAGCATATGCATAAGGTAACCGACGACCGCCTGGAGCTGACGACCCAGCTACAGATACGCGCAGGGAATGGCCCCAATGTGTCGCTACAAAAATATCTGCCCAGCGAAGATCCTGATGCGTTTTTGTTAAATTTTGAGAGGGCTGCTAGGGCGTCGGGATGGCCGGAGGTGAAATGCCCTTTCTTTTTGGCCCCTCTCCTCACAGGGGAGGCACAGGCCGCCTATCAGGTGGCTAATCCCAACGGCCATACCCCCTACCAGGAGATAAAGGGCATCCTCCTAGACCACCTGGGCATGGACGCCGAGGCCTACCAAGTCCGGTTTAGAAAGGAGCGAGGAACCTCTGCTGATAATCCAAAAACCCTGTATTTTAAGTTAAAAACCGCCGCAGAGAAGTGGCTGAAACCACAAACCAACACAAAGGAGGAGATCATGGCCTTGATCATATTGGAACAATATATTGAAGCCCTTCCCTTCCCCATCCAGCGGTGGCTCAAGCAACACACACATCTAACGGCAGAGCAAGCCTTCGAAATGGCCACCTCCTTCTATAGGGCCCAACCCCGTTCCCTACCATGGGACTCAGATAAAGCCACACGTCCTCCTACTCCCCCGGGAAGAAGTGATAGAAAACCCTTGAAACCCAACCCGGACCCTATGAAGGACCGCCATGTCCGTCCTGATCCGGTTCCCATCAGAAACCCACAATGTTTTGAGTGTGGAGAATGGGGTCATATCGCCAGGAACTGTCCACGAAAAAAATCCCAGGACGAACCAATGGATATAAGCTGCATACCCCGTTCCATACTCTATACCAAAGAAATGGGGCCCAGTTTTTATGTAAGTGTATTGGTGCAGGGAATACAAGTGAGGGCTTTACTGGACTCCGGCTGTCGCCAGTCGGTGGTACTACAGTCTCTGGTAGAACCGTTACCCACCCCGACGCGAGAAACCGTACCTATTAGATGCGTACATGGGGACATTCACACCTATCCCTTGATCAGTCTGCCTATCTCTCTACCGAACGGTCAGACACTAGAGGCTAGGCTCGGGGTCTTGCCCTCTCTCCCTGAGCAGATGATAATAGGACAGGACAACCCGTTATTCTTGTCGCTGCTGAGGGTCAGACTACAGCCCCTAAGACCCCAAATTCCAGCACGCCCTTCTCTCCTCACTCAGGCCCCCTGGCTCTCCGACAGAAGTTTTAGGTACAGTCAGACAAACGACCCTACCCTCCAGGTCGCCTGGGATCATGCCCGGCAATCCGTTCTTACGCCTAATCCAGTTTACCCCCTTTTCCAGATTAGAGATGAACTCCTATATAGGATTGGGAACGCTGGAGACACTCCCCAACTGGTGGTATGACAGGCTTTTCGGGAACAGGTCCTCTTTTTTGCGCACTCGCATTTATTGGCAGGACATAGGGGGGCGCAAAAGACCATACAGATGATATTGCAACACTTTTACTGGCCCGGGATCTTTTCGCACGTCACTAGGTTCTGCCAAGAATGTGAGGTGTGCCAAAGGACAAACCCATACAAACCTCCAGCCGTTCCTCTACAACCGCTTCCTGTTGTGGGTACACCATTTGAGAGAATAGGCATGGACCTCATTGGTCCTCTGCCGCGAACCAAGAAGGGCAATCTCTATCCCTTGGTCGTTGTGGACTATGCCACACGATACCCCGAGGCTTTTCCTTTGCGTGCACCCACCACTCAGAATATCAGTGACAAATTGCTTGAATTATTCTCCCGGGTTGGTTTCCCCCGTGAGATTCTCACTGACCAGGGAACCCCCTTCATCTCTAAGTTAATGGCACAAATTTGTAAGTCCCTTGACATATCACACATCCAAACATCTGTTTACCATCCCCAAACGGACGGGTTGTGTGAGTGTTACAACGCCACCCTGAAGTTGACCTTGAAGAAACTATTGAGTGTAGAGGGTAAGGAATGGGATATGTTACTCCCTCTGGCTCTGTACGTCATCAGAAGTCAGACCCAAACCAGTCTCGGCTGTTCCCCTTTTAAACTTCTTTATGGTCGAGAACCTCGTAGCTTATTAGAAATCACCAAATAGGTCTGGTAACAAGAGAAAGAAGAGGAGACCAAATCATTCCTTGATTATACCCAAAGCCTACGTACCCGACTTCACAAGCTAAGGGAGTTCGCTGATGCTAACTTAGAAAAGGCTCAGATCAAACAGCAGGTAATCTACGATAAAGGGAAAAAGTGGCAACATCTAAAAGTGGGAGACTGGGTCTTAGTCCTCATGCCGTCCGCCCTAACTAAAGTGAGATCGGGTTGGCAAGGCCCGTACAAGATCGTGCACAAAGTAGGGTTAACCTCTTACCAGATACAGGTCACCCCTAAACGAACACAACTGTATCACATTAATCTCTTAAAAAAGTTGCTAGGACCGCTTCCCAAAGACCTACACACAGTTGAACCGGTGTCAGAACATGATACAACCCTACACCAGCTGGTTGTCAATCAGGAACTAACTACAGAACAGGAGAAGACCCTACAGGACACACTACGTCCTTTCGCTTCCTTGTTCTCCGATCTCCCAGGGCGGACCTCTCTGGCCGAAACCTCCATCCATACCCAGCCAGGGAAAATTGTCAAACAAAAACCCTACCGTATACCTGCTGCTCGTAGAGAGGCAATAAGACAAGAGGTGAAAAGCATGCTCGCCCTAGGAGTAATAAAACCCTCACAGAGCGAATGGTCCTCGCCGATTGTGTTAGTGCCTAAACCGGACGGCTTCGTCCGGTTTTGTATTGACTTTAGAGCCGTCAATGCAATCTCTAAATGTGACTCCTATCCCCTCCCGCGTGTGGATGAGTTGATTGAGAAACTAGGTGAGGCCCAGTACATCACAACCCTTGACCTCACGAAAGGATATTGGCAAGTGCCCCTTAAATCACAGGACCGAGAAAAAACTGCCTTTTCTACACCCACAGGCTTGTATGAGTTTACTGTGTTGCCTTTTGGTTTGCACGGGGCACCTGCCACATTTCAGAGGCTCATGAATAGGGTATTGTCGAACCACCAGGCGTATTCATCCGCATATCTTGATGATATTGTCATCTATAGCCCCACCTGGAATCTACATCTCCAGCATTGCCATCAGGTTCTTCAGGCTCTCCAGTCGGCAGGCCTACACATAAACGCAAAGAAGTCAAGAGCAGGCTTCCAGAAGGTTAAATATCTAGGGTTCCTCCTTGGGAACGGACACATTGAACCGCAACAGGAAAAAGTGAAAGCAATAGCTCAGGCCCCTTTTCCTACCACAAAAAAGGAAGTCAGGGCTTTTTTGGATCTTCTTGGCTATTATAGACGTTTCATACCCCAATACTCTGAATTGGCCACCCCCTTACTGTTCTGTTGCAAAAAAACGTCAAGACCAAAGACCTCCAACACCCCCCGCCGGAAGCGGAGAGGGCATTTCATGACTTAAAAGCTGCTATTACCTCTGCTCCGATACTGCGGTCACCCGATTTTTCCAAGCCTTTTTTATTGCAAACTGATGCTTCTGAACACGGGGTGGGGCAGTATTGTCACAAACATCCCCTGAGGGGGTTGAACACCCGGTCCTCTTCATCAGCCGCAAACTATACCCTCGGGAACAGCGGTACCCAATTATTGAAAAAGAGTGCCTCGCAATCAAGTGGGCAGTGGACAAATTGAGATATTACCTGGAGGGCTCCGACTTCCTCCTGTATACCGATCATGCCCCTCTTCTCTGGATGAGTCGGAACAGGGGGAACAATCCACAAATTCTGGTTCCTCTCCCTCCAGCCTTTCTCCTTTGACATACTCCACCGCAAGGGTTCTGACAATGGGAATGCAGACTTTCTTTCATGTATTTCACTGTTCCCCGACCGTGAACAGGCTGGGGTAGGGGTGTGTGACGAAGAGCTACCCTATGAGACTGATACACCGGACACAGTAAAGGAAGGCTTTCCTCCTTACCTTTCTCCCTGTCCCCTCCTCTATTTTCAGAACGTCACTCCGGAGCAGCACTGTTTCTTTAAGGCTGTATCATCAAGGGACGCCTCCCCCGTTCACGTGACTAGGTCAGGTGACCCAGTCGGATTCAAAGCGGAAGAAGCAGGACGTATTGGGTGTTCGTTTGGAACATCGAGGACGGAGAAACCGGAGTCGAGGGAAGACGGACGCTGTGTTCAGACCTTCTTCGTGACCCCTGGGCTGGTAGACCTGACGGCATCCAACGTCGAGGAGAAGCCCATATCGGAAGAAGGACGTCGGAATGCTTTCCCAGGAGAAGACGCAGAGGGGGAGCCGGACCCTATCTGGCGACACGCAGAGGCCAGCCGCGGCCCAGGAGGGTCATGGCTTCACAAGGTACGGGGACACCTGGAGACAGTGTGGGGCAGGGCAGCCGGGGGCGCTAAGGAAGGGGTAACAGGAGTGAAAGCCATACAAGGACGCACTCCTGCGTGCTGACCCCATACTGTGAGTAAACGCTGCTACCGCTGAAGCCGTGAACGAAGCACTGGTGTTGGGTCTGGGTGTTACCTCCCGTCACTTTCCCTCCCCTTGAGCACTCCTTAGAAACGGAGCCGTCTCCTTACGGGGTGTTTTTTTCTGTTTGTTTTCCCTATGTTTTCCTGCTGACCTCGGTGAGATCATTTCCTCGGCAACCCTGGAGAAGGAGATATGGCAGAAGCTTCCCCGCTCTCTGACGGAAGAGAGAGAAGAAGACGCCTGATCACGACGAAGGCTCCCTAGAATCGGCGTGTATAACGGCCATACACTCCATTTGTGTTAAAGAAAATAAAAAACCCTGCAATAACTCTATCTTCGTGTCCCTGTCTGCTTCTCCACCACGCCACAGGGACTGACTGAAATAAAATTGCCAGCCGACATGTTTGTAACTGTCCATGAGGCACATCTTTCACTGGGATGGTCTCCAGTCGACAATTTTGAGAAACCTATCTGGCACCCTGTAATATGGGTCTGTATCCCTTCACATCATGAAGGGTAAGGGGCCATCTCCATGCATCTTAAGCAATGGCACTGCACAACATATGGGCCAATTGGCCAGGGCATTCCACATACAGCACAATCACAGAATAATTAGGATTTTCCATCATTATTTCGAGAGGTAGAGAAGCTCACAGACACCCAGATCTCACTGCATATCAATGTCAGCCTTTGCCCTGCAGCACAGAATCACTTTTAATGTAATAACAAGTGGAATATGAAATCCATCACATAAGAAAGGGTATAATTTTTGTCCCGGCCCCTCTTTCACCCTGCCTGGTTGTGCCGGCTATAGGGCTCTTTGCACAATGCCACTGCTAAACAGTGATATGGTGCCAGTGCCTTCCCTTAAATCATGTTCTGTGCATTGGATTTACCTAATTGGCCCATTTTCTTTTTATAAGGCCATGGTAGATGGCACAGACATGGTACTAATAGCATGAAAGTTAAAGGTTATATATTGGCTGCAGTGTGTATTTACACTACCCCTATATATGAGAAAAATGGATGGCTTCCTTTAGCATCACTATGCTTTAGCTGTGCTGCAAATAACAAGCAGTGCAGTGGCAGGAAAATGTGTCCTTGCCATGCAAGAAAATCTATTGTTCTATGTTAAATAAGTCTTGCCTTATATATGTCATTTTAGCCTAAAATGCAGGGTGCTTGATATATTAAAAAAGTGGTATGGAACATATTGGGACTAGCATGCCCTCTCGGTGAATAAATACCCAATACCTATTTTCTCTACAAAGGTAAAGCTGGATTTGTCATGACCAAGCCAGGTTGTAAATAAAATACTTGTCTTTTTACTCCACTCAGGAAAATACTAAAAATACTAGTAAAATGACTCCAGCGGCAAAAATAACTTTTAAAAAGTGTGCTTTGTGATGCCTAGAAGAAATCTGATTAGCAACGAGTTTGTTATGCAGCCTCTCTCCATAGTGCTCAATACACATTCTGGGCAATGAGTTATTAGCCCTGCTCCCGGAGGACTATGGCTTGGCCACTGTGCCAAAAGAAGTTAGGGGGGTTGTCAACAACTAGTCACTTAACAGGGATTACTATCCAGGAGCGGGACATAAACAGTTGAGAGAACAAATGATAGCATTCACATTTTTTACTTTTGCTTTGGTAATACTAAATGAGATTGGAAGTATATGTTCCCATTCGTTCACATGGCCATCCATGACTTTCTTGCTCCAAAGTCATCAGGAGATAAAAAGGTTTTGACACTGACAAAGGGAAGGACACTTCATCAAAACAGGGAAGTGGCTAGAGGAGGCCTCCCTAGGATTGAAGAAGGGGTTCTTCATCTTGCATTTATGGCATCTGGGAAAGGAAGTGCTAAAAGCAGAGGTAGGGATAGTGCGAGAAAGAAGACAGGATTGGGTGTAACAATTCTCCAATCACTGACTAGTGCAAAGGATAAGAATTGCATCACATCAACTCCTCCTCAGAGCATTCCTGGACTTGGGAGAAAACTGTTTGAAGAAGAACCTGCTGGAAGAAAAAGGACTAAAGGACTCCTGCTGGCATTGAGGGAGTGGATCTGCTTTTTAAGGATTAGGTGAGGTATCCTTCCTGAGGACATTAAAAAAAGAAGGAGAAGATGGCGTCGCTGTAAGACGCACTTTCGGAGCTCTCCGCTCCCATCGGGCCATTATCAGCGATTTCGGCGGCGACCGGGCTTTGCGAGGGGCGCCCCGGCCTCTCCTTGGTGTCGCGGCTCCGTGACTTACCAGCGGGTGCGGCCGATCCCGGCTCCCGGTGCACAGCCGTCACGGCCTGCGGAGCTTGAGGCCCAAAGAGCTCAAGAGGGTTGACGGCCCCTCGGGCGTGGGCGCTGTAGCCTTGGTGATATCCGGCTGCCCTCCGTGCATCGGGGGCCGCCGCAACGAGTACAAACAGCAGATTCACCCCCGGAGCGGCGATCCCTGAGCCGCAGCTAATTCGTGAGTGGGGTATCCTCAGCAGGGGCTGCCACGCGAGGCCCCGGCTTGGAGCAGAGAGCAAGGCCGCGGCCGTGGAGGTGAGGCGGGGGCGGGGCTGTGGCGCCTGCTGCTCCTGGGGGGCCCGGCCTTCCTCCCGCTCTGTGAAGCACCTCCGCCTGCTCTGCGGCCCGGGAGGAGACGCACTTTGACCTGCCTGGTGCCTTTGCGGAGCCCGGACCTGATTGGCAGACCCTGGAGCTGTGCCGTTAGTGCTGCTGGAGCGGCTGCGAGGGGGCCCGGCGCGGCCTCACTGTTGATGGGGAGTGCGGGACTGGTTTGCTACGCGCACTCCTGCTTGATGAAACGACCCATCCGCGCCTGCCACAGGAGAGTGGGGCCCCGGACTGCGGCTGCCACGTGGGGCCCTGGCCTGAAAGTCCCGAGAGGGCCGTGGCCCTGGAGGTGAGGAGGGGGAAGGGCAGCAGCGCCCATAACCTCGGAGGTGGATTGCTGCGACACCGCTTTCCCTGGCACTCTCCCCAAGCTGAAGCTTCGGGAGGAGGAGCGCGTTGGCCTACCTGCCGTCCCTGCGGAACCCTGGTTGACTAAATGGACTGTGGAGGCAGCCCACTTGAGTGATTAGCTTACCCCCGTGACAAGCTGGGAAGGTAGAGGAGCAGCTTGGGCTGTGGGAGCGGTCGCGTTGCCGGCGGAGGTGCAAGACTGCCAGTGCTCATCTATTGCTCGGACCTAGGGCCCCTTTGGAGCCATTGCTGGGAGCGGGGCTGTCCTCCGGTGGCCCTTCAGGTCGAACCTGCACAGAGGTAGAAATATTGTGAAGCCTGGATATACGGCAGTGACCCCTCCAGCTTCGATTACACCCCCCACGTCCTCGTCTTTAGCTCTCCACGCCCGCCGCTTGGAGTATGCCTGCCCTCTCACACCGGCGACCCACGCACGTGCAGGGCCATGGCTGCCCCAAAGGGCAGGAAGGACAGGTCGGTGTAAGATCTCCTGCTCAAGACCGCGCACCAGCCGGAAAGCCAGCTTGGGTCAGGGCGTGCTGACGACGCAGAGGGGGGAGAGAGCACGGAGGCCCCAATCAGCCGCTCCTACCTGGAGTCCCTTTTCTCCTCACTTCGCGATGACTTGTCCACCATGAAACATGAGCTGCGATCTGACCTACGTGAGGTCCGGCGAGACCTGGACTCCCTGGGCGAACGCGTCCACACACTCGAGGAGCATGAGACGGACCACGACGAAGAAATTGAGCACCTCCAGCAAGCGGTGCTAAGTCTGCAGGACCAGAATCGAGATCTACAGGCCCACACGAGGACCTAGAGAACAGGTCCCGGCGGAACAACATACGCATCCGAGGCCTAGCACACGCAGAGGGGGACGGCGACATTGAGGTGTTGGTCGCGGGCCTCTTCCGTTCCATTCTTGGAGAACCCTCAGTTTCCGGTCAGGCTCGATCGCACCCATAAAGTGGGTCCGAGGAGGCTGGCCCCCGCGCCTCCTGCGGATATACTGACCTGTGTCCACGACTACCAACTGAAGGAGCGGATCCTCCGCGAGGCCCGCGGCCGCCCGGACTTCACATATCAAGGTCAGAAACCTACGCTCTTCCAGGACCTGGCGGCCTCCACCCTCCTCAAATGTAAATCTTTCCGGCCGGTCACGCTTCATCTCAGGAACTCCTGCATAAAGTACTCTTGGGGCCATCCGTTCTGCTCAGTCCTGGGTATCGAGGAGCCCGCGACGAATGGGCCTCCTATGGACACGCGTCCCCGCAGGCGCCGGAGTGGACATGGGTGGACCACTATTAAACCCCCCGGTTCGGCGGCACGCCCTGACCCGGATACTATAGCCAAGGAGCGGGAGGCGGTTCTGTCGACTCTCGCAAGAACACCAGCGGACTGATGTCGCACCCTTCTCCAGCTGTGAGCCTCTGCTCTATTTACTATCCCGAGTTGCACCACTGGTCTTGATGCTGCTGTTGTGGGCCTGCCTGGTGGGAGCGGGGAGCCGTAGGCCATTGGTACCCCTTGCTTCCTTTCTCCCATGAGCAGGACGCTCAGGACATTGACTCTTGTTGCTACAGTTTATGTTTTTGTTTTATTTTTTAAGGGGTTTCTGTTGTTTTTGTTGTTGGGGTCTCCTCTCCCTTGCTATGTCCCTTCCGACCTGGGCACGACTGGGCAGCGCTCCTGCATCAAGGGTGTCATGTATGGGGTACGGTGGGGCTTCCCTCAAATGGGCTATCCTAGCTCTATCGCACAGACAGCACTGAGAGGCGCTCCCTTCCTTTACTTGGATAGATGAGCGTTACTATTCTGACGCTGAATGTGAAGGGGCTTAATAACCCCATCAAGCGGAGAGTTATTCTGTCCTATCTTGAGAACTCCGGCGCCCACCTCTGCTTATTGCAAGAAACTCATCTGCTGTCCGGTGATACACATCGGATGCGTTCCAAGGCCTTTCCACAGCAGTATTTTTCCTCTCTCCCCATTAAAAAGGCTGGGGTTGCCATCCTTGTCGCTCGCTCATTTCCAGGTAAGGTGGGTGCCAAGATTTTGGTGATTAAAGGGTGCCTCTTCGCCCTCTCGGTGACAGTGGGTGGCCACGTATTGACTATCCCTACTATTTATACCCCGAACGAAGGACAGGAGGGATTCATACATAAGGCTCTTGGGGTCTTGATGTCTACACTCGACCGACAAATCCTTATTAGGGGGACTTGAATATAGTGTTTGACACCCAATTAGATCGCTCCGCGCAGAGGCAGGGACAGACAGGGGCCCTCTCAGGCACTTCTCGCCAGTGGTTGTAGGACATAGGGCTGGTGGACTTGTGGAGGCACTTCCACCCCCACACACTTGACTACACTTTTTACTCACATGCCCGGAAGACATATGCCCGACTGGATTATTTCCTGGCGACCCACTCCCTCCTCCAGATTGCACAGACTTCCGAAATCGCACCTCAGGCACTCTCAGACCACGCGGCCCTCACTGCTACCCTGTTGTTCCCCCCAACTTCTCGCCCATCATATTCCTGGAGGCTTAGGGACACACTCTTACATCGCCCTGAAGTTGTGACACGCCTCACCAACACACTGAACGACTATTTAGCTATTAATGACACTCAGGACACATCAATTGTCACTCTCTGGGAAACTCTCAAGCTGGTAGCGCGAGGGGACCTCATCGCCACATCTGCCGCAGACAATAGGGCTCGCAGGGTAAAGAGGGACGAACTATCTCAACAAGTATTGGAACTGGAGGGAATTCATAAAAGGACGGGAGCCCCCCGCATCTGGCAGAAACTCACGGCAGCACGGGCCCAGCTGGCCAGCCTTGACCTTGATAGGGCGGAATTTGCTGCTCTGCGATTGAAGCACACTTTTTACACGGAGGGGGACAAGTGCGGTCGTTCATTGGCTCACAAGTTGTGCGCGCAGCGGCAGGCAGCGGCAGTCCCGCTTCTCCTGGCGGATGGGGGTGCAGAGATCACTTGGGAACAAGATATTGCCAATGCCTTCAGGGACTTTTACGCTGCCCTTTACACTGCCCAGTCTCTGCCAATATCGCACTCTTCCACGTACTGCCGGGGCTTGACGCATTCTAAGCTAACGCCTGAACAGGCTGCTACCCTGGATAGCCCCATCAGGATCGAGGAGGTCATTTCAGCCATTGCCCATCTTAAACTTCTTAAGTCTCCCGGATCAGACAGCTTCACTGCCATCTTCTACAAGACCTTCTGCCATATTCTGGCTCCGATATTAACCCGGCTTTTTAATGCTATAGACGATACCACCGAGTTGCCACCCATGATGCTCTTAGCATCGATAGCGGTACTGCCCAAGCCAGGGAAGGACAACAGATACTGTGCCTCGTACAGGCCGATCTCCCTATTGAACATCGATTTCAAAATCTTTACTGGGATTTTGGCATCTAGACTGGGACCTATAATGCCGGGACTGATTGAGCCAGACCAGACCGGATTCGTAGCGACTAGGCAGTGTAGCGACAACACCAGGTGGCTGTTGCATCTTTTGGATAAATCCCACCGGCAATCAGAGAAGCGTGTCTTCCTGTCGATCGACGCCGAAAAGGCATTCGACAGGGTCCATTGGCCCTTCTTGGAGTCCGTCCTAGGGGATTTTGGCATTGGGAACAGATTCCACCAATGGGTGTTTAGCAGTTATAGTCACCCTTCCGCTACTGTACGGGTGAATGGCTTCACTTCCGACCCCTTTCGTATTGCCAGAGGTACAAGGCAGGGCTGCCCACTCTCCCCTCTCCTATTTGCTCTCTATATGGAGCCGCTTGCCCAGAGGGTTCGGAAAAATCAGCAGATCAAGGGGATCCTCTTCGGGGGAGAGAGACATACCATCAGCCTGTATGCGGATGACGTCATTGCAACCCTGGAGTCCCCCCGGACTTCCGTCCCGGCTTTCTTGACTGAACTGGAGCACTTTTCCATGGCTTCTGGCTTCAAAGTCAATGTGACTAAATCCCAAGCATTAAGCTTCTCTTTGCAGAAGCCCACTATCAATACTCTGGCCCTAGCGTGTCCCATCCGCTGGGACCAGAAGGCCATTCCATATCTGGGTATATCGCTCTCAACCTCCACGCCAGAGACGCTCTCTTTGAATTATACCAAGCTGCTCAAACAGGTTAGATCGGAGCTCCAAAGGTGGCGGCCATTCAGCCTTTCCTGGTTAGGCAGGGTGGCAGCTCTGAAGATGAACGTCCTTCCTAAAATCCTGTACCTGTTTCAGACCCTCCCGATAGAACCACCGCAGGGCGCGTTGAAGCAACTCCAGTCTGATTTCGGTGCTTTTGTCTGGGCATACAAGCGGCCACGGATAGCTAGGGATCTGAGTTTCCGATCGCACAGAGAGGGAGGTTTGGGCACCCCAGATCTCGCGCGCTATTATGCAGCAACGGAGTTGCGGGTTTTGCTAGAATGGGCACAACCCGAGTCCGAAAAGACCTGGCTGTTCATGGAGTGGGCACTGGCGGGAAAGTCTCTCTGGAAAGTCCCTTTCCTGCTTAAGGCTTCCAGACCCTCTGGATATTATGGCTCCCCGGTGGCACGAGCCACATTGAAAGCCTGGGATGCCACAGCAGTGCGTCACAATCTGACAACTTTCCCGTCCCCCCTCACACCTATCACTGAGAATCCGGATTTTCCCCCCGGCCTTGATTGGGAGGCATTCACTCTTTGGGATAAAGAGGGACGCAGATCTATAGGGCATTTTTTTTACCTGGAGGGCCCCCGATCCTTTGAGGATTTTAAGTCGGATTTTGACATGCCAGAAACTGAACGCTATCACTATTTGCAGATCAGGCACTGGGTCTTACAGCCGCAGGTCCGACCGGGGGTGGGGCGGTTTCTTACCCCGTATGAGCGTTGGCTGCTTTCCAAACAAACTACGTAGAGGCTTATTACTGAACTGTACCACAGGCTGCGGCCCCCTGAACAGGTAGTCAAATCAGCGGGCCACAGACGATGGGAGACTGAGATTGGGCGGACATTGACCCCTAAAGAATGGGCAGATATCCATTATAGAGCTCGCCACTCTGCACGCAACACCTCCAGCATAGAGACAGCCACCAAGATCATGTTGTATTGGTACCTCACACCAGCTCGATTGCATAAAAGCGACCCGGACCGCTCCCCCACTTGCTGGAGGGGCTGTGAGGCGGATGGCACACTATTACACCTGCTGTGGGAATTCCCCCATCTCACAGCATACTGGACACAGGTACTAGATGAGATTGATTGTCATTTCGGCACGACACTCTTATGATTTCCGGAATATGTAGTTCTTGGGGTCTCTGACAGGCTTACATACCCTCTCAAGTCCCGCAAAGGCAAACAATTATGCGTAGCCCTGTGGGCGGCATTACAGAACATACTTTCCCTGTGGGGCACAGATAAGTTACCCACTTTCAATGGATGGCTCCACCGCCTATGGTATGTCCTGGGAATGGAACGCATTTCCTTCTCACTTCAGGGTGATGGGGCTGTTTTTGCGGACACGTGGAAACCTTTTGTCTCACTGCTATGCTCTGAATTCCGTGAACTATCCTGCCCTAAATATCTCCCGCTCTTGTGCCTCACCGCACTTAATCCAGACGCGCCCCATGGTTCACCGCATTGAGCTGCAGCGCCCAAGCCCAACTTTCACTCGTATGTTTAGTCAGCCTTCATGGGAGAGGAGACGGGAGGGGGGGTGGACAGGGTGGGGGTGGGAGGGTTGGGGATTGGTTTGTTTTGTTCTTACTTGATGCTCTGCGAAGCACCCAGATAGTTGCACCCAAGATTGGGTTTCAATCCGTGATGCAACTTGCTTGCTGTCATAACAATAAAAAAGTCTTCAACCTAAAAAAAGAAGGACTCCTGACTCATAGAAGGCCCAGTCAACAGCAGAGGATTAGACCAGGCAGGAACCTGCCTGAAAGATTGAGACCTGGTGCCTAAAATCTACCCAGAGGATCTGGGGGTTGCACAAATTACCAGAAATAACTTTCCTAGTAGTTGTAGAAAAGGGGGGATTTCCCACTGTTCTATGTCCAGAAGACCGACAAAATTGTGCTGAGACATGAGCCGATAGGCTGATTCTTGGCAAAGAAGAAAAACAGGTTTGTCTCAGTTGGTGCTTTTTGCTGCACTGAAATCTGACTTAGCTGGACCTTAAGAATAAGATTTTTGGCCTTGTGGATGCCTGAAGGTAAAACCTTCTCCGGGACGAGGCAGCAAATCTATCCTCATGGTGAAGTGAACTTAGCAGCTCTGAGATGCAGCTTTGTGCCAAAAACCGAACTCTTCTGTGGGGGCTTAATAACAAAGTACCAGACTTCATCAGACCCTCATTGGATCTAGCCCCAGGGGAACACTTGACCTCCAAAAAGTAGATTAAAGTCTCAAATAAAATCTTTGTTCAAAGCTGTCAGACTGCATATCCAACCTTTGCTCCATCACAGTGGGCCTGATTGCAACCAGGGCCCAATCAATTGTGAAGTGAGACTCTACATTAGCACTTTACTTTTTTATAACCATTTTTGCCTTAAAGCTTTAAAATTATATCTTGGTTCCTCTTATGCAATTTTCATTTTGATCACTTAGTGGTCTCTTTGTTTTGTTCATTTTTCTCTGTTTTGCAAATTAGTTTGGGAATGTGACTGTTTTTTTTTAGTTTAAATGTCTTGGTATTGCTTGAACTTCGCATGCATTTACTTGGGTTATTTCCTCCTGCTTATCGCATGGTTATCAGTGGTTAGACAGACGTTCTCTCAGAACTGTGCTTTAGAGAATCCAAAATGTAATTATTTAGTTGGTACCTACCTCCCAAATTAATAAGCTTTTCTGACAAATAGCCTATTGATTCTGATAATCATTTAGCCATCCACGGGGCCTCCAACATGGGACTCTCCTATAGTGGTCACCCCTAAAAAAGGGAAGGAGAAAATAAGCATCTGTGAGAACACAGGACTGACCAACACTGCTAGTAGGAGGGAAAAGACACCCAGGTCCGCATATTGACAATATAATAAACTACCTTAATATGACAAATATAGTTTCCATCTGAAACTCTGCAAGGGATACCAAGAACCTTAGTTTGATCCCAACTTATGAAATGACACCACCTTCACATCAAAATGACCATGTACTCTCTAGGAGGCCTTTAGCATTAACTCTACATAAACTTTCAACAACCATTTACCCCTTTCCACAGTCCTGTTCACAGCCAAATCTTCATTGAGAAAATCACAAGCATTATCAGCACCTTATCCATCATCTAATCCAACAATTCTTCTTCTTGGACTTCAAAATCCCAGGAATTTTTTCCAGCAATACTTTAAAAGAACCTCTAGATTACAGTGTTGACATCATGAGCATTAAACAGATAATGTATCCAACTACCACCAAATGAAATGCTGTCAATCTGTTTTTCACTTTTATTTTCAGCCTTGCAAATGACACCCAATTCGTGAGACCACTCAGCTATACCGCTCATGAAAATCCCCAGACACCATCAATCACTGCTGTTAATACCTCCCAAACCACAAAAGTGCTACTTCATGGACTTGCACTTGATAACGTGCATGAGAGAATTAATCATCATCGCATTCACAACTGACTCCGAAGCCGGTGTCAAATACCTCATACACATGGTCAACCTCATACTAAAAGCCAGTGTCAAATCTCACATCCCTCAAGGTACGTTCTACAAAACCAAACCACTTCTCTCATCCTGGTGAAGCAAGAAGAGAAACACACACAAAGCCCAAATCAAAGACTGAAACCTTCCCACTCCCCACATAAAAACCTCAACTCCAAAGTCACTTATTATAAGTCAAGAATTATGATTCATTTTTAAAGCCACCAAAGTCATCAGGCATTGCCTCAAATTGATCCCAAACCCCACGCAATACTGCAATTCCAATGCATCACGCAGTCACTAAAACCAAGGCCACAGTTTGCACCATCCCAAAAGCACAAAGCAAGCTACTGCCAACTCCACCATTGCCCTATTCAATATCCAGAAGTAGACTTCTTTAAAACGGTCTCATCGTAGATACCTTGCAAACACCTTTACCACTCTCATATCTACAACATATAGAGCAACATTCTTCATCCACCATCATTAAACATCTATTGCCACAACTGAAGTGCACAGAATATGAGTACCCAATACGGATCCTTACCTGAGTGGAACAAAGGAGGGGAGCTGTAATCACGTTGTGAGACGGAGGTGCTCATGGCAGTATCTTTTTCTATGCACAGCTTGGGAGTGTTCAGTGGCTTGGAATGACAGAGTTCGTGAAATCGTGTTACCAACACAAGTTGCTGGTTCCCAGGAGTCTCCCTCCAGGTCATATGTCAACTATGAAATCAGTTACCATAAACAACCTTATCTCCATCATGAATGCATAATATGACTCATTTAAGTTAGGTTCACCCCAGATAATAAGCAGAGGTGGACAAGAGTGTGCTTATTGAACACTGGTGTCAATGGCATTTGGTAGTTAAGTGGATTGATCTGTCAAACTTCAGAATACGGCTCCACACATTTCTGATGAAATTTGCATCAATGATTAAAGATCGGGGGCGCTAGAGGGCGCACGGCAAGATGGCCGCACTCTAGTGCTGCTCTGCCCGGCCGGGCTATTATCCGTCCATTATTTGCCAAATAACGGCACATCCACCCTCCACAACGGACCGGGTGTTGCTGCGGTGGGGTCCTGAGGCGGCTGAGGGAGTCCGACATCGTGTGGGACTGCTGTGCCCGCTGTGAGCGCGGACTTTCTGGCTGCCTGGAGAGCGCGCGAAAAATGGCGCCTACCGCGGAACACTGAGCGGTGAAGAATCGGCGCATAGCTGGTCGGTACAGATAGTACGGGTGCCCGCACAAGAAGATCTGGAACACCCGTGCCTGCTGGTTCCCGTGCTGTGACCCGGATCGCTGGTGAAGAGGAAATCGAGAGCGGGGGCTCCCGCTGGCCTCCACGATTGTCCCCGCGGCTACCTGGGTTCCTGGCGGTCGGCGGACTGCGGATCGCGGCCTCCCTGCGGTCGGCGGCGGTGAGTAGTGTGTGGCGCTGGCCGGGCTTGTGGCTGCGTAGGCGGGTGGAGGCCCGGACTTGGCGCGGCGCGCTGCGAGCTGCTGGCGGGCTGTGGGGGGGTCTGTGTGAGCAGCTAATCACTGCTGCTGTTGGCGTGAGGTGACGGTGCCCTACTGCATCTGGTGGTTAAGATTGCTGCGGAGCTGGCTGACCGCGAGAAGGCGTGCTGTGGGTGGCGCAGCTACTTTGGCGTGATTTGAAGTCCTGGATTGCCTGAGGCCTTCCTGCGGCCTACCCCCATAGGTGGCTTCTTGGCGCTGAGCGCCCTGCTCTGGGTGCTGACAGAATCCTGCCTGAGTCTCTGCGTTGGCTGGTGTTTGGCCTCTGGTGGTACTGTTCCGCTCCGGGGGTGCGGGATTGTATGCGCTGGCCTCCCGCCTGGGACTTACCTGCTGAATACGGAACAAATTGTTTGCTAACAATATGGGGCGCACAGATAAAACGCAGACCCGCCTGACATTTGATACTCGCAAGACCCCCAAATCCACGCAGCGCGCTGCTTCGGACTCTGAAGCGGATGGCCACAATGATGCTCCCCCCTCGCTGGAAACCACGTTGTTGGCCATGCAGCGCAGTCTTCAGTCCATTGAAGGCACGATGGCAGCCGTCAATCATCGCCTAGATCTTATGTCTGGTCAATTGGAGAAGCAGAATGCTCGTATGGGGGAGGTGGAACAGCGTGTGTCGGCTGCGGAGGACGGCCTCGGCGCGATATCCGGGAAAACGCTGAACATGGAGAAGGTGCTCTCCCTCATTCAGGCAAAGAATGAAGATTTGGAGGCGCGGTCCCGTCGCAACAACATCCGACTGACGGGGCTGCCGGAGTCCACCAACGTGGGGAGAATGGAGATTTACATGGAAACCCTCATTAAAGAACTCTTTGGCACAGAACACTTGTCCCCCATGTTTATTGTTGAACGCGCCCATCGATCCCTCGCGGCACGGCCGCCCCCTGGTGCGGCCCCTCGCCCCATTATAGCGAGACTTTTGAACTATAGGGATCGCGACACTATCTTGCACCTGGCCAGGGACAAAGGGACGATCGTACATCAGGGCAATACACTGGCGTTTTTCCCCGACTTCACAGTTGCGGTGCAGTCTGCCAGGAGGGAGTTTCACGCGGTGAAGAAGTTCCTGCAGGCTGAGGGAGTGCCTTATGCTATGCTGTACCCCGCACGCTTGCGTATCGGACCTGAGGGAGACTTCAAAATTTTCGCGAACCCTAAGGCTGCCATGAATCATGCTAAACAACTCAAACGCAAGCTGCGGGAGGGGAGCGCACGTCTTGATGACAATGACTGAAACGAGTAGTTATACTGGACAATCTGGCAGCTGTGTATAGTTGTTGATTCAGGGGTTTTCTGTGCTTGATTTTTATGTGTGGCAGCTTGTAGCTCCCACGTGCTTTCAAAATGTGTGGGTCTCTGCTGCAGTCGGACTGTGAGATCAGGCGGGGGGGGTGGGATTGGGGGGTTGATGCGCTGCCACCTGGCTATCCATCCTGAGTCTTGTTTTCTTTTCTCTTCTTCTCTTGTTATGTACTTTAGGAATGGGTTGCTGTGTGGGTAGATTTCAGACTACTGTGATACTGATTGGCCTGGTGGTGTCTGTTGGACATTTTTCGCAGGGTCACTGCATGGTGCGCTCATCTTTCTTTGCTGGTAGAACTTATCATTATCTCTATTGTTGCTTGTGGGTTCTCGCTCTTCATGCTCTCTGGCTCGGCACGGGCCTTGATGGGTCTGACCAACATGTTGATTATTGTTCATGATGTGGGATGGGACGGGATGCATGGGGTACTGTGTGACGCATATTGAAAAGTTCGGTAATTTGGCATATACTCAGATCGGCCCGGCCACCTCCTACTTGTGGGAGGTTCGTAGCACTCGGTGCCCCCGATTGGGTGTACCCCAAAATACTTTTTTGTTCTCAGGGGATTGTTGGGGGGGGTGTTCAAAGGGGATGGCTTTGGCAGGTTGGGGATGCTGAAGTGGGTGGGTGGTGTGGGGGGTTGGGTCAGGGGTGGCAGACAGACAGCGTGATTGAATCGGTTGGTACTGGTTCTGGAGCACTCTGGAAGAGGGGGCATGATGTATTTGTTTTATGGTATGAGTGGCTAGCTCTGAATGGATGTACACTATGAATAAGTCAATCAGGGTTCTCACTTGGAATGTCCGTGGGCTGAATAGTCCCAAGAAAATACGTTCAGTTTTTGCATACTTGGAGCGCATGAGAACACAGGTGGCTTTCTTACAGGAAACGCATTTGACCAAGGAATCAGAAAAACAGTGGGTGCCCGTTGGGCAGACGTAAGGGTGGCATCCTCCTACTCTACTTACTCAAGAGGTGTGCTGATCTTGGTGAAGAGGGGTGTTCCGTTCAAGGTGATTCGCACAGACACGGATGAGCATGGCAGAGTGGTGATTGTCCAGGGTCAGCTGGGTGATCAGGGGGTACTCTTGGTGAATGTGTATGGACCCAATGTGGATGATCCATCCTTCTATTCTGATGTATGGCGTTGCATTTCTGCTTTTCCTCCGGCTGCGATTATATGGGGCGGGGATTTTAATGTCTGTCTGGATGCTACTATGGATAGAGCTGGGAGCGGAGAGGTGAGGGCTCGACAAGCTGCGGAATTGCTTAAGGGACTATTGGACACAGAACAACTACACGACATCTGGAGAATGCGAAATCCTGCGGGCCGGGAAAGCACTTTTGTGTCTTCAGTTCACGGTTCTTGGTCCCGCATAGATTACTGGCTTTTATCGGGGGAGGTGTGCCCCTGGGTGGTTGGGGTGACTCATGAGGCTCGTACATTGTCGGACCACTCTCCGGTCACTCTGGAATTGCAGGTCCCTACCTGCGAGAGACCACCCTTCACGTGGCGGCTACAGCCGTCTGAACTAACGGATATAGTCTTTCGTCAGACAGTCGCGGACGCAATCACAAATTTTTTTAGGGAAAATGAGGGGTCGGTGGATAGCGCGGGGGTCCTTTGGGAAGCATTCAAGGTTACCATCCGAGGGGTTTGTATAGGGGCGCAATCTGGGGTGCTACGTGATCTTCGGCGCCGAATAGGGAAGCTGGCATCTGATATATCTGTATTGGAGCGTGCCTATGAGTCCGATTCCTCCCCGGCTGGCTTGGCGAGGATTCGGGATCTCATCTCAGAACATAATGCCACGGTTGATCAGGAATTACTGCACTGCTCTCGGCGGAAAACTGCTCGATATTATGGGGAGGGGGGCAGGCCTGGTCGCTCTTTAGCACAGAAGTTGGCGGAGCCACGAAGCCAGGGGCGTATCACAGCACTGCAGGACATGGATGGGGTTACCCGCTGTTCGACGGCTGAGCTTTGTGACATTGTATTGAGGTTCTATACCCGGCTCTATGCCGCCCGGGACTCTCCGTCTACGGAGGAGATTGATACATATTTGGATGATGTGGCGCTGGGGTGGCTTTCGTCTACACATCGGGAACACCTGGTACAGCCGTTCACGGTTGAAGACGTTAAGTTGGCTATAATGGCCTTGCCCACGTGTAAAGCTGCGGGTCTGGATGGGCTGCCCAGCGAATTTTATAAAGCTTATGCGACGGATCTCGCGCCTCATCTACTGGCTGTATATGCGGAAGCATATGACACGGGCACATTACCACCCACCCTTCGGGAGGCCTTGCTTGTGACGTTGAAGCCAGGCAAGCCTCCAACTCACTGTGAGTCGTATAGACCCCTCTCGATTATTAATATCGATGCTAAAATTCTAGCAAAGATGATCGCCACCAGGATACAGCCCCTGGTTCCGCTCCTGGTTCTGCCTGATCAATCGGGGTTTGTTGCGGCGCGATCCACGACTCACAATTTACGCACGATTTTTTCCACCCTACACTACTTTGGGGCTGACTTCCAGGCCGTCGCTGTGCTGCTTGACGCAGCCAAGGCCTTTGACTCTTTGCAATGGCCCTACATGTTCGTGGTCCTGACCAGGATGGGTTTTCCACCATTTTTCTTACAATGGCTCAGGGTTCTCTATGACACTCCGGTTGCCCGGGTGAGAGTAAATGGGTGGGTGTCCGCGACGATCCCCATCGAGCGGGGTACGCGGCAGGGTTGCCCCCTGTCGCCAATGCTGTTCTCGCTCGCCCTGGAGCCGCTTGCTTGTCGACTTCGCCTGCGACACGTGGAAGCGGCATTGCAATTTAAGCAGCGGCCGCTGATCGTCTCGTTATACGCGGACGATATGTTGCTCTATGTCCGTGACCCGGCGGTACACCTTTCTGCAATGCTTCGGGAATATGTGAGGTTCGAAGGGTTCTCTGGTCTGGGTATAAATTGGTCTAAGTCAGTGGTGTTTCCTCTGACAGAGCGCACGATGGAGGTGCCATTGGATTATCCTCTGGCCTGGACGTCGGACCCGGTGAAGTACTTGGGAGTGTGGTTACATAGGGACCCAGAAAAAGTAGTTACTGAAAATTACGGCCGAACGATAGCGCGCATTACTGAATTGGCGGAACGCTGGGCGCATCTCCCCTGTCATTGGCTGACAGAATTGCGGTTGTCAAGATGGCCTTTCTGCCTAAACTGCTTTACTTTTTCAATAATATCCCCATTAAACTGAACAAGGCATTTTTTACGACGCTCCAGTCGTCCCTTCTCTCGTTTGTGTGGGGGGGCAAGAAACCACGCTGCCGGTGGGATGTGTTAACTCAGCCTTTTGAAAGGGGAGGCTTTGAGGCCCCCGATATCAGACTCTACTATCTGTGCGCTCAGGCGCAATTCGCCTATTATTGGCATTTCCCCCAGCGCTTTCAGCCTCATGTTGCTGTTGAATCTGATGCGGTCTCCCCAATGCCGTTACAAGCGGCGGTCCTAATGGGTGGCTCGGGTGGCCCGCGGACTGAGATCAATCCCGTGCATTGTACGGCGTGGGCTTGGCGAATGCTGGCTAAGCGGGCTCAGGTGCGTGTCTCTATGCCCCGTCGTTGCCCTTATCTTCGCACCCTGATATTTCTGCGGCGCGTGAGAGGCCGGCTCTGCGCGAATTGGCTAAGGTGGGTATCTCCCGGCTGGGAGATCTTTATATAAATGGCCGCTTTAAGACCTTGTTGGAGGCGCAGAATGGCGAGAAGCGCTGGTTTATGTTTGACTTTACCTATGTGCGGGTTCGACAGGCGATTCGGACGGCCTATCCGGACTTTCCGACGGAACCCGTTGCTCTACGGGCATTGCAGGCGATGCTGTCGGGAGCGGGACGCAAGGGTCTTGTTACTAGATTGTACAACGCTTCCATGCGTGAGCGGGACTGTGAGGACCACCCCTCCTTTTTACGTTGGAGGGCAGTGTTGGGAGATACTCTTGTGCTGGAGGATTGGGTTGCATGTTGCAGGCTCACGGGCCGCCTCACGGCGAATTGCAATCTTCGAATAATTCATTTCAAATTCCTTCACCAACTTTATTATACCCCGTCTCAACTATGCAGATATGGGTTGCGAGAGACGGCTGCTTGTGTGCGGTGTGGGATGAATGAGGCAGATTTTTTGCATGTAGCATGGATGTGCGCAGGTGTACGTATCTTTTGGAATGAAGTGGCGAAGATGCTAACAGACATTGTATTGGAGCCTGTGCCGTGCACCCCGGAGCTGTGCCTTCTTGGTATGGTACAGCGTCTTAAACCCTGTAATAGACGGATTGTGACTGTGGCTACACTATTGGCAAAGAGGGCGGTGGCACAGTGCTGGGGAGCTAAGACAACCCCACGATAAAGAAGTGGCTTCGGGACCTGTTGTATTGCAGGGATCAGCTTCTACTGTATGAGGAGGAATTGCCGGAGGCCTCCCGCCCGAAGGACTTTTGGGCCCCGTTGTCTGCATATCTTCTGTCCCGCACGGATGTGGAGTGATGGTTTCTGTGTGTCCATGTCTTCTGGGGGATGGTATGCTCTTCGCCTTGGTTTCCGCAGGTCACTGTGGGCTTATGCCTTATGCTCCTGTTACTTGATGTGCATTATGAATACCCTGTATATTTCATCTCTTGTTCATATTGATATGTCTACATATGCCTCTCAATTGGTGTTTAGGTCATCTATGGGTGCCTTGAAAATGTTGCCGCTGTCTGCCTGGGATGGGGTGGGGGGATGGGGGGGGGGGGGGTTTGCCCTGTCGCTTTTTTTTACACGATATCTTGTACGAGACCTATTTGCTGTTGGCATTTGTTATTTGAAATTCAATAAACAAATTTTTTTTAAAAATGATTAAAGATCAAATTCTCAGTAGGTAACCATAGCAAATCTCCAGGTTGCTATTGCGATCCATGTTGTCCCTTTCAACCCATGAACTTTTTAGATTATGCTTTAGCCTTTGAATACTTGGTAAAATATTTTCAACAAGGTACTTTAGATGTTGCATTCTTTTAGAGCCAGTAGTTACTTGAAATGACTGGCTAGACAAAAAGAGGAAAAGATACCCTGGTGAATACCACAATTGGTGAAAAAGGGTGTTAATAGTAAGATACATGTAAACTGTATTACAAGCAAACAACACCCGCCAAAGCATAGCAGCAGCCCAAGACCCAGAGAAATCAAAAATGAAGCAATAAAAATATAGCTTCGAGGGCTGATTAACTCTCTCCGACTCTCAGATTCCAGATAGACGCTAGAAGGCAGGGATAACACCACACAAAGAAAGGCACGCCAAGTTTTCCAGAAATATAAGTGTTAACTGTGACCCTTGATCAGTTATCAGTTTGGCTGGGTGATCATGAACAGGCCACATGGGGTGTGTATCCGGTGGGCCAGCTGGGGATGAGGGGGGCTGTTTTTACTCCTTGTGGGCGCCAGTACTGTTGCTGAGTGCCACGTTTCCTACCTGCAGTGCTTTGGCGCTTTACAAGGCCAACAATGCAAAACAATTTAATTTAGAGCATGCCACGCTCCCTTCAAAACCATTTGTTTTTGCATTTGATTGATTCTGGACTTCTGCAAGGTCACCAGGGGCTGGGCTGACATTCAGGGTTTCAGGCGGAAGAGAGGTGAAGAGGTTGCTATTGGTTGGTTCAGAGAGTCCAGTAAATATGCGATCAAAACACTTAAAATTTAAAACAGTGTATTTCTTTCTAATGTGGTCATTGCAGCTCATTTCAGTTTAATATTAAGTGACACTATTGCACTGACTTGACAATTTTTAGAAATGAATTTACCCTTGTGCTTAGCATTCATGCACTTCTTGTACTGCCCTGGCAATGGTGGTATTAGTGAACCAAGAGGGAAGTCATTCAAGTTCCATTGAGACCATTTGCTCCAATTAGCTAAAAGTCTTTATTAATTTCATCCATTCTTCAATGAATTCATCTACCCACTCCTCACCATCCAGCTATTCATTAATTAATGTAGCCAGGCAGCCATGCCGCCACTCTCTATAAATCCATTCAATGATTGGATAAAGTTCTATAATATAAAATGTGTTGTAAAAAAGCACCATATTTGTATTTTTCAAAAATTACACACACATACGTGTGTGTGTGTACTTATTTCTTTACATATATATATATATATATTCCAATGAAAGCGCATTCCTTAACCTCCTCTCGGCGATAAAGACTGCACAAACTCCTCTTGTTTGTGCGATTCATTTTTACGTCTCTCTCTCGTTCATGTCATGACGCGTTTCGGCCGGTAAAACGGCCTTGATCACATCAATATACACACACACACACACACACACACACACACATTCATACAAAGTCAGATTTAAGCACCTTAAACAACACTGTTTTGCAGTGCAAGGTATTTGGAAAAAATTATGTGTGTGGAAAGGTGCAATTAGGTTTTCTGTGCTGCCTGCTGGCACATTCGACTGCTGTGGTGATGGGGCCGAAGGGGGTTGGGAGCAGGATAAATAGAGTTGGGGGACGGGCCTATCTGCCTCCCCCCCCCTCCAGACACAAGTGGATATTACCAGCTTTTCTAAGCATCGTGGTGAAATCACACTCAATAAATAGAGCTCTAGATAGGGTTGGTATAATTGTACTTCTAATAGCACCCTAAAAGGGTATGCTAGCCTGTGGCCAGAAGTCTCTGTGCTGCTTGGGTCTGTGGATTCATTTCTAGGAAGCTCATAAAAAGTAAGCATTCACCAACGTACATTAGAGGAAGAAGAAATTGTGGATGAGAAAATACTCATGCACACGTGTCAACCCTTATCGATTAATGTGATGCATAAAGTGGTGATGCTAAATCATTTTTGCACTTATAGGTCCCTGTGATGTCCCTATCGATCTGATTATAAATAACAGAGCCAATATTGATTTGCGCCTACGGGTGAGGACGTCATATTCTCAGTACTAGAACTGTTACTCGTCCCACACTTTCAGAGGAGAAAGCATTGATCAGGGCCAGTCCGGGAGAGGTAAAATGCAGTCCCCAGAACATGTGCTGTAATGATATAAACAAATTGGTAGGACCTAACAGAAATCCACAGCCTTATTAAGAATAACTAGCTTTAGTTTAAAGGAAGCACAAGTCAATAATAAATTCACAAAGTCAATAGGCAACATCCTCAATGGTGGGATCACCAAAACACTCACCAGAACGGTGCACACCATTAAGAAATCAGCGGCCAGAATCACTTTCAACGTCTCATGCTGCACTCACAGCACACCACACCAGAAGATGCTCCACTGGCTCCCCATTCACAAACAAGCACAATTCAAACCCCTCATCCACACTTTAAAGGCACTACATATCACTGGGCAAACACAAAGAGATGATGGACGGAGCGCTGAAACTTTTCAGACACTCACCCCCAATCACAGATCTGGGTTGAATCCATCATTGTCCTTTAGCTCACTTCGCCACCCCCTTCGCCTTAAGTTGGCAGGGTATGCCCAGACGTGGGTACCTTGCTCACTTTGCCACTGGATTCAAGCTAGCCTGGCTGATGAGGGGTGTTACCCCGAAACCGGTCCCAGGATGCTTGTCTCCAGTCCAGGGAAGATCTGGCTTGGCAGTTCGGTCTGGACTGTTCCCATGAGGCACAGGGTCAAGACTGATTTGTATATGGCTGGATCTGAACTGGGGTGGCGAAGCGAGCTAAAGAACGATGATGGATTCTACCCAGATCTGTGACTGAGGGTGCGTGTCTGAAAAGTTTCAACGCTCCGTCCATCATCTCTTTGTATTTGCTTTGTTCGCCCTTAGTTGGCAGGGTATACCCAGACGTGGGTCCCTTGCTCACTTTGCCACTGGATTCAAGCTAGCCTGGCTGATGAGGGCTGTGAGCCCGAAACTGGTCCCAGGATGCTTGTTTTCGGTCCTGGGAAGACATGGCTTGGCAGTTCGGGCTGGACTGGTCCCATGAGGCACAGGGTCAAGACTGATTTGCATATAGCTGTGTCTGAACTGGGGTGGCGAAATGAGCTAAAGAACGATGAAGGATTCAACCCAGATCTGTGACTGGGGTGAGTGTCTGAAAAGTTTCAGCGCTCCGTCCATCATCTCTTTGTGTTTACTACATATCACTGGCTCAGCATACCTCAACAGTCACATCTGCTTTTACAAACCTTCCATACAGCTCCGCTCGTTCAGACTTCTACTCGCCCAAATCCCACGAATACAGAAAACCAGATCTGGTGGTTGAGGCTTCTCCAACATCACTCCTATTGCATAGAATGACCTGCTGCTTCACATAAGAGGCGCACTTCTTGAATTCTGCAAGAAGGTCAAGACCTGGCTTTTCGAGGAGTCCTACTAGGTCCTAAGTGTGGCTAGACTCACACCTACTCAACTCCATGATACCCTCCCAGGTGATAGTGCGGTCTTCAAATCGGCATAATATGACAAAATGGAACATAACAATATGCATGGCTTTTGTGTAAAAAGTGGCGCACAACATGCACAATTTGAGCCTGCATATGTGCACAAATACCAACGCACCTGCAAATATACATTTTCACTAGATCCATTAAGCAAAGAGGCACCAATCAACACAATCGAACATACATGCAGACATCAACGCACACAGAACAACATTCATGCATAACCTGGTACAAGCATATGCACAAAATGATGTACAGCAGTTGCGCAAATAATGTGCATAAGGGCCAGCGGAATACGTGCAGCATAGAAGCTCAAAGTGATATGTGCCAGGAGAGCACTGGGTGTGGCGCTTCAGAGGAGCACTGGGTGATATGCCATATGAAAGCATGGGTGATGGGCATCAGGGCAGAGAGCACTGAGTGCTGTGCATGAGTTAAGCACCCGATATTGTGCATCAGGGGAACACTGTCTGCACACTTCAGGTGACGAGAGCAGTGTGCATCAAGTGGCACACAGTGATGCAGAATAGGGGGCATGCCTCAGTGTGTAGCAGGTGGGTAAGGGTTTGGTCAGAGAGCAGCTGCGGCCCATGCACGTAAGAGTGGTGGGGCAGTGGGGGGGATTTCGACAGACGACGACGAGGGAAAATTAAGTAATTAATTTTCCCTCGTCATCGTCTGTCGAAATCCCCCCACCACTACCCAGGCCCCACCGCTCTTACCTGCATGGACTGCGGCTGTCAGAGAGTTCTCATAATATCCTATGTCAGAGAAATGCAGCTCCTCGTTTTTCTGTGCATTCTGGGACTTTTAGTTTTTGTCCCCAAAAAAATGCAGGTTTGCAAGCTCAAGAATGCGCAGAAAACATACCAGGACCAAATGAGCTACTCCTGCCTAATATAATGAAAGAGAAATAAGTTTATCTGCAGATTTTTTAATGCCATTTAAGTATTTTGCTTACAGAGTCTTAAAGCTATTTGTGGATAGTCACCGTATGTGTGTTTTGTATAGCCAGCAATGTACAAAAGTATCACAACCAGATACATAGTTAGCCACGAATAACTCACTAACAGATACACATGTTCATCCACTAACCATAAAAGGCCCCATCTAACATGTGACACATTTATTCAGCTCTGGAATTTCCAGCCAACATCATTTGACATTGCTGAAATGATTAAATCTACACATGCACTGATAAAAATTAATCTACAAGCTGCAGAAAGCAAAATTCTGCGAATGAGAAGCTATATTGCTGACACTACCACAGATGACATTGGCCACCTGGCACCTAGACATGTAAACAGATTATTTGGTATTTTGAAGTGTGTTCAGGCTGTTTTAAGTTCGGACCAGACACAGTTTTAGGTGTCTCACCAGCCTCACATTTTGTCAAAAATCATAATAAAATACATACAGATATACTCAGATGGAAGGACTTTCGGTCACGTGTTCCTCCATTGGTCTGTTCAAGTGTGATTCCCATTTTGCTTTTGCCCACCACAGCATGCGGCATAAGGCAAAGGGTGAGTCCACTTCACCCACTGGCAGTGTTGTTCTATGAGAGGCAGTATTTTGCCAGATCGAACGTGCAACTGCTTGAAAAATAAGATATATTAATTAACTGTGTGAAGCACCCCACATTGGATAAGCCACACCAACGATCAAGAAGTACACTCACCCTCCGGCTACCACTAAGTTTCTACCTAACAACCTGGGCATGATTGGTACCATAGAAATCAACTAGGGTTGACTATCCGCACTTCTCTGTTACACTTCAAACATATGCTAGAATCAACTATATTGTGGTATACCAGTTTCTGATTTCAAAGGTTCAAGAAGCGACTAAGCTTCCATAAACTGTGTTTAACCATGGGCCGTATAGCTTGAGCTGGAATGGACTATTTTTGACAACCGACAAGTAGCTGAGGTGTGGCAACTGAGTGACTCTCTCCTGAGAGACCCGGGATATATACATGAAATACAAGAAACCATTAAGGAGTACCTTGGATTTAACAATTCCGTGGAGGTTACCTTGGGGGGTGGTCTGAGGTTCCCTGAAAGCTGTACTCAAGAGGAAATTTATAAACAAGTAATAGGTGGGATGCTTGAATTAATCTCAGCCACTGGTAAATACTCGGCCACATCCCAGTCAATCATTATTTTGCACATAATGCCACCTCAGTTTGGCCAGGCCAGGTCTTTTCTGAACCAGAGCACAAGCAACCGAAGGCTGGTTTAGCCCTCATTGTGTCTATTCAGTCCGGTATATGAGAGACGCTGCACTAGTAGTGTGACTACAAATAGAATTGATACGTCTAGAGAAGAACCACAAAGCCAGCCCCTCTAAGAAGTTGGGCAGACAATTAGCAGCAAATGTGGACAAGTACACGCACTCAAATATAATAAGGCAAATTTCATATTGGCTAGGGTTGGAGTCCAATTTCATGAGGGTGGTAATAAGGCAGGTACCCCCCTAGCAAACAACCTGAGAGCTGCAAGGACAAAGGGGGTGATATAAGAAATAATAGATTCTTTGGGAACGATCCAAACATCTGAAGATGGGAAACTGCATGACTTTCACATGTACTATAAGCAGCTGTTCAGGGCTACCCCTTAAGATTAGCAGGACGTGGAAGCGTATTTATGCTCTCTGACCGGCCTACTGTTACATACTGTTACAGGTATCGAGGCTGAATCTGAGATATTGAAGTTGACCACGGGAAACGTCATTTTTAACTGTGGTAAGTTGAAATTCACCACGAAGGAGAAGAGTTCTTATATTAAAACGTCTTGTTTATTGCATACAACTTCAGCCACGGCAAGGAGCGGCACGACCCTCAGGATCCCGATCAGAACTGACAGTAGTTGATCAAACCCCCAAGGACGCACACTCCAAGCGCGCGGCAAACAGAACATAGAAGCAATAACATTCCAATCAAAACACTAAATACAAACCCATTACATCACCTCCCCCCTAACACAAAAGAAAAGATATTGTCAATCAGTATGTAATAAAATCCTTAAACCTGGAAGGGAGCCTTTTACTGCGACCTCCCCCCTAACACAAAAGAAAAGATATTGTCAATCAGTATGTAATAAAATCCTTAAACCTGGAAGGGAGCCTTTTACTGCGACATCCCCGTACATTTTTATCCAAATCACCGTTCAACACTCCTCCAACGGGCTCCCCAGCTGACGGACTCACATTCTCATTCCTGGGGACACTCAGTTCCTGATCATGCAACCAATAAGTCCACTCCAAACCGTGTGTACCCCTTCCTGTATTCTTATCTCTAATCAATTCTGCCTGATCCTTCCTCAACTTAACTACCTGTCTTTTGTTCCACCAACCTTTGCCCTTCAAGAATACAGCTCCTTTGCTGACTTTGCAGACTAGAACAGGATCAGAAAATAGAGACTCGCCTTTTTTAACCTTAAAAGATTTTTTAAATAAGACCCAGTCTCCTTCATAAATTTCCAAATCACTAAGAGAGCCCCTCCCGTCAAACCTTTTCTTCATCTCTGACTGTTTTTCCTTGACTAATTTAGTCAAACCAACAGGATCAATACTAACAGATAACTTACTGTCCAACCATGACGGTAATAAAACAGAATTCGCTTTTCTACCCCTCAGCAATTCGAAGGGGGTGACTCCAGTAGTACAGTGTGGGGAGGTATTGTAATTCCACACTTTTTCTTCCAAAAATGCTCCAACATCAAGGCCAGCCGCCAGGGCTGTTTGAATGCCTTCCTTAAGGACTTTATTGCCCCGCTCCACTAGACCGTTTGAAGCAGGAGAATACCTAGCCACTTTCAAATGTTTGACGTCATGAGATTCCAAAAACTTACACATTTTATCCGACACAAAGTGAGTTCCATTATCTGTGACTAAGGATTTAGGCGCTCCTTCCAACAAAAACAGTTTTTTAAAGAAAACAATAGTATTATCAGTATTGGGAGAATCAACAAACGTGTAATACATCCACTTTGAATGATAATCAACTGCCAAAATCAAATACCTAAACTCCTCTGCCAAAACGATATAAGGGCCCGAAAAATCAAGGCCAACTTTATCCCAAGGTCTCTCTGGGAACTCGGTGGGATGCAAAGGCAACTTAGAGAGTTTCCAGTGCTTGTCTGAAAGCAAACCCTCATCACAACCATCCACTAGACTTCTAACCTGTGCCTACAACGCGGGCCACCAGTAATGCTGTTTTATCTTCATGCATGTTTTGGTCACACCTAAATGACCCTCATGGGCGATTCTGATAATAGAATTTCTCAGACTAATAGGAGGTACGAATTTATCTCCTCTTAGAACAAAACCATCCTTAACCGAAAGTTCGTCAGCAACTAATGCGAAATTCCTTAAATCCCCAGTTAAATTTCTTATTTCAGGCCAATTACCGCTGGAAAATGTCATCACCTTGGAAAGAATAATGTCATTCAAACAAGCTTTCCTCCAATCTGTTTCTGAAATAAATGACCCACAATTTTCGACAGCGTCCAAAACAGCTACACATTCCACTTCATCCTCATCAAAGTCCTCTTCATCATCTTTCTCCATCAACATTCTTGACAGGCAGTCGGCACGAAAGTTTTTTCCCCCTTGAATGTGTTTCATATCAAAGTTGTACTCTTGCAACTTTGATACCAAACGGGTCAACCTAGCCGACATGGTATTATTATTGGAGACTTTGTTGAATATGAAAGAGAGTGGCTTGTGATCCGTAAGAATTTCAAATTTCCGACCCCAAATATATATTTTGAATTTTTGGGCAGCCCAAACACAGGCTAAAGTCTCCCGCTCTATGGTACTGTAGTTTCGTTCGAAGGGTTTGAGAGATCTCAAAGCGAGCGCTACAGTTTGCTCCTTGCCATTCACTCTTTGGCTGAGAACAGCCCCCAGCCCATTCATACTTGCATCCACTGTGATTATAGAAGGACAATCATCCCGAAAAGCATGCAAAGCTTGTGCTGAGATAATCAGTTCTTTCACTTTCTCAAACACACCATCCAGTTCCTGAGACCATATACATTTTTGACCTTTCTTGAGTAAAATGCGGAGAGTCTCCACAACCTGGGCATAGTTGCCTACAAATCTAGCATAATACTCTGTGAGCCCCAAGAAGGAGCGCAGAGCATCCTTATCACCAGGTGGCTTAGCTTCCTTAAGGGCCCTGATGACAGAAAATTTAGGTTTGATACCTTTGTCGGATATCATATGGCCCAGATAATCCAATTCTTTCACTCCAAATTTGCACTTATCAGCTCTTACAGTCATGCCATGGTCCCCAAGTGCAGACAAAACCCTCCTCAACAAATCACAATGTTTATTTAAATTTTCTGAGAAAATGAGGATATCGTCTAAATAGGCTTGAACACCTGCCATACCCTTAAACATTGTATCCATTATCCTCTGAAAAACGCTAGCCGCGGATGCTAGACCGAAGGGAAGTCTCAGGAACTTATATGCGCCAAAAGGTGTAACAAACGTTGTTAATTCCTGAGACTCCCCTTCTAGAGGAACCTGGTGGTAGGCGGACTTCAGGTCGATAAAGGAAAACCACTTAGCCCCCCCCCCCAAATTTGCTAGAAGTTCGTGAATTTTTGGGAGCGGATGGCAATCGATTAAAATGTTCTTATTTAGACGCCTCAAGTCCGCACAAAGTCTAATTTCCCCAGTCTTTTTGCGGGCCACGACTATAGGGGCCACCCATTGTGAAGACTCTGTGGGTTGAATGATCTTCTGGGCACATAAATCATCGAGCATGGCTCTTAACTCCTCTCTTGCACTTAAAGGAACAGGCCTGACCTTGTGTATCACCGGTTGTGCATTAGGTATTAATCTAATTTTATGTTCAAAACCTTTTATACAACCCACTTGATCTTTGAACACGGGTTTAAATTCATCCAGCAAGGATTTAAAATTCACCTCAGGCTCGTCTACACTATACACTGAGGTTTCCTTCACCTTAATAGGACTGTCATCGCCAGGGACTAAATACAGACCCATTTTTGCCAGATCTTTCCAGCCCACGATGTTCTTCCCCTTTTTTGCCACATATACTTTAGTAACAATATTGCGGCCCAAGACCTCTACATTAGACATGAAAAAGCCTAACATGTCAATGTCCTTTTCTCCGAAGGCTTTCGGGTTCACGTCTGTATGAGATAAAATAACCTCCTTGTCCCATTTCTCGAAGAAGTAAGAATCACGAAGTATTGTTATCGGTGACCCAGAGTCAGCCATTACTTTTGTTTGAACCCCATCAATTAAAGCTTCACAAAAGGGTCCTTTAATTTCCAAAGGATCATCCTTATAATCTAAAGTCAAAAGTAAGTTATCAAAAGACTCTGAACATGAATCCACATCGGCGTTTACATTGTTCACATGAACCGATCTCTTCTGACCTTTACAAAGCTTCTGAAAATGACCGACCCTTTTGCAATTGGAACATCGTTTACCTAATGCTGGACAGCCAGGAAAGTTGCCAATGTGGTACTTTGAGCCACACCTATAACAATAAGGTTGACCTTTCTTTTGCACAGGTACAGGTTTTTTAAACTTATCTTTCACCCCCACAGCAAGCAAACTTTCCTCTAGAGTGTCCTCTTGGTCAGAAATCAGATTAACTTTGCTGGTAGCGCTTGCTTGCATAGCTTTAGTAGAAATTGCTGATCTCTCGATACTTAAAGCTAAGTCAATCACCTTGGAGAGGGGGGGATTTTTGCAACTTAAAATTCTTTCCTTTATTTTGTGTGATGCACAATTGAAAACAAATTGGTCTCTAATGATGTCATCTGATAAAGGTCCAAACCCGCACGTAGTGGCTAGGACTCTTAGAGCTGAAATATATTCCTCAACTTTTTCTTCATCACCCTGCTTGCGCTTATAAAATGTATGCCTTTCTAACATAATATTAGGAGGCTCTGAAAATTGTTTTTTAAGTCTCGCAATAGCCTCTAAATATATGTTCCACTGCCTGTCTCCTGATTGGCCAGTTGGTGGAGGAATAGGAGGTAAACTTTGAAAAATGCGCTGTGCTGCCAAACCCAAATACTCCGTAGCATTGATAGCAACTAGGTGGTTTTCAAACAGACCAAACCACTCCAACCAGGGTAAGCCAGATTTACCTGGTTTTGCTGAAAATGGAGGAGGCTGAGTGATTTGAAGTGCTGTTGCCATCATTAAATAATTAATTTGTTTTAAACAAAGCGTCTGATCTTAAAGACAAGGTTGAGTGTATTACAGAGTGCTGTAAGCCAGTGCTGTAATTCAGTAATGTATAGCACTGAATTATGACGCTAAATAACATTAAAAGGCAAATCTGCGCATCAAAGGAAATATACGGAAGGCTTTAAGCCGCTAAAAATAATCAATTGTAAGGTGTGCGCATCACCGTGATGCGCAAGTAGTAGATTGAAGAAGAACCATGGGTGAGCGCATCACCGCGATATACGAACAGCTGACTTCCACAATTATTCAATTGCTAGGTGTGCGCATCACCGCGATGCGCAATCAGCTGTTTGAGGAAGAAGCATGGTTGAGTGTATCCCCGCAACGTAGGAACAGCTGATTGCCGCTGTCTCGAAATCCAAGGCCTTTACCCAAACGAAGATGGCCACCCTGCATCTTCACGTAGCGTCAGAGCGTTACTCAATACATCTGACGTTGAGATCAGCCGACTCCATGGAGAGTTCTAATCGCACGCAGACCGTGTACGTTGGACTCTGCGCGAGCGAGCGCACGAGCCACAAACGGTCGCCAGCAGCAATCAGTTCAAATGCGCCCAAAATCAAAAAATGGATCCTACCAGACTTCCTCTGATAAACGAGGAAAGATGCGTGGCAGCCACAACCAGAAGTCCCGTTCCGGCTGTAGACTTTGAAGGTCGTAGAAGCAGTGACGAGTAGATTCTGCTGTGTGGGCTTCTTCTTCTGGCTGAAGTTGTCTCCCGATCGTCGCCAAATGTGGTAAGTTGAAATTCACCACGAAGGAGAAGAGTTCTTATATTAAAACGTCCTGTTTATTGCATACAACTTCAGCCACGGCAAGGAGCGGCGCGACCCTCAGGATCCCGATCAGAACTGACAGTAGTTGATCAAACCCCCAAGGACGCACACTCCAAGCGCGCAGCAAACAGAACATAGAAGCAATAACATTCCAATCAAAACACTAAATACAAACCCATTACATTAACGAAGGCTTTTTACAACGAAAGCAGCAGCACGACAGCGTCATTACCACGCCCGTCTTTATGCCGAATCGTTCACTGCGCGCATGTCAGTACAAGGTAGGGGTTGCGCCCTGTTGTCAGATTTAGGGTTAAGGGCTGGGGTGGTTTTAGGGCTGAGGGTGTGGAGGGGTTGGTGCAAGACACCGATGTCCCCGACCACTGTGACGAGAACAGACGGAGAACGGGTGAAATGCACAAGCCCCATATAGCCGAAGGGGGAAGCGTTGCGGGGACACCTACCTGTTCTGAAGTCCAAAGCTGTCCCGGAAGCAGACCGCTAGTGTTTCCAGAACTTTGGGAAATTAACAAACAGAAAGGAAGGACTACATGTAGGTTAACTTACTGCATAAGCACGCTGGGCAGAAAACTCTAATCAAAATATTACAACAAAGCTGCAACGATAATTGGCCCATTTCACCACTTCCCCAAAATGAAAAAGTAAGTGGAAATGATTACTTGCATACACATTAATTTTTAACAATTACTGGCATATAAAACAATTTGGCGTTAAAAAGGTCATCGTTAAAAATGAACACGTTAGTATGGCGTTCGTAGTGCCAGTATTTTTATGGTATTATATGTGATGGAGTGTTTTTTGTCTTCGATGTAGAAACAGGTGTGAAAATGCCAGTTTCGTTGTAATGGCTTCATTCTAAAAGGCGTCGGTAATCCGCCTTTCGTTGAAGCGTCATACATTTGATCTAACACCTTATCCAAGGAAATCTTCAGGCCTCGGTGGCTTCACAGTAACCTCTATAAACTCCTTGCACTTTAACCGCACCTCTCCTAGTCAACCTTTATAATAACCTGTCCTCCATTCAGGGCCTACCTCAATCGATGACTGATGCACTGATCGCCATATTTCTGAAGCCCTGTAAAGATTCCACCCGGTACCCCTCATACCAGCAGCAGCTCCTCCGCTAAGGCAGAAGTGTTGCCCCACTGCTCTGAGAGCAGTTTAAAGAGGATTTTTTTTTTTATAATAACGCAATGTTATTAACATTTTATTTTTCTGTTTCTGCTTAGGTGCGGGTGGGGCTGGGCTGGCCAGACCAGGGGCCAGGGGGAGGAGTGGTGAGCACACTCTAAGTGCGCATGACGGTTTGGCCGGCAGTCTTGGGTGGGCCAAACAGTCAAGCACACTTTGCATATTCTCCACCACTGTATTGCACAGCCTGGTGGGGAACATGCACAGGCTCATAGTCCCTATCTGAGTGCCGAGCCACGGCGCACAAACCAATCACGACCCTGCTGACAGAAGCATCGTGATTGGCTAGGGGAGCCTGTGTGCTTCCTGCGCATCGACGTCAGAAGAGGACCGGAGGCGGCGGCCGGCCTGTCAGTAAGTGGATTTTTGTTTTTTTTATTCCTATCCCTCCCCCTGCCACCCCGGTTAAGCAGCAGCCCCCACTGTCATATACACCAATCTCCTTGCTGAACGCACATATTAAAATCGTTGCTAATGTTCCTCAAATATTTTCCTAGCCAGTGTTTACTTCTCTATCCAGCCATGAAGCGCCCCAAGTAATTAATCATGGTTATGGGATGTGCAAGGCAGCAGTTTGGTGAACTCCAGGCACAAGAAGTACTGCTCCATTCCAGTTATCTCCATGAAGACACAGCTTGCTTTGCCTGGTGCAGATTGCAGAACCTATGAAAACAGACAGACTCGCTGAAATAATGAAGCAAAGAAACATTACATTCCTAACGCATGACTGTGGTTGCTACACAAATTGAAAAGCCATCAATTACAGCTGTCATGTCACATCCCGTGTAGTCCAGATTTGGTGTAGAAAAACTGGGTATGGGAGCTTGCTGTGGTAATAGGCCCCTCTTCCCCTATATCCCTCTTTTGTAACCTTGAAGGAGGTGAGTATCAGGAACATGTGGCCTGTATCATAGGTAAACAAGGTCTCCAGGGGTTTAAAATAGTAAGGAATCTGATCTTCGCACTAATTTAGATTTTTTCAGTAAGTGTAGAAACATGCAGTATCAGAAGCTTTGCCCGCTTATTTTTACACATTTTCTGAAAAACCGCATAATTATGCAAACTACCTGCCTTCCTACAGACGCTGAAAAGAAGAGCGGCCCGGGGAGGCCAAGCCGGAGCATGAGGGGACCGCGGCTAGAGCGCCCGAGGGGTCCAGGACGCACGTGTAGCGGTCTAGTTGCCGCTGGGGTCTCATTCACCCAGGACCTTTAGCCCGGATGGGCTAACACACAATGTAGCACTCTCTGGCCAGGCGTGGCCAGGGAGTATAAAATAAAGGGGCGGAAGTCGCTCGAGGCTTCCCCGCCCGTATCAGTACACTGAGTGGTTTGCTCCATTACTTGTCCCCAGGTGCTAGGCCCTGTGTCCGGCTGAGGCCCCTGACGCACGTCACTACACTGGCAACGAGGGTGGGATGGTGGCGCCCACACGCATTGGAAGGCACCCCGCTGAGAAATCAGCTCCGGAGGCGTGAGCACATACCCTCCGCGTTGCTTGCAGCTGGCGGATTCGGCAGTCGCTGTGCCCCTGTTGCCGTGGTGAGAGTCCCGCGCCGTCACGCCTCCAGGTGAGCGGCGCAAACGTCTGTGGCCCCGGTGCCGCATCAGCGGTGAAATCGTTTGCCCAGAAGCTCCACATGCTGCAGCGCAGCTTAGCCCTGCCAGCCCGGTCCCTTTCAGCAGGCTGAACACGCGGTGGCGCGCGCATCCGCAGACCGCCCTGCTGACGCTGCTACCGGCTCTGTGTGTGTGGAACGCGAGCCTGCAGTGCCCGGAGTGCTTGGGAGGCCTGGAGTGTGTCCCAGCTGCCATACACGTCGCGCAGGAAGCGCGCAGCAGTTCCCTGCCAGGAAGAAGAACCAGACCCTACTGGTTACCACATTGAAGGGACAATTCACACACCACTGTGAGGAAGGAGTGTAAGCACACAAGGAAGGACACAGAGAGGATACCTCAGAGGCACTGTCAAGGAAACAAAAAAAACAAAAAAAAAGGGAAAAGAAGGAAGAGGTCCCACAAACAGGAGAGTCCTACCGGATTAGTGAGCAGACTCACAAGGGAACATGAATGCCCAAGGTGCACCAGCGATACAAAAGGGGATGATGGACCGAACGTTTGAGCCAATCAAACACTCACCCCCAGTCAACTGATCTGGGTTTAATCCATCATCATTCTTTAGCTCACTCCACCACCCCAGTTCAGACATGGCCATATGCAAATCAGTCCGACCCTGTGCCTCATGGGAACAGTCCAGCCCGAACTGCCAAGCCATGTCTTCCCTGGACCGGAAACAAGCATCCTAGGACCGGTTTCTGACATTCCAGCCGTCATCAGCCAGGCTTGCTTGAATCCAGTGGCAAAGTGAGCAAGGGACCCACGTCTGGGCATACCCCCGCCAACTTAGGGCGAACAAAGCGATACAAAAGGGGATGATGGACGGAACGTTTGAGCCAATCAAACACTCACCCCCAGTCAACTGATCTGGGTTTAATCCATCATCATTCTTTAGCTCACTCCACCACCCCAGTTCAGACATGGCCATATGCAAATCAGTCCGACCCTGTGCCTCATGGGAACAGTCCAGCCCGAACTGCCAAGCCATGTCTTCCCTGGACCGGAAACAAGCATCCTAGGACCGGTTTCTGGCATTCCAGCCGTCATCAGCCAGGCTTGCTTGAATCCAGTGGCAAAGTGAGCAAGGGACCCACGTCTGGGCATACCCCCGCCAACTTAGGGCGAACAAAGCGATACAAAAGGGGATGATGGACGGAACTTTGAGCCAATCAAACACTCACCCCCAGTCAACTGATCTGGGTTTAATCCATCATCATTCTTTAGCTCACTCCACCACCCCAGTTCAGACATGGCCATATGCAAATCAGTCCGACCCTGTGCCTCATGGGAACAGTCCAGCCCGAACTGCCAAGCCATGTCTTCCCTGGACCGGAAACAAGCATCCTAGGACCGGTTTCTGGCATTCCAGCCGTCATCAGCCAGGCTTGCTTGAATCCAGTGGCAAAGTGAGCAAGGGACCCACGTCTGGGCATACCCCCGCCAACTTAGGGCGAACAAAGCGATACAAAAGGGGATGATGGACGGAACGTTTGAGCCAATCAAACACTCACCCCCAGTCAACTGATCTGGGTTTAATCCATCATCATTCTTTAGCTCACTCCACCACCCCAGTTCAGACATGGCCATATGCAAATCAGTCCGACCCTGTGCCTCATGGGAACAGTCCAGCCCGAACTGCCAAGCCATGTCTTCCCTGGACCGGAAACAAGCATCCTAGGACCGGTTTCTGGCATTCCAGCCGTCATCAGCCAGGCTTGCTTGAATCCAGTGGCAAAGTGAGCAAGGGACCCACGTCTGGGCATACCCCCGCCAACTTAGGTCGAACAAAGCGATACAAAAGGGGATGATGGACGGAACGTTTGAGCCAATCAAACACTCACCCCCAGTCAACTGATCTGGGTTTAATCCATCATCATTCTTTAGCTCACTCCACCACCCCAGTTCAGACATGGCCATATGCAAATCAGTCCGACCCTGTGCCTCATGGGAACAGTCCAGCCCGAACTGCCAAGCCATGTCTTCCCTGGACCGGAAACAAGCATCCTAGGACCGGTTTCTGGCATTCCAGCCGTCATCAGCCAGGCTTGCTTGAATCCAGTGGCAAAGTGAGCAAGGGACCCACGTCTGGGCATACCCCCGCCAACTTAGGGCGAACAAAGCGATACAAAAGGGGATGATGGACGGAACGTTTGAGCCAATCAAACACTCACCCCCAGTCAACTGATCTGGGTTTAATCCATCATCATTCTTTAGCTCACTCCACCACCCCAGTTCAGACATGGCCATATGCAAATCAGTCCGACCCTGTGCCTCATGGGAACAGTCCAGCCCGAACTGCCAAGCCATGTCTTCCCTGGACCGGAAACAAGCATCCTAGGACCGGTTTCTGGCATTCCAGCCGTCATCAGCCAGGCTTGCTTGAATCCAGTGGCAAAGTGAGCAAGGGACCCACGTCTGGGCATACCCCCGCCAACTTAGGGCGAACAAAGCGATACAAAAGGGGATGATGGACGGAACGTTTGAGCCAATCAAACACTCACCCCCAGTCAACTGATCTGGGTTTAATCCATCATCATTCTTTAGCTCACTCCACCACCCCAGTTCAGACATGGCCATATGCAAATCAGTCCGACCCTGTGCCTCATGGGAACAGTCCAGCCCGAACTGCCAAGCCATGTCTTCCCTGGACCGGAAACAAGCATCCTAGGACCGGTTTCTGGCATTCCAGCCGTCATCAGCCAGGCTTGCTTGAATCCAGTGGCAAAGTGAGCAAGGGACCCACGTCTGGGCATACCCCCGCCAACTTAGGGCGAACAAAGCGATACAAAAGGGGATGATGGACGGAACGTTTGAGCCAATCAAACACTCACCCCCAGTCAACTGATCTGGGTTTAATCCATCATCATTCTTTAGCTCACTCCACCACCCCAGTTCAGACATGGCCATATGCAAATCAGTCCGACCCTGTGCCTCATGGGAACAGTCCAGCCCGAACTGCCAAGCCATGTCTTCCCTGGACCGGAAACAAGCATCCTAGGACCGGTTTCTGGCATTCCAGCCGTCATCAGCCAGGCTTGCTTGAATCCAGTGGCAAAGTGAGCAAGGGACCCACGTCTGGGCATACCCCCGACAACTTAGGGCGAACAAAGCGATACAAAAGGGGATGATGGACGGAACGTTTGAGCCAATCAAACACTCACCCCCAGTCAACTGATCTGGGTTTAATCCATCATCATTCTTTAGCTCACTCCACCACCACCCCAGTTCAGACATGGCCATATGCAAATCAGTCCGACCCTGTGCCTCATGGGAACAGTCCAGCCCGAACTGCCAAGCCATGTCTTCCCTGGACCGGAAACAAGCATCCTAGGACCGGTTTCTGGCATTCCAGCCGTCATCAGCCAGGCTTGCTTGAATCCAGTGGCAAAGTGAGCAAGGGACCCACGTCTGGGCATACCCCCGACAACTTAGGGCGAACAAAGCGATACAAAAGGGGATGATGGACGGAACGTTTGAGCCAATCAAACACTCACCCCCAGTCAACTGATCTGGGTTTAATCCATCATCATTCTTTAGCTCACTCCACCACCCCAGTTCAGACATGGCCATATGCAAATCAGTCCGACCCTGTGCCTCATGGGAACAGTCCAGCCCGAACTGCCAAGCCATGTCTTCCCTGGACCGGAAACAAGCATCCTAGGACCGGTTTCTGGCATTCCAGCCGTCATCAGCCAGGCTTGCTTGAATCCAGTGGCAAAGTGAGCAAGGGACCCACGTCTGGGCATACCCCCGCCAACTTAGGGCGAACAAAGCGATACAAAAGGGGATGATGGACGGAACGTTTGAGCCAATCAAACACTCACCCCCAGTCAACTGATCTGGGTTTAATCCATCATCATTCTTTAGCTCACTCCACCACCCCAGTTCAGACATGGCCATATGCAAATCAGTCCGACCCTGTGCCTCATGGGAACAGTCCAGCCCGAACTGCCAAGCCATGTCTTCCCTGTACCGGAAACAAGCATCCTAGGACCGGTTTCTGGCATTCCAGCCGTCATCAGCCAGGCTTGCTTGAATCCAGTGGCAAAGTGAGCAAGGGACCCACGTCTGGGCATACCCCCGCCAACTTAGGGCGAACAAAGCGATACAAAAGGGGATGATGGACGGAACGTTTGAGCCAATCAAACACTCAACCCCAGTCAACTGATCTGGGTTTAATCCATCATCATTCTTTAGCTCACTCCACCACCCCAGTTCAGACATAGCCATATGCAAATCAGTCCAACCCTGTGCATCATGGGAACAGTCCAGCCCGAACTGCCAAGCCATGTCTTCCCTGGACCGGAAACAAGCATCCTAGGACCGGTTTCTGGCATATCAGCCAGGCTTGCTTGAATCCAGTGGCAAAGTGAGCAAGGGACCCACATCTGGGCATACCCCCGCCAACTTAGGGCGAACAAAGCGATACAAAAGGGGATGATGGACGGAACGTTTGAGCCAATCAAACACTCACCCCCAGTCAACTGATCTGGGTTTAATCCATCATCATTCTTTAGCTCACTCCACCACCCCAGTTCAGACATGGCCATATGCAAATCAGTCCGACCCTGTGCCTCATGGGAACAGTCCAGCCCGAACTGCCAAGCCATGTCTTCCCTGGACCGGAAACAAGCATCCTAGGACCGGTTTCTGGCATTCCAGCCGTCATCAGCCAGGCTTGCTTGAATCCAGTGGCAAAGTGAGCAAGGGACCCACGTCTGGGCATACCCCCGCCAACTTAGGGCGAACAAAGCGATACAAAAGGGGATGATGGACGGAACTTTTGAGCCAATCAAACACTCACCCCCAGTCAACTGATCTGGGTTTAATCCATCATCATTCTTTAGCTCACTCCACCACCCCAGTTCAGACATGGCCATATGCAAATCAGTCCGACCCTGTGCCTCATGGGAACAGTCCAGCCCGAACTGCCAAGCCATGTCTTCCCTGGACCGGAAACAAGCATCCTAGGACCAGTTTCTGGCATTCCAGCCGTCATCAGCCAGGCTTGCTTGAATCCAGTGGCAAAGTGAGCAAGGGACCCACGTCTGGGCATACCCCCGCCAACTTACGGCGAACAAAGCGATACAAAAGGGGATGATGGACGGAACGTTTGAGCCAATCAAACACTCACCCCCAGTCAACTGATCTGGGTTTAATCCATCATCATTCTTTAGCTCACTCCACCACCCCAGTTCAGACATGGCCATATGCAAATCAGTCCGACCCTGTGCCTCATGGGAACAGTCCAGCCCGAACTGCCAAGCCATGTCTTCCCTGGACCGGAAACAAGCATCCTAGGACCGGTTTCTGGCATTCCAGCCGTCATCAGCCAGGCTTGCTTGAATCCAGTGGCAAAGTGAGCAAGGGACCCACGTCTGGGCATACCCCCGCCAACTTAGGGCGAACAAAGCGATACAAAAGGGGATGATGGACGGAACGTTTGAGCCAATCAAACACTCACCCCCAGTCAACTGATCTGGGTTTAATCCATCATCATTCTTTAGCTCACTCCACCACCCCAGTTCAGACATGGCCATATGCAAATCAGTCCGACCCTGTGCCTCATGGGAACAGTCCAGGGTGCACCAGCAGCAGCCCCCCAAGCGCAACCTGCCCAGAACATAGTGCCACCACCAGTGCAGCAGGTGCCACAACACTCTCTGATCGGCGCTCTGCCTCCGTTCAGTGAGCTGATTGACCCAGCAACAGCGTCGCCCAGGTGGACACTCTGGGTAAGCCGTCTGGACAACTATTTCACGGCGACGCGGGAGACGAATGGCGCAGTAAAGAGGTCCTTACTGTTACATTTTGCCGGTGATGAAATACACAAGTTGTTCGCTCATCTACCCAATACTGGACGGCCCGACAACTACAATGCGGCGGTGACAGCATTAAACGCGCATTTTGACCCGCAACTGAACCCTGACTACGAGCGGTTCAAACTACGACAGGCACGTCAGAGGGAAGGGGAGTCGATGGATGCTTTCCATGTGCGGCTGCGTGAATTAGCAAGTACGTGCACCGATGACGACCAACCCAAAGAAGTGCGGGCCCAGATGATCCAAGGGTGCCGGAATAAGACCCTCCGGACCCTAATCCTACGTCAGCCAGGCATCTCGTTGGGGGAAATTCTCATCCTAGCCAGGTCACATGAGCTGTCTGACACCAGGTCATCAGCGATGGAGGCCGCGCTCACACAATAGGCGGAGAAGCCCGTCACGGTGAAGACGGAGAGAGCCGATGCAATCCGCAGTCAAAGCCGAGGCAATCGCGGCCGACGGCTGGGACGAAGCATGCAAGGATCACTTTGCGGGTACTGTGGCAAAGAAGAGCACCCCCAGACGGAATGCCCGGCACAAGGAAGAACCTGCTCCAGGTGTGGAATCCCCAACCACTTCGCAGTGGCATGCAGGGGAGGAGCGCGAAACCGAGGGGCCAGAGGACGACGACCCCCGTCGAAGACAGTGCGACACCTCTCACTCAAAGAGTCCGAGAACCCGAAGCCAGCCCGCACGGCCGTGCGAACGAGACAATATCTAGAGGACTCGTCAACAGATGAAGAGGGCGAGTGCTACCTTATTTTGTTTGCCAGCGACTTGAAACGGAAGAGGCGGCCGCAGCCCACATGCACCATCAACATCGCCGGCTCTGAAGTCACCGCGCAAATTGATACCGGCGCATCTGTCAATGTAATGGGGTCCCAGTAGTACAAAAGACTGAACCCGAAACCTGCGCTGTCGCCATCACATGTACGAATACTAACATATGGCTATTATAAAGAAACAGTGGTCCTGAACCAATTGTTCAAGGAAGAGATAGATTGACAGAATTATCAACTTATTTGAGCTTACATTAATCAGCTCCCAAACGTCTGTAGATCGTAAAAATAAATGTGCAGAAAAACCACTAAGTATTATTACAATATATTTATTTAGTCATTGAAAGGAATAATCATTAGAGGGTCAAGAAAAAGGAGAATGTTCTAGGGAACGTGTAAGAAAAAGTGCTCAAGTGTATATATAGGAGTCAAAAGAGCTCAAAGTGTGTAGAAAAGTAAAGGGCATATATTTAAAAAACTGTACAAAACTGATATCCAATAAACAGTTAGATGCAACCTGGCCACATGCAAATTATTCATTTGAATTTGTAAGGAGAATTTCCTTAAGGCTGTAAACAGGGGTAATGGGGAAGGGGAAATTGGTCCAGGTGCGGTAGGGGGTAGCGTCGACGTTTCGATCCGGCTTATCGGCAAACGAGGGACTTTAATACCTCAGCTATGCGGATCTTCCTCAGGACAAGGGGACAGGTGAAATGACCCTACAGAATAAAAACAAGGAACTTAGAACCGGGACCTAATAGATTACCCAGGCGTGGTGTCTGCACATCAATTGGCGGGAGTAATGTATTAAACCCACCTCATTAATCTTGCAATGCTCAATTGGAGTCCAAAACCTGATTACACCAATGCCTGCAATTCAATAATAACAACAGTTGTTGTTAAGGGTCCATAAGGATTGTACACTAAAAGTACACAAGGACTAGCTATAGCAACTCACCCATGAAGTGGCAAGGGCCAACTAAGGACAATTCCCGTTATTCAGTAGATATAAACCATGGCGGTGGTGCCCAAACCATCCATGGAACATAATATTCTGGCCCGTGTGTGTGGCAAGAGTTTGCTGAATAAATCAGGCAATTCGGGGCACAGCGTAATTTTGCAACTAGAAAAAAGGAAGGGAAATCTAATTAAAAGGCTATCTGAGGAGCGCAAGGCATTCCTAGGTGATAGTCGGTGGTGAAAGAGAATTACCTTGAGACGATCTGATCGACGACCTTACTCCATCGCGGTAGCAGCCAACAGAGCAGCAACCTGCGGGAGCATTTATACTGAGGAAAAATGGGGCGGTGGCCTTAAAAAGGGGGTGGTGTCAGCCACACACTAGTAAAAAGGGTTGAAAGACTCAATAGGCTCACAGTTTCTACAGCATTGAAGAGGGCCTCAAAGTGCAATGTCACAGTTCTAATATTTGTTGATACATACAAGCATTCAATGTATATTAAGACATGCCAATGTACAATTAAGCAAAAGGCCCGCTCCTCTTTTTGTGGCTTCTTCAATGTAATTACAACACGCCTCGAGGTGCGATGTCACCATTCTAATATTTAAGATAGACTCAATCGTTCAATAAGTATTGAAAACATAGTCGGTGTACAATTAAACAAAAGGTGTAATCTCACAGTTCAGGTTTAGAAATCAGTGTGTATAGACATATAGCGACCAGTGTTAAAGCTTGGATATATACACAGATGAAGTACCAACCTAGTGGTACGCAATTATTCTCATATGACATCACAATTACACTTCACATTAAACATAAATACAGACACTTAAAAAGGGGAAAAAGAAACAAATAATCACATCTAAGGCATAGGACGCCAATTTCAGTAGGAATTGATGATTATTCCTTTCAATGACTAAATAAATATATTGTAATAATACTTAGTGGTTTTTCTGCACATTTATTTTTACGATCTACAGACGTTTGGGAGCTGATTAATGTAAGCTCAAATAAGTTGATAATTCTGTCAATCTATCTCTTCCTTGAACAATTGGTCCAGGACCACTGTTTCTTTATAATAACCGATGCCCAGGGACTATTTGGGAATACCCCATTGTTTATAATGACTAACATACGGCACCCAGACGCCACTGCCACTCAAGGGAAAAATGACAGTCCAGGTGAAAGCAGAGGGAAACGAAATCACAACCACGTTTCATGTGATCGACAGGGAGGCGGACATCCTCGTAGGAAGCCACACGGCTGAGGACCTCGGCCTGGTCACATTTGCCAACGCAGTCAAAGACCTGCAGATAGAAGAACTACTGGGACGCTTCCCACAGCTCTTTGAAGGGCTTGGTTGTATCAAAAAGGCCCCGATCAAACTGCATATTGACAAGGCTGTGAAACCAGTAGCCCTGAGGCATAGACGCATACCATTCCATCTCAGTCGAGAAGGAGCTCCAACACCTCGAACAGCTAGGAGTCATTGAGAAGGTAACCGGGCCAACACCATGGGTGTCACCCATGGTTATCGCAGAGAAGCCAAAACAACCCGGCAAGATTCGACTCTGCATCGACATGCATTTGCCTAACCAGGCGATCAAACGCGAAAGGCACTTGACCCCGACCGTCGATGACATCCTAGCCGACCTGAATGGATCCCGCTGGTTCTCCAAACTCGACCTGAACGCGGGATACCATCAGTTGAGGCTGGCCGAGGAGAGCAGATACATTACGACCTTCTCGACCCACATTGGGCTTCGACGGTACCGAAGGCTGAATTTTGGAATCCAGTCAGCGGCAGAAATATTCCAAAACACTATCCGGGAGTTGCTCACAGGACTCCCCGGAGTACTGAATGTCAGTGACGATATTCTGATACATTCCGAGACCGTGGAGGAACATCGGCGTCATCTCTGTGCCACGCTCCAGCGTCTGGCAGAACATGGAGTCACCCTCCACCGGGAAAAGTGCTCATTCTTCCAGCAATCGATTGATTTCTTCGGATACGTGTTCAGTCGGGATGGAGTCATGGTAGTCCCGAAGAAGTCACAAGCGATCCTGCGGGCTCCTGCACCGAAGACAGCATCGGAAGTTCGCAGTTTCCTTGGTATGGCCACCTACTGTGGAAGGTTCATACCAAACCTGGCAACGTTGGCGGAGCCGTTGCGCGCTCTGACGAAGAAAGACGCAACGTGGAGGTGGGACCAAGGAGAGGAAGACGCCTTCCAGAAGATCAAGGCAGCGCTGTTGGGAAAAACTACGATGGCATATTTCAACACCACCAGAATGACCGAACTCATAGTAGACGCCAGCCCGGTGGGGCTAGGAGCACTATTGACCCAAGAGACGGATCCGGGGACCTGGGCCCCATTGGCGTTCACAGGCAAGGCTCTCACACCAACTGAAGCCAGATACTCTCAGATCGAGAGAGAAGCATTAGCCATCAAGTGGGCGTGTAACCACTTCCATCTATATGTAAGTGGGCACCCCTTCCAAATAGTGACGGACCACCAGCCACTGGTTCCATTATTCCGAGGCACCACACCTCATCCCCCGCCGCGGATAGAGCGCTGGGCGATACAATTGCAGCAATACCAAATGGAAGTAGTATATCGCCCAGGGGCGAAGAACCCAGCGGACTTCCTGTCACGTCATCCGCCCGAGGCAGTGACTCATGGTGGCGCCCAAGAAACGAAGACCGAAGAGTATGTCGACATGATATCCCAGTGGGCCTGCCCGCAAGCTCTCACGATCGACGAAGTCAGGCGAGAAACTGGCACCGACGCTGTGCTCATGCGCGTGCTACAAGCTCTCCAGTGAGGATTGTGGGAGGACTTCCTGCGTGGGGCAAACGGATGGAATCCAGCAGACCGGGACCGACTGGGAAAACTTTAGAAAGTAAGAGACGAGTTGAGCACGGCATCTGATGGAGTAATAATGATGGGTTCCCGGCTAGTCATCCCGGAAAGCCTGCAAGAACGGGCCACCGCCCTAGCTCACGAAGGGCACCAGGGGACCACCCGGATGAAGTCCAGCATGAGAGAAAAGGTGTGGTTTCCAGGTCTTGAAGATGCCGTTGAAACCTTAGTAAGAAACTGCAGACCCTGCCAGCTCACCAGCAGCCAGGAATGCCCAGCGCCAGTCATAACCAAAGACCCAGCTACGTCTCCGTGGTCACGCCTTAGTCTAGACTTTGGAAGCTTTCCAGATGGCCGGACAACGGCGGTGGTGATTGATGCGTTCTCCAAATACCCCATCGTGGAGGTAATTGCATCCACATCATTTGCTGACATACATCCTGTGTTGGAGAAGACATTTGCACTATTTGGTCTACCCCACGAGATCAAAACCGACAACGGACCTCCCTTTCAGGGGGCTGAGTTCAGGGGCATGCTGGAGCGCCTAGGGATACACCACCGCCGTATCACACCTCAGTGGCCCCAGGCCAATGGCGAAGCTGAGCGTTTCATGCGGACACTCAACAAGGTCCTACGTATCGCAGTGTCCGAGCAAGGTGACCCAGAGGTAGCCATGCACAAGTTATTACGTGAATATCGCAGCACACCGCACTGCACGACCCAAAGATCTCCGTGGTCTCTGATGCTGGCCGGGCCCCGGAGAGACACTCTACCCGCTGCGGATGGTTGGGCTCCAGAACCGTATGACCCCGCCAATACTCAGGCAAGGCGGACAACAACCAATGAACGAGCCACCAAGAAGAGGAGAGCCAAGACAAGAGTCATTCTGCCCGGCCACATGGTGCTGGTGAGGAATCGCCGTGGCGGAGGGAAATTCCACACTGTGTATGAACCCGGTACGTGGACGGTAGTTAAGACTAATGGGACAGCAATCACAGCGCAAAAGGGCCATGAGGTCATCACTCGCAACATATCATGGTTCAAACATGTGCCCGATGCTGACTCCCCGCAACTCCGCTCCAACCAAGGAGAACAAAGAGACATCCCCGAGGAGAGTCTACAACCTCGCCCAGCGAACGAGCAGGCTACAGTAAACACCCCGTTGCCTGCCGGCAATGACGATGATCACCAGTGGTCCCCAGCCCGTTACCCAACCGAAGCACCCCAGAGGCTCGCACAGATCGTCATTCGAGATACAACCTGAGACCCAACCCAAGACCAAGCCAACGCCTCACAGACTTTATATGTTGATTCGGATCTTTATTTTTGAACACTGACTTGGGATGGGATGCAGCGGTCTAGTTGCTGCTGGGGTCTCATTCACCCAGGACCTTTAGCCCGGATGGGCTAACACACAATGTAGCACTCTCTGGCCAGGCGTGGCCAGGGAGTATAAAATAAAGGGGCGGAAGTCGCTCGAGGCTTCCCCGCCCTTATCAGTAGACCGAATGGTTTGCTTCATTTCTTGTCCCCAGGTGCTAGGCCCTGTGTCCGGCTGAGGCCCCTGACCCATGTCACTACAGCACAGGTGTTGAGGAGGAGCCAGGAGACCACCGGTGAACCCCGTGCTTTCCATTCACCGCATGCGTATTCAGGATGACACTGAAACCAGAGTGATGAAACATTAGTTCGGACAGTCAACCTGTGCAAAATGAGGCATTATATGAGGAATAATGCTGCATTCATCCACTCCCTGTCAAGGGGTGGCCCCGAGGCCTGCTGAGTCAAGGCTCCCCGTTCACAAGCGATTCCATAAAACACATGGCCCCTGAAACTCACCATTGCTAGGAGGAACAGAGCCGCTCTGAGAACACCACATGCAGTCACCTTCCTTTAGTTGTTTTCTCATAGCTGCACGCAAGGGCAGGTGGGCTTCAGGATCTGAAGAGGAGGGTAGTGTTCAATAATCAAGCAGTTTAGCTAATGATTAGAAGGAGGGACTGTAAGCTGCTTTAGTGGCCTCAGTCTAAGGAGACACATGTGAACGACCACTGCCCCCCTCTCTCCCCAACAGCTGCTGCCTAGCTGGTTGCACGTTTGCTAAACCATCATACTCAGGCGTGAGTGCTTCCATCAGGCAAAGTCAAATTAGCAGTTTTAAAACTGCCCTTCCAGTCTGCAGCGGCAGGCTAAGAGCCAATTGTGTACTTGTTGCACACAGGGTGGCACAATCAGTGCCGCAGTCCTGGCTGGACACTCCGCCTTACATGTGCTAGGGAGTCATAGGTAAGTCAGTCTCTGTTAAGCAGGGATAAATAATTCGACATATACTTTGTTACGGGTTGGAACATGGGCACTGAGGTCTGGTTAGCAGGCTTCAGTGCACTCTCAAAGTCAATAAACCATCAGCATTGGTTCAAATTGTTGGGGTGAACACGCAAAAAGAGCATTTCCTTAAATGAACCCCCCTTTCAGGCAGCAGCAGCATTAAGTGATTTGAAAGAACAGCATATAATCCATATGAGTAAAGTAAATTAACCATTATATGGCCAGAACACCTATGGAATGGTGAGACTTTGGATGCCTGACGGCTGGGACGCCAGGATGGGGCAACAGTGGAAGCAAAGAGGTAGTTGCTGACATATGGGCACTCTCAAACTCTTCGGATGCCCTGGAGCAAAAAAGGCCTAGCTATAAAGAGGAGTGCTGCCATTGGTTGTGAAACCACTGGCAGCGTGGCAAAGACAGCACAGTTAAGCTGCATCAATAACACATAAGGGCAGACCGCTGGAAAAGAAAGAGTTGCCATAATGGTGGTCCTTGGGAGGCCTGCCGGCTGGGACAATGGGGGACAACTGAGAGAGCCAGAGGGGATAGTCACAAAAGCAGACATGGCACTTGCAGCACATACATGGCCGAAATGACCTCAGATGTCACACATCAATAGCAAGGGAAGCCTAGAAGCGTCTGCGCACAACCCGAGGGGCCTTCACACCCAGCGTTTGGGCGCTTGGACAGGAACCTGTGTTGGATGGTGCTGTCAGAGATGATTTACAATTGAAGAGCGGGCCAATGAGCCGAAGACTGACCATGAGGGGAACGCGACTAACACGTCCCGAGGGGGCTAGGATGCACAGGCATTGCGGAGGAGTAAGGGGAGCATGGGGCATGTAAGCAGAGAGCATACACACCCACCCCCTCAGCCTTTGATGTCCAATGTTAGCTGTACCTCAACACGGGAAAACCCATGTGCATGATTTGTGATGGTCCTGTTAAAGGAACCAATGCCAGGAAGTGGGCGTGACCCCCTCCTGAAGCCAAAAGGCTGAGACTGGGGTCAGCGGTCAGCTGCCAACCGCAAATGTTGTCCCCCCCACCTACCTGGACAGCAGGGGTCACAGCCACTGCTCGCAACGGGGAAAGGGAACTACAATGACTAGCATGAAGAAACTATGTTGATAAGGGAGGAGAACGGCCGGCAGGCCAGCGAAAGGAGAGTCCCCACAACAGTGGACCTTGGGAGGCCTAACGGCTAGGATACTGGAGGCGGAGACAGCACAGTTAATCTGCATCAATATCACATAAGGGTTACCGCTAGGCTGTTGGAAAGGGAAGAGTTGCCATAACGGTAGTCCTTGGGAGACCTAATGCTGGGACACTGGGGGGTAATGGAGAGAGCCAGAGGAGATAGTCGTAAAAGCATAAACGGCACTTGCAGCCCAGGCATGGCCAGAAATGGCCTTGGAAGCCACACATCGGTAGCAAGGGAAGCCTAGAAGCTGCTGAGCACAACCTGAGGGGCCTTCTCACCCAGCGCATGGGCACTTGAACAGGAACCAGTGTTGGATGGTGCTGTCAGAGATGATTTACGGTGGTGCCAAAGTGGCTTAAGGCTGAGGATCAGTTATTTAAGTCTATTGACTGATTTATGATGTTTTTGAAGGATTTTGGTGTATATCAATGATCGATTACTGTCATGATGATTAATGACCATCTCATGATTTATAATTTAATGTTAATAAACTGCGACCTTTATCTCCACCCATGGTCCCGTACTGTTATTGAAAAGGTCCAGTAAGACCAAGTAGCCTGTCTGGGGCAGGTTTGAAAACAGCTGTAAAAATACCAACCATCAAAAGAAGGAGCTAGCCATTTTCCACGCTCACAATTGCTATCAATATCTTCACAATTCACACACAACAGTCTTGGTTGCTGATATCACTACAACTGCAAACCTGCCAAGCTTAAAAATATTTTCACCATGGAAGAAGAGGGGGGAGTAATTTTAAAGAGAACAGGTCCAGAGAGAGGGAGAGTTTTGAGCCAATCACTGCCCTTCTATTTACGAGGGGCAGTCCTATACCCTGCCACGGCTTGACCAATCCTCGTTCATCCAACCAAAAACACTAATAAAAGCTTCTGAGGCTGTGACTAGCGTCCTGGGGACATAGCTAGACCCTGGGACACAGCAACAGTGCACAGCCTGCATGCACGAACTGGAAACCCACTCTATGCAGGGGTCTCAAGCTCACCTTGTCTTCCACTGTGTAACATCAGCTCTTTACTGGGAGTCCGTGAGAAAAGAGCCGATATCATGTGACACATGATGGCACCATGTGAATTGGAAGCTATGCAACTGATGCTGTACGTGAAATGATGTGTAATAGTTACTTGTACATGCTTTTCCACAGGTGTCGTTACACCTTCCAATGCCGAACAATGCCATACAAAGTTGATTAAACAGGCACAGCATTACCATTTGTGTTAAGGCATGTTTTACAAACTCTTCCCCACTGGCCAGGTTCAGCAGCACATTCACCTAAAAAGATGCAACGGCAGCACCTGCCATGAATTGCCAGGGTCCTGCTTTGAGAATATGCTTTTTGTGTTCATTTGTTCCATTAAGTTTGCTTCAAAGTGCTTGCATATTGTCATATTGGTGGTCAGAGGCATAGGGAGAGTATGGTTTGCTCAGGATCAAACACTTTGATAAAGTAGGAATCTAAAAACTGCAGAAAAATGCTACTTGCTCTGATGGCTATAAATTTACTACCATATTGCATTTTAGCTAAAATACGTGGGCACTGGGATGGGCACTATTTCCCCACCTAATAATCAGTACCGTTTTTTTTAACCACACACTAACTAGCAACTTCTACATTGATTCTAAATATTTACATTCTTGCTAAATAGGATGTTGAGAAATAAGTTTAAAAATTAACTACCTAACACCACACAATGTGGCCACATGGAGAGGCCTGGATCAAAAGACATGTCTCCTGGTTCCACATTTACTAACTAGCCTCGTAGCCTACAGCTACAACTGGAATGGCAGTGATGCTGATGGCAAAGCCAAGAGACTGCACTTCCAGGAAAATGTAATTATCTCTTGCAACCTGCCCAGCTTTAGAATGCAGTGCGCATTTCCAGCATGTTTCAGTGAATTGATAAAGCCGAGATTAGAGGTCAAGTATTCTAGTCCCAATGGCTAAAATGCACCAACTGGACCAAATTTAGAGCTGCTGTCTGCCCACTCCAGTGAGTTGCCCACCTTGTTGGGGGTCCTGCTGACTGCTTTTATAGCACTAACTACCTGTATTAAGCCTGTATCTAAGCCCCCCCTCCCCCCCCAATATTTTCATTTATTGGGGAACAAAAACATACGTAGATTGCAAGACATTCTCTTTGAGTCCAGTGGCAGTAGGTGGTTACTGGGCAGTATTAATGGTAGATACCGATATTTAATATTGGTGTTTGAGTGCTTAAGGTTATCTCAGTCCATTTGGTATGCAGAGCTGTTCATTTTGTGAACTTGTCTCTCAAAAGTTGCAATAGCAAGTAGTCAAGGCTCACTCCTGGAGGAGATAAAGGGACTGGAACTCAAATACATGATGAATAGTAATCACACTTGATACGCTCAACACCCGGCGAGTTCTGTCTTTTGAAGTGGCCTGATCCTGAGTAGGGGGATATAGTATGAAACCCCAAAATGTGCTATGCGATTCATTGTCCTCGATTCCCCAGCAAATGTTTTCTGATATCTCTGTATGTGCAAAGTGTCCTGTGAAGTGATAACGGAAACTTGAGCACCCTTCACACGCGTGTAGAGGTGCTTGGATAGAATGGCATGTGCTGCCCTCCATAGTGAACAACAGGATACATTTTGCACACAGCACAGAACCATCGTAATATCCACAAAAAGTACTAATGATTGTCAGTAAATGTAACAGAAGAGAAATTATATTTATTAAACTCCTCCATTACATAAATTCGAGAGAAAACATGAAAACATATTTAGAATGGTCGTTCTTGGATTGCAGCCCGAGTTCTATTTCTCACCAGATTTCTGAGGACAGTTGTCAAGTTTTAAAGTAATTTATTTGGGTGCAGGAATTGAATGGCCCTGTAGACACTTTCTTAGCTCTGTGAATGACAGTATGTGGTCAGACTGCCACTGTCTTCTTCCTGGCGGATTATTTCTCTACTTGCACCACAGAGAGAGATTACTTATGGTGGCAGGTTAAGGCTGGGAAATAAAACAAAGCAGAGGGGAGATGGAGGACTACTGTGGGAAGTCCCTCCATAAAGATGGGAAAAAAGACAAGATCATGGTTTGGGGTGGGGGTGAATATCCCCATACAGAAACCAGCATTGTCAAAGTCGATAGGTCACACCTTTATAATGGCAGTACCAAGCTATTGGCTCGGCCAATTCTTATTTGTTAGGCATTGTTTAAAAAAAGTAAAAGAAAAAAACATTTCAAAATACCAGAAGAAAAGCAAACACATATCTTAAGGTTTTTCAAAACTGCACATTGAAGTCAATATTTTCGATTTTTATAAATGGCATAGTTTAATTTTCAAATACTTTCACTCAGGACACTATGAACAGAATTTTAAAATAATAAGGATGTGTCAGAATTTAAAGGAAAAGTCTTGCCAATGCGTACTTTACTTTTCATGGGACTCACAACTAAAACAAATCCGCTAGCCATTCGGTGCAGCCTAGGGAAAAGATTTATGTGTCTCCAGGAGAAGTGACATCTCCTTTTTAGGTCGAGCCTAGCGCAGCGCGCATGCGCTGCTCTAGGAGATGACCTTTTGGAATCGGTCTGCACTTTTGTAACACTCGTGCGTGTGGCAGCATCCACCTTGCGGGAGCGAGCAGCGGCGCGCAGGTGCCATCTGTTTCTAATTAGCGTGACCGCGCGCGCTTGTTTACATTTGCCTATCTCGCGGTCGCTTTCACTTTCTTGCCTGTCTCGTGGTCGTTTTCACTTTCCTGTTCCCTCCGGTCGCTTTCACTTTCTTGCCTGTCTCGTGGTCGCTTTCACTTTCCTGTTCCCTCCACTCTTTTTTTATACACGCAACACTTTAAACAAACAAAACAACATATGCAAGTTAAGAGTGCTTTAAATGGGCCGGTACCGGCATTTCTTTTTATTTTGCGAGGGAGAGTACCTGCATTTCTCAAGAAAAACGTAATAGTTTTAATTGGAGAGTACCGGCACTTCTCAAAACAAGCAGGTACTCTGGTACAGCAGTTCTATTTTTCCATTTCAAGCATTGCCCGCGGGCATTCACACCGATGTCTACTCATGCACGCGCTTTCCTTGAACACGCACACTTTGCCTCGAGCTGGTTGTTCTTGATACTGTAAACCGCTCCCATGCGCGCACAGTGCACTGGTGTGTATTTCTACAATCATTTGTGCAGACAACACATGCAAAGCCAAGTGCATTTCAGGTTGTGTGTTTCAAGGATATTTTGATTGTAGCAACGGACGAATGCTTCACTTACATTTATTCCAGTGGAAAGAACACGAAAGCACCGATTCGACAACAGTGTAACAGTTTCATATATGACAACGAGTCTGTTTGTGCCAAAGCAAAGGTGCGAGTTGGGAGTCCAAACCCCTTTCTTAATTAAATCTCCCTAATCCTTATGTAAACTAAACACAAGACGTTTCTAGAGCTACATGTACCTTTAACACCAACCCAGTTTCCTTGCATGGAACCCACGCTAGACAAACACAACACGGGCACTCCATCCCGGATAACTTACAAATCCATTTGAAACTAGTTTGAGCTGGTATCTGGCCTAGTTCCGGGAACCAGCGTGCAGGAACCGGGGGGAGGACGGGGGAGAGAGGGTTGCGCTCAGTCCGTGGCTGCCCGGCACAAAAGGGGACACGCATACCTGCCCTTGCTCCTGCCGTCCCACAGACAGGGTTGGTGTATACTCGGAGGTTGTGTAGTTTATTGGCTAACCTGCGCTGTCTAAACCGGCTTTCCTACTCAGCAGTGTGATCATGGGCGGATAGTTCTATCTACCGCAGCATTTGTTTCCTTTTAGCAGAAAATGGGGACCACTTTCAGATTGGTGTTCTATGCTGTCCCTGGACGTTCGCTTTGTCCTTCTTTCAAAAGCGACCCTCCCGCATGTCAAATAAGCTATGAAAGCACCTCTCCCTGATCTTACAGTATTGGAGTTTTCTAAAGTGGCAGGACTGTGCGTTTAGTTTTAAGTTGATACATGGCCTGTCTGTGTTTGTAAATAAACTGACGGACTTTAAGTGGGATGAAAAAGCTGGGGCGTCTAGAGTCAGAGAGCATGTGCTGCTCTGCGAGGCATGCTATATTCTGTGAGGTTTGAACACGCCAACTTAGCTAACAAACATTGGCAAAACTAATAGCTCTCGCTAAACACTTATAAAGCCCCAAAGGCGAGACCTATTGGCTATGCCATCACGGGCAGCGCATTAATTATGTGCCACATGGAAGTAGGGGTACAGTCGGTGCACCCTAAGGGCGCTCTTTGTAATGTGAAGCAGAGGATCCCAATGACCTTCAGCTACTACCATACAAAGGGTTGACTTTCTGTGTGTATCCCACTGAGGGGGTCCATCTCCTCATCAAAAGCAGGTCAGTTTTTCTCAAAGCAAAAAAGGAAACAGCGGGCTGAAACTTATCCATACTCACCAGAGCAGACAACAAATCTGAGAGTTTGTGCCTTTGTTGCCATTGGCCAAAGTGTCCTGGTATGTAGGGGCACATCCAATGAGGGTGCGCAGCAGTGCTCACAGGACCGTGCACCCATTTTCACAGTGCAGTTCTAGGTAATGTTGAAGACAGCCGGCTGCTTTTAGGGCTGAATATTTTGAAATATGGTCCAAAGAAGAGAATGTATTTAGGCCACTCTGATATTTGAATTAGGATGTGTGAAGCATATCATCTATGAGGCATGGCTTTTCACAGGTGTGTACCAAAAGTTTACACTGGCAGAGGTTCCGTTGGTTGGCACTAGAGGGGTTTGTAGACGTAATGCGCACTTTGCTTGAGCTTTGAAGGATAGGAGATTAATAGGTTAATTTATAGCCTGGCAAACTGCCCTGCAACCTGACAAGTCAGTAGAGACCACAGCCTCAGCTCTCCTGGCAGAGAACTTCCACCACATTGAGAGATACCCACCTGCCTGGCAGGAATCACATCGCCTTCTGTGAACCCACCACCGGTTTCTCAGAAGGCAGAGACGTTTGCTGAACAATGCCATGTTGGTTTTGCCCCATTGCGCACACTTTTTTTTGTCAAACCCGAATTGGATGTTGGTTCTGGGGAAAACAAAAAATGCCACGGACACATAGGGAGTTTCCTCCTAATACATGGGAGTCACTTGAATTGTTTCCCACTTGTCACTGGCAGGCTGTCCTGGGCGGTCCCTAACAGAAACAAGCATTTGCAATGAAATAGGTCTCGCATTTGCGAGAGTTTGAGCTACTGGCATTGTAAATGACAACACCTTTTATTTATGTGTTTTGAAAATCTGCAAGCAGTGCGTAAACACATATTTTGTAGTTATAGCCGTTGCTTACGACAAGGAAGGACGGCAGTAACTGTGCCTCTTTTACTGCCAGCATTGCTTCTCGTAAGCAGGGACTATAAGTACAAAGTGCATGTTTACGCACCGCTTGCAGGTTTTCAAAACACCTAAATAAAAGGCATTGTCATTTACAATGCCAATAGCTCAAACTCTCACAAATGAGAGACCTATTGCATTGCAAATGCTTGTTAGTCATGCTATATTCACCTTCTACCTCAAACACCAACTGAGTGAGTGCAGCAACTAACCCCACCCCAGTTCCATAAAAACCTTCTGTGCCAAGCCTGAGCTTTTATGCAATCTGTGGAATGCGGACATAAACAAAGCTGACCCTTATAGTCTACTCTTTAGTTATTCCCTAGCAAAAATGTACCAGTTCCTGAACTTTTACAAACAAGCTGGGGGAGGGGGGAATACTGAGAGTGAAGGGTGCATATATTTGGGAGAAAAATAGCATAAGGGAGAAAGCTAGATAACACCAACACATGATCTCTCATGGAGTGCTGAAATAAAAAGAAAAAGTAGTTCCCTGAATCTGAACAGTGACAGGATACAAGTCATCCAATCAAAAAGATGGTAAAGCAGCTGTGCTTCAAGGGAGGGATAAACCCAAAGAGGAAGGAAAGCCATTCGATAATAAGCAAGCAAATGAAAGTGATAAGAAAGCAACCAATAGTAAATAATTAGCTGGTACATGCAGTGACCGCCACAATCAATTTACAGCTTACCTGTGAACAAGGCTGAAACCTCAGCCGAAACGCGTCATGATTTCCAAGCAAGCTGCCACACTGCCATTTATTGATTAAAAACACCTGTTTGCACGAAGGTCCAGTGTACGGCGCACTTCTTTACATATTGGGAAGGAAGTATTTGTTGGCGATATATATATATATATATATATACATATATGGAGAATACCAGTTCTGGAGCGGGTACTCAGGCAAAAACACAGTGGTACGTGGACAAAAGGGGATTTTGGGTGCATGCAGCAGGGTTAGCAGTGGGGCCTGGCCATAGGTCAGGCCCTGCGTCCAAACCCTGCCGCCTACGGCCTTCATCCGTGCAGAAGGCTGGTTATATTAACGTGCGTGCTAAAAAAAGAAATCGCTGGAAAAAACCGAAGGTTACAGAGACTTTATAGTTAGGTTCTGAATTTACTCGCACAAAACCATAGAAATTCAGCAGTTATAGTCATACCTATAGTTAAACTTATCTAAAGAAACAATAACTTGTGCCATTAAGTAACTTAAGGCAACCAGTCATGGTTTCTTAGCATAAGTTTAACTATAAGTATAACTATAGCTGCTGAACTTCTATGGTTTTGTGCGAGTAAAATCAGAACTGTTATGTTTCATAGGGTACCCCAATATGGGCTCGAGTAGACCCCTAACCCTTCACCTACATTTATCGTACCATTACACTACATAATGGGTTTTGGTATTGACCTCTTACCTAGTTAAGCACTGCATAAATGTTGTGTGGTTTCCCCCGAAAACTGGCCTCATTCATTATGCAGGAAGATTCTCAGAATCACAGCAGGATTACCATCTTCTGCATAATAACTATGTATAAGGGTCATCCCTTCCGTCATCCTCGGCCAACATGACACAGCAAGGTAGAATCCCCTGAGGATACCTTTTGGGCATATATACACCATATCTTTGCTAAGGCAAGCAGAGGAGAAAGACTTCCATTCTGACACACTGACGCGAGATGCTGAGGGTCCTGCATGCAGACACTCCAGCTCGCAGTGGTCTGACATCCCTCGCTGGGTGTCCATCTCGAGACCAAGATGGGGTCCCACAGTCTCTCACTCCAGGTAATGAGATTGGCTTTAGCCTAGGGGGATTCTTGCCTCTACACCTACATACATGCTAGGTACACTTAGGTATGTCTAATTAGGGTTGCATCGTAGGAATACACATTATTATTGTCATGTACTTATATGCTTGCATATATTCATTGTTTTAGCACTATGGTAAAAATCTCCCATCCATTTACTCTGTTGGTGCTTAATATCGTTTAAATCTGTTTCTGTCTTATGGTTGTTTCAGCACACCTATTTTACACTAGAATGACGCTGGTTCAATAAGTGCTTATTAAAAACGTCCCCACTGTTTATTCTGTGTATCTCTCTGAGACAAAGTGAGCACGAGTGACTGAGCGAAAAGTACTGTACTGTTTCCAACATCCCTGATGGGACAGAGTTGCCATGTTCGATAGCTGCCAGGAACTATTCTCTCCTTGGTAGGAGGAGTTTACAGTGGCACTGTGAGCTAGCTGGTATACAGGTGAACATACCCGGTGGGGGTGTCTGGAATCGGTCTGGACACCAATCCCACAGTCTATGTTGTCTAAAAGCGCAGATTCTATATAGGTTTATAGGAACTACACGACAGAACCTAACTATGGCATCCCTGTAACCTTTGGTTTTTTAAATGAATATATATATACACACTAAGTCCTTGAGACCTGTAATGGCTGCCAGCAGCATTTTTCTGATGTTGCTGGCAGCCAATCAGAACGTTCTCTGCTGTGGGAGTCTGACTGCCACAGGAGCAAATTGGCCCAAGGGAAAAAAAGCTCCCTGGATCAATCAAAATGCTCCATTTTTTATTTGGCGTTCCCTCGAGAGTCTCTCGAGCCTCTTGTGGATCCAACCGTCCAGATATACAAATATATTTGACCCTTAATTTCTAGATAACGACTGAATGGATTTACACCAAATCCCAAACAGCACTATCTGCAGACCAAGATCTAGCTTCCTGCCAAGTTGGAAGTAATTCCTTTCATCAGTTTTTTCTGTATCCCTGCCTAAAGAAGTCTATGGAAAATGCATGGGGAGTTTGTTTTTTGGGACCCAACTATTTTCTCGGCCTACCACTTGACGAATCACCATATATTCAGTTTTTTGTGTAATATTGTAATCTTAAACCGAATGAAGTGTGTGCATGTGTACAGTCTTTGTGTGAGTGTGTGTGTGCATGTGACAGTGAGGGAAGAATAACCACAAATCTGCAGAAAGATTGAAGAGAGTCTTACAAGGTGAATATTTTCTGAATTCGGATGTAATTATGAGAGGAAATGCTTTAAAACCCATAAGGGATTTGGAAATGTTCAAGGGAGTGATTACATTTAGGCGGCTCATGGAAGAAAACGGGTGGGTATGTAACAGATAAGTGCCAAACACTCCTCATAGGTGCCAAGGTTTCAGATTGCTATTGATAGAGCGCTATGGTGCTCTTTCCATCTGTAGGGGTGCATCGTAATCATGAGTAGTTCGCACCTGCATTTATTCTTTGTCGTATTAACATGAGGGAGTTAGAAATGTATCGTAATAACATGAAAATGATGTGTCAAAGTCGTATTTACATAACGTGCACAAATCAATATCGCAGAATAATTTGTGCTTGCTAGAAAGCAGTAACATGTAGAATTTTGTATATGCCACTTACAGGTATTGACATATTTGATGTGCTCATGTAACGTGATGATTTAGAAATGTTCGGTAAAGTATTCATTTATATGCAATGTTATAAGGCTTGTATGCCATTTTCTTATGTTGGCCGATTTCTGTAGGCCTGGAAATGCTTTTCGCCCTGGATGCTCTCTAAAGGGGGGGTTGAATGTGCTAGTTTGAATTTCATGTGCATGTTAGATTTTGTTCTTTCTCACGTTCTGTTGCAGGTGGTGAATTCATCGTTGTTAGTTAGAATAACGCTTTTGTTTTGGGAGTTAGGCTTAGGGAGGAGAAGATACAGTGAGCACATGAGAAGCTGATAACGAGAGACGGTGTTCTTTCTCGCTGGAGAAGGCCTGGGAATCAAGGTCATCGTGCCGGGAGATGGGAGTGCTGAGGTGGAGTAGAAATTCACCTATGAGAAGGTGTCCAGTGGGATGAGTCGATCAGGAGACCCGAATGGGCGTGTTTTGTGACTCCGATGTTGAAATTAGGTACAGAGCCCTGGGGGATAAGAGACAGAGAAGAGGGGAGACACAAAGAGGGAAAGGAGCATCTTAGAATGAGCTCCGTAGCTTATGCTACTTTACCCATTCAACGTGAGTGTACTTCTTAGGAAGTCTTCACGTGTTGACACCTTTTTCCTGACCTTGCCTGGGAAAATGTTAAGTAGGGATTCCACTTAGAGATAGTGTAGGGATAGACTAATGTGTTCCACTTATTAGCCTCAGATGAAGTCTGACCTAGACGTGGGGGTGCTCATTGCCTGCGTTCTGGTTCTTGAGTTTGTCATTCTGTTTATGCCACATCGAGTTAACTTTGTTCGTAGGTTTGCCTTTGTATTAGTTCCAATGTATCTTTACAACCTTGTCTTGAGGTGCTTGTATGTCCAATTATTTTTGGCTTTGTAATAAATAGACAAAACGTAGCACTGGAGTCTGTGATTCTTCAGAGTCATGAGTTATTGGGCCCATAAATTGCTGCATAATTTGTTGTTGTGAGATGTCTCTTCCCACTACACTGCCAATCAGGAACTAACGATCCATCCGCCAGAGAGGGATCAAGATGTAAATTGTAGCGTGGAACCTCACCCCTAACAGTTGGTAGCAATATCGGATGGTTTCCTATTGGAGTGGGGGAGAGAGTGATCTAGATCGTAGCGAAAACTAGTCATAGAACCCCAAAGAGCCCATAGAATGAGAGTCCAGGAAGTTGAGAGCAGGGAACGATAGAACATGCTGGAAGCCGACGGAGATTGATGGTTGTTAGACTTGGCATCTTTTGGCGTGTTTCCCCTGAGTTTTTGCTTTCTGACCTCCCGGTTCTGACTCTGTTTGTGTTGGCTTAGTGTTTCTGCGCACTTTTCTCACTGCTGATCAGTGGTAAAGTGCAAGTGCTCCTATGGTAAAATGTGTTATGGATTGGTGGTTCCATGATTGGATATTTAATTACTTGTTAGTCCCTAGTAAAGTGCACTGAGTGTGCCAGGGCCTGTAAATCAAATGCTACTAGTGGGCCTGCAGCACTGATTGTGCCACCCACGTGAGTAGCCCTGAAAAGGTAACTCAGACCTGCCATTGCAGAGTCTGCGCGCAGTCTGGTACTGCCATGTCGACTTGGCAAGTGCACCCACTTGCCAGGCCCCAACCTTCCCTTTTCTTACATGTCAGGCACCCCTAAGGTAGGCCCAAGGTACCCCTGTGGGCAGGGTGCAGTGTATGTGAAAGGTGTGTGTGGCATGTCCTGAAAGTGAATTACTGCCAATTTCGTTTTTCACTATTGCAAGGCTACCTGTTCCCCATAGGACAGAATGGGAAGTTTGTTTATAACATCTTATAAACATAACTGGCCCTAGGAACTAGGTAAGAAAACAAAGTTTAGTATGCCTGAACTCAGAATCTAAAGATGCATCTTTTAGTGAAGGTGATTTTTACATTCTGTGTTTGAAAATACCACTTTTAGAAAGTAGGTATTTTCTTGCTCAGTCAACCTGTGTGCCTCTGTTGGAATGTGGATTGCCTGTCTGGGTTTTGGATGACAAAAGGCTGGGGAGCAGGAGTGGCTCCAGATAGTCTAGGCGAGTCAGGAAAGGGCTGAATAGACCTGGGCTGCAACTGGGAAAGGGGGAGGAGATTTCCTTGCACCTCAAAGGGCCTGGTCTGCCTCTGACAATGCCTTCTCCACCTCCTGCCAGGAAGTCACACCAGAGAAGGCAGAACTGGTTCTGGCTGGGCACAGACACTCTCTGCCTAAAGGATCAAATGATTTTGGGATATAAATATTGGGTCCCAGACCCCTGAACTTTAGAACTCTTTTGGATCAAGAGACTGCCAAGAAGAAGAGCTGGAGAAGCTGTGAGGAGGAACTACCACTTTGCTGTGTGCTTTGCTGTGTTGGCCTGCAGTGGCTGCTTCTGTCTTGGGCAGTGAAAGGACTGGACTGAACTTTCTGCAATCTACTTTTGTGAGTTTCTCCAAGGGCTTGAGGTAGAGCTTGCCCCCTGTTCAAGAAGTCTCAGGCACAACAAAGACTTCAAGTTCTTCTGCCCTCAGCACTGGGGACTGTGTGTTTGGTGCTGCAACAGAAGAAAAGCAACTCGACGACGTCGACGACGACGCTGCCGACTCCGTGTCCCGAAGGCACCGCAGAGGGCACCGCCGCAATGCCGCACCGAGACCATGGTCTCACCGACGATGCCTGCTGACGCCGCCACCGAGCCGCTGCTCGCACCGCGACCTGTGAGCACTGCACTCCGCACCGCTTTGCTTCACGACGACGCCTTGGCATCGCAGAGGGCACCGCCGCAATGCCGCACCGCGACCCTGGTCTCACCGACGACGCCTGCTGATGCCGCCACCGAGCCGCTGCTCACACCGCGACCTGTGGGCACCGCACTGCCTCACTCCACGACGACGCCTTGGTATCCCCGACGACGACGCTCCATGCCGAAATCTATGCCGCTGCTTGCACCATGGTTCGAGGGCACCGCTCGTAAAGTTACACGATGCACCGCCCTCATCCCGCACCGCAGCCTTGGCCTACCGACGCCGGCGCCATCGACTCCAGTTCGTCAGCCGACGACAGCGCTTCAGCAACGACAACGACGCTGCTTGCACCGTGACCTGCCGGCACCATGACATGCTGGCACCGCCTTCATCTCGCACCGCAACCCTGGTCTCACCGTCGACGCCATCCGATGCCGCCACCAAGCCTCTGCTCGCACCGCGACCTGAGGGCACCGCACGCCGCACCGCTGCACTTCGCACCGCAGCACCCGGCGCCTGCCGACGCCAGCGCTCCTGACTTCAACAGAGAGGAGATCGATCTGCAACGCGTGTGACTTCGAGGGCCCCGACGACTCCTGCACCGACCTCCGGAACTGACGCCTGTGGACGCCGTGCTTTCGGAAGCTCAACGAGAGGTCGCCGACGCCCTGCATTTCTAAAAGGTACTGTTTGCCGGTCTTCCCGTCACCATAGCTGACCCGCGACGCCGCGGTCAGCCAGAACTGTTTGGATTTGTTTGCTCACGATGCCGTGATAGCCCCGGACGGAGCTATCGACATGAAGGAACTGTTTTTAAAGCATATTTTGATAACTGAAGATTTTTAAGTGCTGTATTGTGGATTTTTATCGTTTTTGGTCTTGTCTTAAGTATATAAAAATATTGGATATTTTTCTAAACTGCTGTGGTGTCCTTTTGTAGTGCTTACACTGTATTACTGTTGGTTATGTGCAAATGCTTTACACACTGCCTCTAAGATAAGCCTGACTGCTCGTGCCAAGCTACCAAGGGGGTGAGCAGGGGTTATTTTAGGAGTGTAACTCCCTTACCCTGACTAGGAAGAAGGGTCCCTATTTGGACAAAGGTGCAAGCCCTTGCCAACTAGAGACCCCCATTTCTAACATTGGTTGTCACCGGTGAGGATAGGACTTGCATTTGCACTTGACTTACAGTGATTAGTGTGCACTACCATATCGCAGACCATTACGTGCCACATACTGGTTCTTTTTCTTTTTGGCCTATTTTTGATCTTGCCAGTTTGAACTTGCTACTTCATCATGCCGGAATCAAGAGCATCTTCCGTTGCATCCCTGGAAATTGCTTTTGAGGAGGATAGGTTGGAAGCCTACAATGTTAGGGAATTGAAATCAATTTGCAAAAACCTAAAAGTCCAAGTCAGAGGCCTCACTAGGAAGGACGAGCTACAAAAGGCGCTGAGGGCCTGGGTAGCAGCCAGACATGCCAGCGAGCAGTCTGGTGATCTCAGTGGAGAGGCGGAGGAGCCTATTCCTAGGGTGGATGTGCTTTTGGGAGGGGGGGAACCCTCCAGGCCAGGCAGCAGTGGCCTGTCCCCAGAAGAGCTGGAGGACAGGCGGGAAGCAAGGAGAGTGGCAGTAGAACTGGAGAAGCTTAAGTTAGCCATGGAAGAGAAAAGGATGATGTTAGATCACGATATCAGGATAAAGGAGCTGGATCAGAGAAGTAGAGCCAGCTCAGATGGTGGCAGCAACTCGTCAAGACAGGCAGACAGAATTGTGCACATCCCTAAAAATGTAGGCAAAGAATTCAAGAAGGGGGATGACATACAAAGGTGGTTTCAGGGGTACGAGGCAGCAATTCACATTCCCCGAGGAGAATTGGGGAGCAGGATTGTGCCCTCTCTTCCCAGAAGAAGCAAGGGATACTTTAATAGCTTTGGGTAAGGGGTATCACCTCACCTATCCAGACATGAAGGACGCCCTTCTCACTAAGTATGGTCTTACTCCTGAGAAGTACAGGGATCAGTTCAGGTCCAGTAAGAAGTCTGATGCCAACACTTGGTTGGAATGTGCGGATGTGTTTTGCCGGTCACTGGATGGCTGGGTAAAGGGCAGTAATGTGACAGATTTTCAGGGGCTCTACAATTTGATTGCATGGGAGCACTTGTCTAGTCTATGTTTTGCAGATCTGCGCCAGCACCTAGTTGATAGTAAGCTGACTGACCCCAGGAAGCTTGCTATGGAGGCGGACCGCTGGGTGAGTACCAGGGTCCACAAGAAAGCGTTTGTGGGAGACTCAGCCAAAGGTGGGCAGAGTCCCCAGCAGAAAAGTGGGGGGGACAAGGGTAAAACACAGGAGTTCTCTAAAGGGCCCTAAATTAACACCCAGGGTAAAGGTTCCCATCCCCCCGGAGATAAGAAGCCAGGGGTCTCATCAGGAAAGCCTGCTGAGACCGGCCCCCGCAGGTGTTTTTCATGTGACCAGGTGGGCCACATGAAGGGGGACCCCAAGTGTTCAAAGGGGGCTCAGCCACCCACCGGTGGGCAGTCAAGGTGTTGGCTAGTGTAGCGCTTGGGGAGGAGGAGTACCCACAGGAGGATGGGGATCCCGCAGAAATTACCCTCGTCTCACTAGGGGACAGTGAGATGGTCCCAGGACACCAGGTGCCCCCTAACACAAAGAAATATAGCACCTGGGTGACCATCAATGGGAAAAGGGTAAAGGCTCTCAGAGATACTGGAGCCAGTGTGACCTCAGTCCGGTGTCACCTGGTCTCTGAGAAGCAGGTAGTCCCAGGGGCATTCCACCAAGTAATTGCTGTAGACAATTCAGAGCGCCAGTGTCTGGTGGCGCAGGTTCCCTTTGAGTGGGGGGGGGTCTCAGGTCCTTTGAGGGTGGTTGTGAGTCCTTCCATGCCTGCAGATTGTCTGCTAGGTAACGACCTGGAGCAGTCCTTATGGAAGGATGTTGAGCTCAGGTCTCACTTGGAGATGCTTGGGTTGCCACTGGATTCAAGATAGCCTGGCTGATGATGGCTGTAAGCCAGAAACCGGTCCCAGGATGCTTGTTTCCGGTCCAGGGAAGACATGGCTTGGCAGTTCGGGCTGGACTGTTCCCATGAGGCACAGGGTCAGACTGATTTGCATATGGCCATGTCTGAACTGGGGTGGCGGAGTGAGCTAAAGAATGATGATGGATTAAACCCAGATCAGTTGACTGGGGGTGAGTGCTTGCAATGTTCAACACTCCGTCCATCATCCCCTTTGGTTTTGCTATGTTCGCCCTAAGTTGGCAGGGTATGCACAGACGTGGGTCCCTTGCTCACTTTGCCACTGGATTCAAGATAGCCTGGCTGATGACGACTGTAAGCCAGAAACCGGTCCAAGGATGCTTGTTTCCGGTCCAGGGAAGGCCTGGCTTGGCAGTTCAGGCTGGACTGTTCCCATGAGGCACAGGGTCAGACGGATTTGCATATGGCCATGTCTGAACTGGGGTGGCGGAGTGAGCTAAAGAATGATGATGGATTAAACCCAGATCAGTTGACTGGGGGTGAGTGCTTGCAATGTTCAACATTCCGTCCATCATCCCCTTTGGTTTTGCTATGTTCGCCCTAAGTTGGCAGGGTATGCCCAGACGTGGGTCCCTTGCTCACTTTGCCACTGGATTCAAGATAGCCTGGCTGATGACGGCTGTAAGCCAGAAACCGGTCCCAGGATGCTTGTTTCCGGTCCAGGGAAGACATGGCTTGGCAGTTCGGGCTGGACTGTTCCCATGAGGCACAGGGTCAGACTGATTTGCATATGGCCATGTCTGAACTGGGGTGGCGGAGTGAGCTAAAGAATGATGATGGATTAAACCCAGATCAGTTGACTGGGGGTGAGTGCTTGCAATGTTCAACACTCCGTCCATCATCCCCTTTGGTTTTGCTATGTTCGCCCTAAGTTGGCAGGGTATGCCCAGACGTGGGTCCCTTGCTCACTTTGCAACTCGATTCAAGATAACCTGGCTGATGACGGCTGTAAGCCAGAAACCGGTCCCAGGATGCTTGTTTCCGGTCCAGGGAAGACATGGCTTGGCAGTTCGGGCTGGACTGTTCCCATGAGGCACAGGGTCAGACTGATTTGCATATGGCCATGTCTGAACTGGGGTGGCGGAGTGAGCTAAAGAATGATGATGGATTAAACCCAGATCAGTTGACTGGGGGTGAGTGCTTGCAATGTTCAACACTCCGTCCATCATCCCCTTTGGTTTTGCTATGTTCGCCCTAAGTTGGCAGGGTATGCCCAGACGTGGGTCCCTTGCTCACTTTGCCACTGGATTCAAGATAGCCTGGCTGATGACGGCTGTAAGCCAGAAACCGGTCCCAGGATGCTTGTTTCCGGTCCAGGGAAGACATGGCTTGGCAGTTCGGGCTGGACTGTTCCCATGAGGCACAGGGTCAGACTGATTTGCATATGGCCATGTCTGAACTGGGGTGGCGGAGTGAGCTAAAGAATGATGATGGATTAAACCCAGATCAGTTGACTGGGGGTGGGTGCTTGCCATGTTCAACACTCCGTCCATCATCCCCTTTGGTTTTGCTGGGTTGCCAGAGTGGGCATGCGTGTCCACTCGGTCAATGGCGGCCAGAAAGGGTGATCAAGAGGACTTGGAGCCTGAAACAGTGGCCCAAGTCCCTGCCAAGAGAAAGGGCAAGGGGCGCGGGAAACTGGCCCCTGAAGTTCCCACGGACCGGGAGGAGGCAGACCTTGAGGGGGACGCCCCGGTGCCTACAGGGAAGCAGGTAGCTGAACTGGGGGACATCTCTGAGCTGACCCATTGGCAGCAAGAAGGGGGTCCCACTAGGGAGGAATTCTGCAAGGAGCAGAAAGAGTGCCCTTCTCTGGAGGGTCTGCGGCGGCAGGCTGCAGACCAGGCAGCAGGTGATCAGGCCGGATCACATTGGATCTACTGGGAGAATGGTCTCCTGTACAGTGAGCCTAAGGTCGCTGAGCCTGGTTCAGCCCATGTGCTGGTGGTACCCCAGCGCTTCAGGACCTTCCTACTGGGTCTGGCTCATGACGTGCCTTTGGCAGGACATTTGGGGCAGGACAAGACCTTTGACAGGCTTGTCACCCACTTCTTCTGGCCCCAAATGCGAAGGCAGTCAGATGGACATTGCAGGTCTTGCCAAACTTGCCAGGCAAGTGGTAAGAGTGGGAGGAAGGTCAAAGCTCCTCTCCAACCTTTTCCAGTTGTTGGAACACCCTTTGAAAGGGTAGGGATGGACATTGTGGGGCCACTGGATCCCAAGACCGCCATGGGCAACAGGTACATCCTGGTGGACCATGCCACCCGGTACCCAGAGGCAATCCCTCTCAGGACAACGACGGCACCAGTGGTGGGCCGGGCGTTAATGGGGATCTTTTCCCGCGTGGGGTTCCCCAGAGAGGTGGTTTCTGACAGAGTAACCAATTTCATATCCAAGTATATGACATCCCTGTGGAAGGAGTGTGGTGTAACCTACAAGTTCACCACCCCTTACCACCCACAAGGTAACAGTCTGGTGGAGAGATTCAACCAGACCTTGAAGGGCATGATTAAGGGTCTAACAGAACCCATGAGGCGTAAGTGGGACGTCCTCTTGCCATGCCTTCTCTTTGCGTACAGGGAGGTGCCACAGAAGTCTCTTGGGTTCAGTCCCTTTGAGCTTCTGTATGGTCACCCTGTGAGAGGACCTCTGAGTTTGGTCAAGGAAGGCTGGGAGGCAGCTCCCAGGAAAACTCCCCAGGATATGTTTAGTTACATGCTGGCCTTCAGAAACCAAACTGCCCGCTTCAGGAAACTCGCTCAGGCGAACCTGGAAGCAAGCCAGGAAGAAATGAAGAAGTGGTATGACCAGAATGCCACTCTGGTCGAATTTCAACCTGGGCAGAAAGTGTGGGTCATGGCCCCAGTGGAACCTTGTGCCTTGCAGGACAAGTGGACTGGGCCATTTGAGGTGGTGGAGCGCAAAAGTGATGTCACCTACCTGGTGGATTTGCAGGCTCCAAGGAACCCTTTGAGGGTCCTCCACGTGAACCGCCTCAAACCCCACTTCGAGAGGTCCGAAGTGAGCATGCTCTTGGCGACAGATGATGGGACGGAAGAGGAAAGTGAACCTCTCCCTGACCTCCTGTCTACCAAGGAGCACGATGGGTCAGTGGAAGGTGTGATCCTCTCCCCTACACTGAGCCCAGAACAGCAGAGCGATTGTCACCAGTTGTTGGGACAGTTTGCCCCCCTGTTCTCCCTGACCCCAGGTGTTACTCACTGGTGTACCCATGACGTGAACACCGGTGACAGCCCTCCTGTGAAGCACAAGATTTACAGGTTGACTGACCGGGTCAAGGCCAGCATTAAAGAGGAGGTCTCTAATATGTTGGCGTTAGGGATGATTGAGCCTTCCAACAGTCCTTGGGCCAGCCCAGTGGTCTTGGTCCCAAAGGCTGCTGCACCCGGTGCCACTCCAGAACTGCGGTTTTGTGTGGACTACCGTGGGCTCAATGCCGTCACCAGGACTAACGCACACCCCATCCCCAGAGCTGATGAGCTCATTGATCGGTTGGGAGCTGCCAAGTTCCTCAGCACCTTTGACTTAACGTCTGGGTACTGGCAGATTGCCCTAACCGATGGTGCCAAGGAGAGGTCAGCATTTTCAACCCCAGAAGGACATTACCAGTTCCGGGTGATGCCCTTTGGGTTGAAGAATGCCCCTGCCACCTTCCAGAGGTTGGTCAACCAGGTATTGGCTGGTCTGGAGGATTTCAGTGCTGCCTACCTGGATGACATCGCAGTGTTCAGTTCCAGCTGGGAAGAACACTTGCAGCACCTCGGTGAAGTGTTGAAGGCGCTGCAGAGGGCAGGCCTCACGATCAAGGCCAGTAAGTGCCAGATCGGGCAGGGTTCGGTGGTGTACTTGGGACACCAGGTAGGAAGCGGCCAGGTGGCGCCCCTACAACCCAAGATTGACACCATTCTGGCTTGGGAGCCCCCCAAGACCCAGACAGAGGTGAGGGCCTTCTTGGGACTCACCGGGTACTACAGGAGGTTTGTTAAGGGGTATGGCACCATTGTTGCCCCCTTAACAGAGCTGACTTCCAGGAAGCAACCCAAGAAGGTGATCTGGACTGAGTCCTGCCAGAAGGCTTTTGATGCCCTGAAGGCCGCCATGTGCACGGCACCCGTGCTCAAGGCACCCGACTTCTCCAAGGAATTCGTCGTGCAGACTGACGCTTCAGAGCATGGAGTGGGAGCGGTGCTCTCACAACTGAACGAGGAGGGCCTAGACCAGCCTATAGTCTTCCTTAGCCGGAGACTACTCCCCAGGGAACAGAGGTGGAGTGCCATAGAAAGGAAAGCTTTCGCTGTGGTCTGGGCACTGAAGAAGCTGAGGCCCTACCTGTTTGGGACTCACTTTCGGGTTCAGACAGACCACAGGCCCCTCAGATGGTTGATGCAAATGAGGGGTGAGAATCCAAAACTGCTGAGGTGGTCCATCTCCCTACAGGGAATGGACTTTACGGTGGAACACCGCCCTGGCACAGAACACGCCAATGCAGATGGTCTGTCCAGGTTCTTCCGCCTTAGTGAAGAGAACTCCCAGGAGGTTGGGTAGTTCTCCCTACTTTCAGCTGGAGGGGACATGTGTTAGACTTGGCATCTTTTGGCGTGTTTCCCCTGAGTTTTTGCTTTCTGACCTCCTGGTTTTGACTCTGTTTGTGCTGGCTTAGTGTTTCTGCGCACTTTTCTCACTGCTGATCAGTGGTAAAATGCAAGTGCTCCTATGGTAAAATGTGTTATGGTTTGGTGTTTCCATAATTGGATATTTGATTACTTGTTAGTCCCTAGTAAAGTGCACTGAGTGTGCCAGGGCCTGTAAATCAAATGCTACTAGTGGGCCTGCAGCACTGATTGTGCCACCCATGTGAGTAGCCCTGAAAAGGTAACTCAGACCTGCCATTGCAGAGTCTGCGCGCAGTCTGGTACTGCCATGTCGACTTGGCAAGTGCACCCACTTGCCAGGCCCCAACCTTCCCTTTTCTTACATGTCAGGCACCCCTAAGGTAGGCCCAAGGTATCCCTGTGGGCAGGGTGCAGTGTATGTGAAAGGTAGGACATGCCCTGGTGTGTGTGGCATTTCCTGATAGTGAATTACTGCCAATTTCGTTTTTCACTATTGCAAGGCTACCTGTTCCCATAGCATAGAATGGGAAGTTTGTTTATAACATCTTATAAACATAACTGGCCCTGGGAACTAGGTAAGAAAACAAAGTTTAGTATGCTTGAACTCAGAATCTAAAGATGCATCTTTTAGTGAAGGTGATTTTTACATTCTGTGTTTGAAAATACCACTTTTAGAAAGTAGGTATTTTCTTGCTCAGTCATCCTGTGTGCCTCTGTTGGAATGTGGATTGCCTGTCTGGGTTTTGGATGACAAAAGGCTGGGGAGCAGGAGTGGCTCCAGATAGTCTAGGTGAGTCAGGAAAGGGCTGAATAGACCTGGGCTGCAACTGGGGAAGGGGGAGGAGATTTCCTCGCACCTCAAAGGGCCTGGTCTACCTCTGACAATGCCGTCTCCACCTCCTGCCAGGAAGTCACACCAGAGAAGGCAGAACTGGTTCTGGCTGGGCACAGACACTCTCTGCCTAAAGGATCAAAGGATTTTGGGATATAAATATTGGGGCCCAGACCCCTGAACTTTAGAACTCTTTTGGATCAAGAAGACTGCCAAGAAGAAGAGCTGGAGAAGCTGTGAGGAGGAACTACCACTTTGCTGTGTGCTTTGCTGTGTTGGCCTGCAGTGGCTGCTTCTGTCTTGGGCAGTGAAAGGACTGGACTGGACTGAACTTTCTGCAATCTACTTTTGTGAGTTTCTCCAAGGGCTTGAGGTAGAGCTTGCCCCCTGTTCAAGAAGTCTCAGGCACAACAAAGACTTCAATTTCTTCTGCCCTCAGCACTGGGGACTGTGTGTTTTGTGCTGCAACAGAAGAAAAGCAACTCGACGACGTCTACGACGCCGCTGCCGACTCCGTGTCCCGAAGGCAGCGCAGTGGGCACCGCCGCACCGTGACCCTGGTCTCACCGACGCCGCTGCTGACGCCGCCACCGAGCCGCTGCTCGCACCCCGACCTGTGGGCACCGCACTCCGCACCGCCTCGCTCCACGACGACGCCTTGGTATCCCCGACGACGACGCTCCATGCCGAAATCTACGCCGCTGCTTGCACCGTGGTTCGAGGGCACCGCTCGTAAAGTTACATGACGCACCGCCCTCATCCCGCACCGCAGCCTTGGCCTACCGATGCCGGCGCCATCGACTCCAGTTCGTCAGCCGACGACAGCGCTTCAGCAACGACGACGACGCTCGCAGTAGTGTGAGTATGAACAGGGATGTCTGTGTTAGATTGCGGTGATGATTTGATTGATGATTGCTTGCAGAGTTGGGATGAGAGTCTTGAGATTGTGGTTTCGGGCTGAACGCGCGCAGTCAATGTGATACGATTTGTTTTGGTTTTGTGTCAGGCTCAATGAGTAGCCTAAAGTACCAGGATAGATTTGAGGTGTAGAAGACACCGAGTACTGTATTTGTCTGACCAGTGATTGTGGGAGTCGTGAAGCGCTATCGACAACCCACTGGTGATAGGGAAACGTGTGTGAGAGAGCTTGGGAAGCTAGTGCACAAGGGCAGACCACAGCGATTCGAGTGCCCGACTCAGGTCGTGGGTCATTGTGTGTGAATGATCTCGAGCAAGTGGATCCTATCAATTCGTTTACATGACTCTCTGGCTGTTCGTGGGCAGATGGTCTGAGGTGGCTGTCCAGTCATTTCGGGGACAGACGGTTGCCAGTGGTGAGACAGACAATTACTTGTGAGACTGTCCGGGCGTTTGGTGGACAGACAGTCGGATACGTAACTGTTCGGTCATTTGGTGGACAGGTAGTAGCGAGATTCTATGAGTGAAGTGTGTGAATGTGCAGGAAAGGACTGTAAAGGAGGGTGAACTGTTGTGTGAGGGGGAAGAGTGACGTTGAGGTATGCCGCGCTACGATAGGTTGGTTGGTGTAAAGCTGCGCTGGTATTGGATGATTGTCATCAGAAAGTTGGAACGAAAATATCTGTGGGGTAAAAGAATTTGATTCCATCATGAGATGCTTTAGGGTGTTATGCGACCTTTGTAGGGGAGATAGAGGAATAGTGACCCGAGTGGGTGAGGAAGCACCACCCGATGACACACCAGCACACTATATGGCCACAAATGTAGGACTCCACACTATAGTTTGGCTTCAAATTTGGCATAAGGTTACTGAGAAGGAGGTAGATTTGGCTTTTCCACGTTACGGTTCATTTAGATTAGATGTGTTGTACCAGTTGAGGGCAGTGATGGTTTCATTGCAACCTCCACCTAAGCCGACACAGTTTGAGGCACTGGATGCATGGATAAGAGCAGCACATGCAAGGAAAAGGGAGCGAAGTCAGTAAAGAGTGAAAAAGTCGATGAGGGTGTTTCAAGATGCACGTTGGGATGCACTGTTGAAGAGATGGAGAGTAGATACCATTGAGGGAGAGAGGCTATTTCCACTATTAGTAAAAACAGGAGACGTTCAGAAGAGAAAGGAAGAAGACGATAGTGACACTGATGACAGCTTGTTAGACAGGTTACTGGCAGAGCGTCCTCCACCATATAATCCAGATTCAGATGAGGGAAAACAAGCACTCACAGAGAAGGAAGGGGAACCACAAGTGAGCCCTAGTGCGAGAGTAGTGGGGAAGATTTCAACAGGAATGGAAGGAACGAGGATACCAGCATCGAGAGATACAAAGATGAATGGAGTTGCTATGCAGCTACCGGAAGCCCTTACGGTACCGGTCACCGTTGGACCTATAGTGTCAGTGTATGATCCAAATCAAGGGGAGAATAAAGACCAATCACAATCGGGAGTAGGAGAAGGGGTCAGTTCTGGAGGGAATGGTACAACAACTGGAAATGGTCAATTTTTGATACCTGTAGAGGCCAGAACTCCATTGCCAGCTACTGCAGATTCTTCCAGAGGTCGTATTGGGTCTAGTGCAGTAAGGTCAGTGTCATTAGCGGACTCACGTCTGACTTGAGGATGTGGGAAGCTCCGGTTATGGGTCCCATGGGAAGGGTATCAGGAGGAGGAATTGATCAGGGAGTCTCTGGGAGTCAGAGTGGTCCGAGGAACACGTTAGAAGGAAACCCTCGCAGGAATCAGAGCAGCAAACGTGAAGAACTGAGTATTGCATCAAGTCAGGGGACAATCAAGGCTGCCATAAGAGCTAAGGTGCTAGACGTAGTGAGATTGAAGGTGGAAGCGGATGAGATAATAAGCGGAAACTTGCCCTTAGAAAGGATAGAGCTTTATGAACAGGATGAGCTGCTGTTTGTGGTGAAAGATATCACTGGTAAGGCAAGGAAAGCACATGAGAAACTGACAGAATTAGCACAAAGGTATGATGTAGACTTGTCCAAGACGAAGATGTTACAGGGAAGCCATGGGTTAAATTACAGTGATCAGGAATTGGAGGAGAAAAGAGCCATAGGGTTGAAGACACACATTTGAGAGTTGATTGTAGGGATGCGTGCGTGGAGCATGCTTGACAAGTGGTAAGAAAGGTGATCCAAGAAAAAGAGTGCTAAGAAAGGGATAGGAGATACACCGCCTCCGGGAGGGTGAACAACAGGAGTAGAGGCTTACCCATTGTGAGAGGTACCAAGTGGAGGGTATGTGCATGTGCCTTGGAGCAGGGGAGATTTAGCAGCATTCACAAATGATTTTCCTCGGCTCAGGGAAAAACCTGTTGAATGGTACAAACAAGTTGATCGCTTTGTTAAAATTTCAAAAGTATTATGGGTTGATTTGAACACTTTGTTTGACATCGTTGTGCCGAGTGATTTGTGGTCAGCTTGTAAAATAGCTGTTGAATGGCCATCTTCAGAACCAGATCAAGATCCCATAACACATGGTCCTTCACCGGTGATTATGAAAAAGAATGAGCAGGTAATCACGTGGTTGCAGTCAGAAATTTCCCCACAAGATATTGACTGGGTCAAAATTGATCGGACGACCCAAGAGCCCAAGGAATCAGTGCATGCGTATTACGAGAGTCTCTTTCAAGCCTTTATGCAGTATAGTGGGTTGGACACTTTAGACTCTAAAGACATGGGACAATTTGTTTCCAAATTTGTTTTAGGATTAAGGCCCGAAATTAGCTTCATGATTCAGCAACACCTGATCTGCTGGCAGAATAAATCGGTGGACAAAATTCTGAGATATGCCAGATACTGTAGTGATGAGGTAGATTCGAAACACAGGAAATTAAAGGATAAACTAATGCTAGTGCAGATGAAAAATGCAGATAGAATAGACCAAGCGCAGTCGAGTGGAGGAACATTGGGACGGAGACAGTGAAATAATCATGGAGGGACCCAAAATGCATCAAGTAACACGGGTCAAGGGAGAGGGAAGCTCGTAGAGCCTAAGACAGGGATTGACGTGGGTACCTTAAAGAAAACTACTGCATGTCATTATTGTCACAAGATCGGGCATTGAAAACGCGAGTGTAGATCGAATCCAGCTAATCTGGTCCAAGATGAAGAGATAGTGCAGGTACCTGAGATTGTAAATACTGTGACAAGAACCAGATCCGTACATGGGGGGAGTTTGAGTCCACAGGAACAGGTTCCCCAGCCACCAAGGATTCCGCAAGGGAATCGAGTGTACCAGCAGATGACCTATATCGAAGCTTCAGACGAGTTCGATCCAGGCCTGTTACAATGACGGGGCCTGAGGGGGGAGGAAGACTGTACCCTTGGAGCAGTCTTAGAGGTAGACCAGAGAGGACCGTATGTGGAGGTGTATGTAGACGGTCATCCCATCACATTTTTACTTGATACTGGTGCTACCCGTTCTACTGTGAGATCTGCAGTAGTCCCAACCTACCCCTCTCGGGACAATCGATCCAAGTTGTAGGTGTCGCAAATAAGAGAATGACCAATCCTTTGACAGATGAGATACCAGCGAAAATAGGAACCTCTCAAGATCGTCACCAGTTCTTGGTGTGCGATTCTAGTCCAGTCTGCTTGTTGGGTCGTGATCTCTTGTGCAAGCTGAACTGTACCATCTATTGCACACACAAGGGAATTGAGTTACAGACCAACGATGATGACATTGCATTCAAACTGGTGAATCAGAATCTCTGCATGGAAACATATCCCTGGTTGACATTTGAAGAACTGCCATACGACCTGAGGGATTCAGTCTCTCCGGTGGTGCGGGATTTCACAGGAGAAGGGATAGGACTGATTCGAGGAGTTGAGCCAGGTAAGATACAGATCAAACCGAATGCAGAATTTCCAAGAACGCCTCAATACAACATGACGTCAGAAACGGTGTCAGGAATCAAGCCAGTGATCGAGTCCATGATTGAGCAGGGCATTTTGAAGGAAATAATGGGGAGCCCATGCAACTCACCAATTATGGGATTGCAGAAGCTGAGTGGGAAATACCGGATCGTGCCGGACCTGCGAAAAGTCAACACGATCGTGGTCCCATGTTGTCCTGTGGTACCGAATCCATCTGTGATATTGTTCCAGATCCCTTGGGAAGCTAAGTGGTTCACGGTGATTGATTTGTGCCAGGCATTCTTTTCGATATCCTTGCACGAGGAAAGCCAATTGTTATTCGCTTTCCGTCTGGAAAATCGTGTGTTAACGTGGTGTCGTATCCCACAATGGTATACTGAGAGTCCTTCGATCTTTAATCAGATCTTGAAGAAGAATCTTGAGAGTCTAGTGTTGCCGCAGAACTCAGTTTTTGTGCAGTACATAGACGACTTGTTGATTGCGTCAGAAACAGAAGATGCTTGCAGGATTGACACAGTTACATTATTGAATCACCTAGCAGAGAATGGACACAAGGTGTCTCCGAGCAAACTTCAGTACTGTTTACCTGAAGTTCAATATTTGGGTCATCGCATTGAGAAGGGCAAGAGGAAGGTGTCACCAGACCGAATTGAGGCCATCAAGAACATGAGTGCACCTACGACGCAAAGGAAATCAGAATGTTCTTGGGAATGGTTGGCTATTGTCGTCAATGGATTCCCAATTTCTCCTTGAAAGCGAAACCTCTGCAGAGGTTGACACACAAGGATGTGAGTGATCCGGTACCATGGGATAACGATTGTTTGGTCGCCTTTTTGGAGCTGAGAGAAAGCTTGTGTCGAGCTCCAGCTCTGGGAATGCCTGATTACAACAAGGTTTTTTCGTTATTCTGTTGCGACTAGGAAGGCTGTGTACTGTCAGTACTCACACAAACACATGGGGGTGTCCGTAGACCAGTTGCCTATTTTTCGGCTACCTTAGATCCCGTAGCCTCAGCATTGCCCGGATGTCTCAAATCCGTTGCTGCAACAGGTGTCAGCATTGAAAGATGTGAAAGTATTGTGATGGGTCATCCACTTACTGTATATGTTCCATATTCACTCGAACTTTTGATGACAAGGACTAAGACACAGCATTTGACAAATAACAGACTCACACGCTATGAGCAAGTCATACTTGCCTCGGAGAATGTGAAAAGATGTTCTGTATTGAATCCTGCTACTTTGATGCCTGTTCCAAATGTTGATGATGTTGAAGATTGTGAAGACCATGACTGGCTCGATGTGACTGAACTTTGCACCAAACCGAGACCTGACATTGTTGATGAACCTCTGCCTGAGTCTGATGAAATCCTTTTTGTTGATGGTTCATGTTTAAGAGACAATGCAGGGTATTTGAGAGCAGCATTTGCTGTATGTACAATTTCTGGAGTTGTGGAAGCTGCTTGTTTACAGGGAGTACACTCCGCACAGGGGGCTGAAATCATTGCCTTGACACGTGGATGTCTGGTCTCTGATCAGATCCGAGTCACCATCTACACCGACAGCCAGTACGGATTCGGTGTGGTTCATGACTTCGGACAGCTATGGTCGCAGAGAGGATTCTTGACGTCATCGGGTTCTCCAATCAGAAATGGGGAATATGTGAGGAAATTGTTGGAAGCTTTGCAACGTCCAAAGGAAATTGCAGTGGTCAAATGTAGAGCCCATGGGAAGGGGGAGGATTTTGTCATCCTTGGAAATCGGTATGCAGATGAAGTTGCACGTTTCTGTGCAGAACAAAGGTGCATTTTTAATGGGGATTACCCAGGAGAGAGCACCGAAAGAACCGAGCTCAGCATGATGTTAGCTGTAGCGGACACTTGGGATGAGGTCAAGCGTCTGCAGGAAGAAGTGTCAGAACAGGAAGAAGCTGGTTGGATTAAAGCAGGTTGTGAAAAGAGGGACAATGGCATTTGGGTTTCGACTGATGGGCGAGCAGTGTTGCCAGATGATTTGTTGAGCCCCATAGCAAGGCAGATTCATGGAGCAGTTCATATTGGAAGAGATGCCATGGGGAGGGTGTTCAGACAGATGTGATTTAATCCACGGTTTCGCGCATTTGCTGAAGCAGTGTGTCACAGATGTGTTACATCATGTCAACAGATGAATGCTGGGAAAAAGACTGTGTTTGCATTGAGTCATATTGGGAGATCGGCGGGACCCTTCAATAGGATCCAACTCGATTTCATAGAAATGCCCAGGTGCAATGGCTTGAGGTATATTTTGGTGGTTGTGTGTGTTTTCTCGCGATGGGTGGAAGCATATCCAACTAGAAGGTGCAATAGTCTCACAGTAGCAAAGTTGTTACTCAGGGAGTTGATACCACGCTTCGGATTTCCGATCTCATTGGAATCGGATAGAGAAACTCACTTCGATGGTGAGATTATGAGTCTGCTTTGCACTGCATTACAAGTTGAGCAGAGGTTGCACTGTAGTCACAGACCTGAGGCGTCAGGCCTCGTGGAGCAAATTAACGGGACTCTTAAGATGCGAATGACGAAGGTCTGTTCATCTACATCTCTGAAATGGCCTGATGCATTGCCCTTGGTTTTGATGAGTGTACGTGGCATTCCGGATAGGAGGCCAGGTCTTTCGCCCCACGAGATCCTTATGGGGAGGGCGATGAGATTGCCAGCAGTGCCCTCTACAGTGTTGATAAATATCACAGATGATTTGATCCTTGATTATTGCAAAGGACTGGCTGACGTAATCCGTTCTGTGTCTCACCAGATCGAAGCTGCGACTGCCCCGACACTGCCACAACCTGTGTCCAGGGGATTGGATACTCGTCAAGAAACATGTGAGGAAGAGCTGTCTTGACGCTCAGGAGAGGTCCTTATCAAGTGATTTTGGTGACAAATACAGCTGTGAAGTGTGGAGGTTTGCCGAACTGGATACACGCCTCCCACACCCTTGGAAGAAACAGTTCCTCTCTCTGAAGAAAGCCCAGCCGTGGTTGCGTGGCCACTGGAGAGGACAAGCCAAGCTGTGAGGGTAGCTGACAAGGCTGGCCACACACCAGAGCAAGCTGAGGGGGGTCACGCTATACAAGGCCCAGATTATGACTCTGAGGGAGATGGTAGTGTTGTGAGTGATACAGAGTCCGACTTAGCAGAGAGAACCGGTGTGCAAGGTGATTGGGCGCAGAGAAGGAGATCAGAGTTTGCAGAAGAATCGTGGCCTGTGAGACAGAAGAGGCAAAACCTGAGACTTGCATCTGAAAGAGATCTTGCCCCTGTGTCTGAAACGTCTGAATCAGAGCTAAGAGACACAGAACAAAGACAAGAGGGGGTGAGAAGATCGCGGAGAGCAAGAGTGCCTTGTCAGAGATACGCTGCCCCAGAGTGGACTTACGTGGTTACAGATGCCGGGAGCAGTGGGGACAGGGAGACTGAGGTCTTCACGAATTGTCAGCAGAACACCAGAACTGAAAATTGAATTAGAACTACTTGTTCCTGGGTTGAAAATAGAAGGAGTGCTAACAGTGACTGTACCTAATCCTCCAATATCGAGTGGTGTGAGGGTTTTGGTTCTGAGAGATTTGTCCTTTCCAACCTTTGCATATCAACCACCAGCTCAGGAGATTGCAGCAGTTTGTCTTGAGATCCTACAGCATGTCATTGCTGAAATTGGTTCTGAGCTTGTGAGAGACTGTTAAATGAACTGTGAACTGTAAATAAAAACTTGCTTTAAAGAATATAACCTAGGTCCGAGTGGAAGAAGAATACAATTAGGGACTTTTCTGGTAAAAGAAGAAAGAGGGCTAGGGAAGTCTTTTGATCTGTGTAAATATTTGTGCAACGAACTTTGAGTTTGTTTCCAGAACTCCAAGGAACTGTGCGTGGACTTTGTTGAATAGTAATCAGAGGAGGAGGAAAGAAACTCTTGAGAAATCCTCTTGTTGTGCTAACCAGAACTCAGTAAAAGATGGAGTTTGGAAATCCGAACCGTAGAGCAAAATGTTTGATAGGTACACTCATAGAGGAGGTGATATTGGTGATAGCTGTAGTAATCATAGTGTCTGTAAAGGTTACACATGATGCAGAGGCTGAGGGGGTGGAAATACAAGGCGGAGACAGCGAGAGGCACACAGGTGACACAGCCCAGATGCACCGAGACAACCCTCTCAAGTGACCCTCACTGATCTCATGGGTTCTTACCCTACCTACTGAGGGAAGTTATACTCCCTACGTTTATCCGGGGGCACCGAAAACTTCGGGCCACTGTAGATACAACTTTCTTACTCGGTCCTGACGAAGCGCCCTGGATCTCCCCCTGAGACCACTAAAGTGTGAAACATGTTGACCAGAACATATGCCCACTAGGGACATATAGTTACTCAGCTACCAAGGGACATAATGCCCCTTAAAGCAGCACCATACACTTTGTTTTAATAATGACAGAGGGATCACCTTAATAAAAATTAATCACTCTCCCTCCAGCCATTTTTTAATACACCTTCTACGACTTCACTGCCACTTACACCCACGCACCCATACGGCTTCATCAAAAGATCTCAGAAAAAGAGTCCCTTCGGGGGACCCGTAGGGCATTGCAGCGCCGGCCCGACAAGGAGCAAAAGCCCAATGATGAAGCATGACATCCTTCGGGGTGTGTGAGGGCATCAAGATGAGGACCCACTGCCCCCCACAATTAGAGTATCACACAACGAGAGTACCTATTACTTCCCTTCTCTCTCTCTCTACTTAGGAACGGTGACTCCTGTTTGGTATGAGTGGAAATACAAGGAACATCCATGCCTATCACATCTAGCACAAAAAAGGGTATGTTAGAAGCAGAAAAGGCTATGCTAAATCAAACTAGTCGCATGTTACATGTAGATTTGTCTAAGGGTGATTATATGTTGAATGCTTATGCGAGATTGCTGTATGAGTATGTGGATACGATAGATGTGAGAGATTGTTATGTGTGTATGCAGTTGCCAGCATCAGTTGAGGAGGGAATACGATACCATCATCTCCCATTAACATATGGTATCACTAGTAGTCTATTGCTTAGTATGTTTTACGTTAAGGGTCATTATGAGTATTATTTCTCAAACTACGACGCAGTGCTTTCAGAGGTTCCAGCTTACAAGCACCATAACAAGTACGATTATTATAAGCAGGAAGATAGAATGGGGAAGTATTTCATACCTACCGTTACACTAGATACAGCTTATGCACATCGCCACAATTTGACATGTTTATTAACTGACGTAGAGAAGAAATTTGTAGATCAAGTAGAAGATAGACATAGACAACTAACAGTAAAAATGTAATAGTAGAGGAGGAAAATTTGAGTGGACCAAGGAGGAGTTATCACACAAAGCAAAGGGGAGTTATGGTCCAATAGCTTTTGACTTTGAGCAGCGAGGAAAATTATGCATTAGACAGGTCCAGGCTTATTATGATAAGATCTTTGTGGGACAGAGTGTGTGTGATCACATCTTCACCATTAAAGCAAATGCAAAGAAGCTTTTGCAAGAAGCAGTACAAGTGGTACCGAACGTGTACTTTGTATGTGGAAAGAATGCATATGTGCGATTGCCATTGAATTGGTATGGTACAGGTTATGTAGCTGTAGTGTTCCCAAAGATTTATCATGTCGAAGATTTGCAGCATTTGGAAGACAGAGGACATCATATAGAGAAAAGAGGTACTAGTGCAGGAGAGATTGTGGGAGATTCATTTGGAAATATGATACCTAGTTTAGGAGTGATCCTGAATGGTGTGAAGATTAGAAGGTTGTCAACCATTGTGGATAAGTTGTCAGCTAATACAGCTCAGTCTTTGTAGCTTGTAGACGGGGAGATGGTGTCGATAGGAGCAATGGTGACCGGTGCATTAGACAGGTCCAGGCTTATTATGATAAGATCTTTGTGGGACAGAGTGTGTGTGATCACATCTTCACCATTAAAGTGTCCAACAAAAATATTGACTAAGTCCTAACACATTATTGTGTGTGTATATATAGGTAAATATAGATTTACTTTTCTTAGCTGCACTTCGACGCACCTTGCATCTATCTATCTATCTATCTATCTATCTATCCACACACAGATATCCTTAAGGTGCTAGATGTGGAGTTAAGAATAGTAAACGTCAGCTTACCTATTTATTGTTACCTTCATTGTCTTGTAGTTGGTATTCTGGACACATTGTTTTTGTTTAATAATAATTTCGTTATTAATATTTTCAGATACAATCCTTGACGGTAATAGAGACTGGAGGAGAAAGTGTTTTTTTGGACCCAGAGAGGCATCATAATTTTGGTGCCATGGCAATTTTGCCAGAGGTGGAGGGCTCAATCCAATCCTGTGTGCACTTTTTATGTCCTACATAGAGCATATTTGACTCCAGGGCGCATCAATAAATATTTTAATCTGACCCGGACCTCCTGTCCAAGATGTGGGGAGGTGGGAGCTGGACTCATGCATATGATGTGGACCTGTCCCTCACTGACTACTTACTGGGAGGAGGTAACAAGAGCGGTTGCGGACGTCATATTGAGGGAGATCCCCTGCTCTCCAGGCCATTGTCTCCTGCACTGGTTCCCACACACTTCCAAGACTAAGGCCACAAGTAGATTCCCAGACTTGGCTTACATACTGGCGAAGAGGAAAATCACTAGGAACTGGAAGGTACATAATATGGCGCAGGGAGCCTGAAAGATGGGCTGGGTATGAGGGAGCGGTACTGCAGAGAGAAGCTAGGCGAGGACTAGGTTCAATGGCTATGGCAAAGACATGGGAAACTTTATAGATTGCCTGAAGGATCTGGAACAACAGTCACCAGCGATGACACCAGGGGGCTCACCTATGCTGCTCCCCCTTGAACAGCTGTGCGCACTAACTGCATTTAGGATATTACACATTTCACTGACAACATCTATGGCATGAACACCTAGAACAATGGGACAATATTGCTTATACTTTTTCAACAGCTGTTTGGATCACTTTGGGACATGGCTTATGGCGGGGAGGGGAGGGTGGGGTGTTTTGGGCCTTTAAACTAAGGACAACTTTATAGCTTTCATGTATTGGAAGGCATTAATAATGCAAGTAGTCCGTAATCTGTTGATGTAATAAACCTCAATAAAATCTGTTTAAAAATGTGTGCATTTGAGAGTCAGTCAGTCAGTCAGTCAGTGATCTTTATTCGCTAAGCTTCTGTAGCATAAAAGTGCAAATAAAACAGAACAAGCAATAAAATACATTCATGACTTCAGTTACCCCATAGAACACAATTAAACCACAATATTCACTACAGATTTCATTTAAGTCTATACCACATTTTAAGATACTAAATCCTAAAATACCCCATCCCATAAAATACATTTAAAACAACAGTATTTATTTTAAACCTACATTTGACCACCCACCCCCTCTAAGAATCCGAAGCTTATAGTGCTTTCATTCAACCTTGCAGCATATTATATCTACAGTCTTTCAAAAGCCACAATGCAGAAATAAAACATTTCTCGTAAAGTGCTAAACATGCATATAAAAAGGGATTTGGTGGTGTCATAAAGTTGCACCTAACGTAATGCCGCGGGGAAAGAAAAACTTTATACAGTATACTTTGCATTTAATTAAAATTGGGGAGCTATTGCACTACAATGTTGCACCTGTCTAAACTCCGCACAAAAGAAGGAGGAGTAAATATAAAGTAGTAATCATTCATTAGAATGACATAAATTAAATGTGCAGTTACAGTGCCATCCCTGATAGGCTCCCTTCATAGCAAGGCACATCTTCCTAGCTTTAGGTACTGCCAAATGAAGAGGGTCATAGTCTGACAGACCAAACGGCCATTAAGTTGTGCAGAAAACGAAGAGCAGGTCTGCACTGTCTAACATTATATCTTTTAAAAATAAGTACAATAAGATTTTTCCTGTGGGTCTCGTAGAACAGGCAGAAGAACACAATATGCAAGTTGGATCGGGTGGAAGTTCCATCACACGGGCACTCTCCTTCAGAGAATGACACTTTTGAGGGTCCCCACCATTAAAGGTAAATAATTAAGGTAGTATCTAGTAAGAACAAATTGGGTTGCAGGTCGAAATAAGAGGAGATTGAATTGTAGGAAATTTCTGCAACTTTGTTTTTATTAGTCTTCAACCTTTTTACCACAGCATTCGCTAGAAATGTCTGCTTCAACTTTGTCTTGCTGCAGGCCAAACATGAATATGGTGAGGTGAATAAATCAGGAAGCCCAATTTCCTCCGAGGTCAATTTTAGCCCTGGGCGAGTTCGCGGAGTTCCGCTAAGCAGAACTCCGCGAAGTGGAAAAAAAACTCTGCCGCACTACACGGAGCTCCGCAAGTGGCGGAGTGCGATAGAAAAATGCCGTTCGCGGTGATTTGCGGGCTGGATGCTTGTCCGCACTGTGCAATCATTGCGAACGGCACCATGCACAGCGCAAGCAGGCGCTGCTTTCCTTTCTGCTGCTCGAATAGATTTTTACTTGAGCTGCAGCTTTCTCAATGCGAATGGACAGTTTCTCAACGCGAGCAGTCGCGAGCATACGCGACCACTCGCAATGAGAAATCTGACCCCCCTGCATTGAGAAATCTCGCCGGGAGGTTGATTTTCCACGGTCGTGCTCGCCAACTTGATGTTGACGATCACGAACGAGGAAAAATCTCGCCAGGAGGTGGATTTTCCTTGCTTGCACTCGCCAACATGACGTTGACGAACGCGAGCGAGGAAAAACACTCCGCTCCGCGAAGCAGAGTTTTTGGGAACTTCGCGATCTCCGCGTAATGCGGAGTGCGGAATACTCTGCAAACTCCGCGAGCGGAGCGAAATTCACGCCCAGGGTTAGTCAATTTAACATTTGAGATCCATGGTATGTCGAGAACTGCGTATAGTTTCAGGCAATCCTCAAAGCCCAGTTGATTTGGCATTGCAGTTTCCCATGTCCAAATTGAATGCGAGAGCCACAGTGGTGCTAGCTTTATTTTGTCCAAGATATAGGAGATTCATAACTCATTGTGGGGCATGGCGTTGGGGCAGCTCCATGGGACAGCTAAAAACTTTTTTATGTAAGAGTTCTCAACACACTGTATCTCGTGGATGTCAGCTTTATCCCATATACCTGCCCCAAAGATGGCAATCGCCACAGATTTTGCTGAATAGATGGTCAGCAGCTCATGCACTGGTTTCATGCCTAGTTTTTTGCTAAAGCTTAGCAGAGCCAAGATTGTCTTTTATAACATAGCCGCTCTGTTAGACACCATCGGCTTCCAAGAATATTTAACATCAAAGAGGATGCACAGATAGGAAAAGCTCACAGCATCACACACCCTAAGCTTGCTGATACAAAACACAGGAAGCTTTTTCGGTCTTCTACTGCAATTCATGGTAAAGGTTTTACTTTCATTGACCTGTAAATCTAGCTCCTGCATAAAGGTGATATAATCCTCAATTAGACCTTGTAGCACCCGTCCAGTTCTCACCATAGGCACTGCATCGTCCGCATAGAGGAGTACTGGGAGGGGACGTGAACCGATGTATGGAATGTTTCTGGCTCTCCCCACAAGAGCTGCTTCAACTCTATTGGTGTACAAGAAGAAGAGGAAGTGGTAAGAATGCCCCCTTCCTGACCCCTCGTTTGATCTTAAACAACTGTGTGCATTCACCCTCCCTATTATAACCCACACAGGCATTCCCCTCAGGATACAGCTGCCTGATAAAAGTAATAATGGCATCCTCAAATCCCATCTCAGACATAAGTGCCCAGGGCTTAGAGTGTGAAACACAATCAAAGGCAGACGTTAGATCCGGTTGTATGATACAACTATGCATGCCTAAACCATGCATGCCTAAACAACGCGGTCTGAACCACGACCGCGTCTTTACCACGCATGCCTTTACAACAAATTTCATAGTAAAATCATGATTGCTAAAGGAATAAGCATGGTATATTCCAGCCCTCAGCCCCCATGCCCTGCGCCTTAACAACCGATACCCCAGCCCTGCAATTTACCCTGCCCCAGCTCTTAAAACTACCCTGACACCGCACCCTGAACCCTAACACTCAGCCCCTGCCCCAAAAACTACCCTGACTCCCCGCCCTGAGGACCCAAACCCCTGAATCCTGCAAAAAAAACTACCCCGAACCCCCTGCCCTGTCCCTAGAACCCTGCCCCCTGCCAAAAAAGTACCCTGTGCCCTAAAACCGACTCTGCCCTGCCGGTAAAACTACCCAGACCCCCCCGTCCAGAGCCCAAAAACCGACCCCACCCTGCCCCTAAAACTACCCCTTCTTCTCCCCCGCCCTGAATCCTAAAATCTGCTCCCTGCCAAAAAAAACTACCCTGACCCTATCCCCCACCCTGAGCCCTAAAACTGACCCGCACCCCTAAAAACTACACCCCCTCCCCACTTACCTGGCTGCATCTGGAGCTTCCTCGCTCTTGTTCTTGTTCCTCTTGTTAGGTTTAAAAACCTCATTCTCTCTGTGCACTTGTTCCACTTTGTATTAGGTTAGCAGTGTGCAGCTAAATTAGGCACCATTCGTATTCACGTTATGTAACCCACTGAGTTATCCCTGCAATGTGCAAGCTTCAGTTAGCAAGTGTGACTCCATTTTGTATTTCGTAATCCCAATTAGGCTGTGTCTGAACTAGGCCTCATTGCTCGTATTGCTTGCCTCAGCAGAACACTGTATTCAGATATTACTTTCTTTTCCTGCTCAAGGTTGCCTTCTGACTTACTAATGAATAGGCCATTCTGCCCTCGCATACCTATCCCTGTGTGTAGATCTGCTCCCACTTTAGGAGACGCCAAGCCCCAGCACGGCAACCTTGAAACTGTGATAGTGTGTACCCATCTAGCAGGTGGTAGCCCATCCTTCTGTGCCTCCTTTGTTCATGTTCGGCCTAATCCGGTAACTTTCCACTGTGGGCGTGGTTGGAGGTTCTTGGGAGGAATGGTTATGCGTTGCCGACTGTTGGGGGGTCAGTCCCTCGGCAGACATCTTAGGGTGCAGGTCAGATTGGACTCCTCTGCAGAGTATTGCTAATAAATAACTGTTTGTATTCTCTACTGTCTGACCAACTCTTCATTTTGTGGAAGGCTATTAGGAGGTTGTAGATAACCCGGGTGGCCCTTTTCGGGTCACTTCCTTCAGTTGGCGCCCGAACAGGGACCCCGCAAGGTGACCCGACTCACCCGTAATCGGGTCGAAGGGTCGGGGTTGTGTCCGGTCGGATGGGCGGATCGGGGATCCCCACATGATGGAGCCTGGTTATCGCAGCTGCCCCGCCTGTCTGATCAGGCGACTCCTCGTCTAGTGGTCACCGGCTGGGGTCCTGAGAAGGCGAAAACTTGGATTTGACCATTTGGTCCGGAGAGTCGGCAGTGAAGAATAATCTTGCTCGACCTGAGTGCACCAGGTGAGTGATTTGAATTCTTGGAAAAATGTGGCACCATGGTTGAACGGCACGAGCCTACGGGCTGTATCTGGTGCAGTCTTCGGACTGTCTTGTCTTGATCTTGGTGGGTTTGCAGACCCTTAAAAGACACAGAGTGTTCGTGAACAGTCTACCAGGCCAACTGGAAATTCGGCCCACTCTTGAAAAGGTCTGGGACTGTTTGCAGGCAATCTGCCAGGCCAACTGGAAATTCGGTCTATTCTTGAAAAGGTCTGGGGCTGAAGCCTGTCTTCTTGTCTTGAAACAGTCTTCGAACTGTCGTGTCTTGGTGCAGTCTGCGGACTGTGGAGTGTGGTTTCCGGACTGCTTTTGATTTGGTTTGTGGACCATTTTGTTGGTTGATGTTGTATTTGTCCATTGGGGACAGTGCATGTGTCTTATATTAAGATGCCTTGTTTAAGTAAGTTAGGGTGTTTTGGATGTCGGTGTTGTTCCACCGAGGCTCAATTGGAAGAGAGGCAGCCTGCGCCTCCGGAGGGTACCCCAAATTTTGATGTATACGTCAAGCACAGCATTGGCCTTATTATGTTTAGCACGTTGTGGAATAAATATACGAGGGACAATGCTGACTTACCGTGGCCGCTTACTGGCACTTTTGATGAACAAAAGTTGAATTACTTGCAGGACAAATTGTTTGTCAAAAAAAGCAGGCAGTCGATGTTTGATTCTCTGAGGGTATGGCAGAAGGAAGCAAAACAACGACGGATACGAGCAGAGAAACAAGCTCGGAGGGGACAGACGCAAACGATAACCCAGAAAGCAATGGCCTATGACAGGGAAATGATCGAGAAAGGCATAGAGTGTGCAGATAGGAAGTTTCGATTACAGAGTGGTAAATGTTATGTTACTCGAGAGGAAGGTGATGATTTCGTTGAGGAGTTATTAGATGCTCGACCCCCACCTCCTTATGCCCCTGAACGGATACACCCCATGATCCCAACATCTCGGCATTCGGCCTCTGGTTCTGCTATTCCTAGTCTTCCTGTCTCTAGCTCTGCTGCTTCAGCCCCAGCCCCGCCTGTTTCTTCCCCACCTTCGCAAGTTACAGGGGCGGGTGCCGTCAGCTCTCCTATTCTGTCTCCCGGCTCTGTATTTGTGACTTCGCCTTCTCTTACTCCTACAACACAGTCTTTGGTTGCGATGGTGCCCGTTTCCTCGTCTGCTCCTTCTCCCTTGAGTTTGTCACCTCGGGCATTGCAAGATGTCGAGACGCCTGTGCATGGAGTGCATGGAACGAATTGGGCAGCAGCACGTGATCGCATGGAGAAAGTGTTGGTACGCTCTGCTGTGGGTGATGAGGAAAAGAGAATGGTGGCTTACCAAGCTGCACAGTGGGCTCGGAATCCGATCTATAGCGTGGAAGATGTGTGGAGCGTGATGAAAGATTATGAGCCGTTTATACAGCAACATGCTCTTAAGCATATGTCGGCTACATTGATAGGATTGTGGGAACAGTGTTTCAAGGGTATTGCGCCACAGATCATCTATGACATTCGGGATAGGGTATATACGACAGATATGGCCCCCAAGGAGGTTTTCAATAATGTGACGACATTAGTGGGTTATCGGGGTAGATTGCTTCAGAAGGTCCCGACGACAGTGACGCAGTTTCCCATGAGGGAAGTTCATCCCATTTACCACCCCGAAATACCAGAGTTGCGAGACGACCATGACATTGTTACTTGCCCGCGAGTGGCAGCCCGTTTTCAGGAACAGTGGGTCTACACTCCATGGAAAAGGAGTGAGGTATTATCCTTAAAGAGTCAATTGCCGGACCCTCGGAAAAACCCAACTGCGTATTATAAAGAATTGACGGAGGCAGCCTCCTCCACAGTGATGACATTAGCAGATATAGAGTTGTTTTTCGGCCTGTTGGTACCGGTGGATATATGGAGACAGGTGCATACGCAGGATCACCTAGTGGAATTGAGTGGAACATGGGACGAGATCAGGGCATGGGATAAGGACCGCAAGATCGGCAAGAAGCCGAAGGCGGTGCTGTTGGCTTTGCCGGGGCGTATTATCACTTACATGCATTCCCTTATCCTGCCGAGACGAGTGGACTGGGACAAGTTGACTGCATGTCGTCAGAAGAAGGATGAAAGTGTGTCTGATTTCTTTACTAGGTTTGAAGGGGTGTTTTGGGATTTTAGCGGCCAAGATCTGTCACAGGAGGGTGGTGTTCGTTTGTTCATTAACAGATTTGTCACTAATTTGCTTCCCGCGATTGTGACTAGGTTGCAGGCTTCGGAAAGTTCTTGGACCACATCTTCCCCTTCAGTAATTTTGAGTATGGCACAGTACTATGAGCATAGAGAGAATGAGGACAAAGAGAAGGTAGAGAAAAAGTCCAAGGAGTTGAAGACGAGGGTGTTGATGCAGCAAGTGACGAGGGGAAATGGCAGAGGTAGAGGTTCGGGCCCGGCTCAGCGAGGGTCTCGGCCAGACATAAACAGTACTCATGGTGTGCCCGTAGGGTACAACCAATGTGCGTATTGTAAAAAGGAGGGGCATTGGCGAAGTGAGTGCCCGGAGTTGTTACAGAAAGTTGAGGCCCCAAGAGGGCGGGGTTTTAGAGGACGTGGTAGAGGAGGAGGAGGAGGCCGAGGGGTGGTGCAGTCAGAGAATTCCTCGTACACTCATCAGAACAAGAACTATTTTGACGACCCTCAAGGTAGACAGTACTATCAGGACGACTATGACATGGACGAATTGACGGGGTTGTCCCACAGCTAGGATAGCCAGGGACAGGGTGAGGGAACAGTTCCGGTGCCTGTAGATCAGTGCGGACCTTATGTCACTGCAGATTTTCAAGGTACGACCAAGAAATATTTTGTTGATACAGGGGCTATGAATAGCTCTGTTTCCCGTTCACTGGTCCTGGGGGCAACTCTGTCTGGCCCAAAAAATGTTTCGGTAGGTTTTTTGGGCATGCCGGTTGTTAGCCCCATTTCCAAGCCTCTTGCTCTGAATATTGGTCCCTTTACAGTAGATTTCCCATTTCTGTTAATGGCAAATTGTGGAGAGAATTTGATTGGTTTGGATTTGTTGAAGAGATTACATGCAACTATCTTTTGTTCTCCTGATGGTGTCTACATGATCATAGGGCCAAAGGTGGCACGTGCAACACAGTGCTTTGCAAAAGATGCGACCCTCCCTGCTGAATTTAAAGATGTGCCACATACCTTGTGAGCAGAAGGAGATACAGACGTTGGATTACTCCAGATCCCGCCTGTCTCTATTAGGATAAAAGATAATGCTGTATTGCCCCGTGTTCCCCAGTATAAGATTTCCCAATCAGGAGAAAAGGCCTTATTGCGAATAATACAGGATTTGGTTGAGTCTGGTGTGGTTGAAGAGACAACGGCGAATGTGTGTAATAGCCCTATCCTCCCGATTCTCAAGAAGGCACCCTTGGACTCTTCTGATGCTCATCCTGACGTCTATCGCTTTGTAATTGACCTCAGAGAGGTTAATAAAATTGTGGTGCCTCAATATCCTGTAGACCCAAACATTACCACGATATTGACAATGATTCCCTCATCTGCCAAATTATTTTCCATGATTGATTTAAAAAATGCTTTCTTTAGTATTCCTATCCATACAGATAGCAGATATCTGTTCGGATTTGCCCTAGCCGGCAGGAGCTTTAGATTCTGTTGTGCTCCTCAAGGCTATACAGAAAGTCCTAGCATTTATAGTCAAGCGTTAAAAAGTCAATTGGATTCTTTGGTACTTCCTCCTGGTAATACGCTATTGCAGTATGTTGACGATCTCCTTGTGGCCTCTGATACTGAAGATGGCTGTAAAGACGCCACTGTTAAACTGCTGTTGCATTTAGCGCACCATGGCCATAAGGTGTCCCTTTCCAAGTTTCAATATTGTCGACAGGAGGTCACCTATTTAGGTCACCTACTGTCGAAGGAGGGTCGCAGACTAACACCTGAACGCATAGCTGCTATCACTAACATGCCTGTTCCTAAGACCCAGCGTGAAGTACTTGCATTTATTGGTATTACCTCGTATTGTCGGCATTGGATCCCCAACTATTCCATACTAACGAAACCCCTCCTTTACCTGACTACTAAAGAAGTGCATGAGCCCCTGCCTTGGACATCCGCATGCCAGCAAGCTTTTGAGCAATTAAAGGTTGCGCTTTCGCGGCGGTGACGGTTTCTATCAGGCAATCGGCAGGGCTCGTTCTTGACACTGACCTCACAGTAATGGTACCCCATGCTGTGGATACACTTTTGAACAAGACAAAGACACAGCACCTTGCTAGTGCGCGTCTGACTGGATATGAACTAACATTGTTTGCTCCGCACATTACCATCAAACGATGTGCCACTCTGAACCCAGCCGTGTTCCTACCCCTCCCTTCGACGAGTAATGACACAGATGCACATGATTGTGTGTGTAGAACGGAAGAGGAGACGAAAGGACGGGTAGACCTGACTGATGTTCCCCTATCTGACCCCCAACGGGAACTATATGTCGATGGCTCTTTTTTCAAATTACCAGATGGCACCACCACTGCAGCATATGCAATTACAACGTTGCGCACTGTAGTTGAGACATCCCATGTCCCGTATCAATCAGCCCAGGCTGCAGAGTTAGTTGCCCTTCTTCGGGCTTGCGAGTTGAGCGAGGGACTGACTGTCAATATTTACACTGACAGCCAGTACGCTTTTGGGGTTGCCCATAATTTTGGGCGCCTCTGGGCGGAGAGAGGGTTCTTGACTTCACATGGATTGCGAATACAGAATGGCCCACTGATACATAGACTTTTGTCAGCCCTAATACTTCCCGACAAGTTAGCGATAATAAAATGTAGTGCACACAAGGCAATAACAGATGATGTTGGAAGAAGAAATGCATTTGCAGACCAAACCCCTAAAGAGACAGCTAGATCAAAGATGAAAAAGATGTTTGTGGCAGGACCTGCTAGGTGGGTCCCAGACAATGGAATGTTTGAAGACACGTTAGAAAACGTTAAAGAGAACCAGAGTGAGGCAACATTAGACGAATTGGCAATATGGCAGGAGAGTACAGGGTGTCTAGACGAGGATGGGTGCTGGACAGATAAGTCAGAGAAACAGAGATGGATGTTACCCAACGCTTATGTGCTCCCAGTGGTCACCATGGCTCACGGCCCAGCCCACATTAGTGACAAGGGAATATGTAAGGTGTTGGACCCAGTATGGCAGAATGACAATATTCCCAAGGTTGCCACCCATTTAGTGAAACCTTGTATTATTTGCATGACACATAATCCTGGGAAAGGTACTCCTACACCCTCAGGTAACTTTGCACTGCCTTCCTTCCCTTTCGAGGTTCTCCAAATGGATTTCATAGAAATGGAACGAGTTAACAATCTAAAGTATGTACTGGTAGTGATTTGTGCATTCAGTAAATGGATTGAGGCTTACCCCACTAAGGAGAATACGGCTATGGCGACGGCGAAGGCACTCCTAAAAGAGTACTTCCCGCGCTATGGATTGCCACGTGTGATATGGAGTGATAACGGAAGTCACTTCAATTCGAAAGTCATCGAATTAGTGTGTAAAGGCTTGCACATTAAGCAGAAGTTTCATGCAGCGAACCACCCCCAGTCAGCAGGCCTGGTTGAAAAGTATAACGGTACTCTCAAACTGAAGCTAGCAAAAAAATACAAAAAATGACAGGGTTGCGATGGCCAGATGCGTTACCTTTAGCTTTGTTATCTACTAGGGCGACCACACACTCTAGGACAGGGTTGTCACCTTATGAAGTGGTCTTTGGCCGCCCTGCTAATATCTGGGGCATCCCAAGGCCCAAGCGCTTTTCCGATATAGAGTATCCTTTACTGGTGGACTACTTGTATGAATTGACTAAAGATCTTCGTTCTCTTCATCAACAGATCCAGGAGACATTGCGACCAGCACCAGAGGGGCCCGGACATCAGTTGCAGCCCGGTGACTATGTCCTGGTGAAAAACTTCCAGAGGAAGAGCTGCCTGGAGCCTCGTTGGAAAGGGCCACTGTTGGTCCTCCTTGCCACCCGCACCGCGGTGAAGCTCGACGGTCGGAAGCACTGGGTGCATGGGACCCACTGCAAGAAGGTTCCTCTCCCACTTCCCTACGACAAGTGGGTGCTTGAAGGCATTGCTGACCAGGAAGGGGAACGGGTGCCCCGTTTCGTTCCTTTCTCTGATGCCCGGCTGAGGTGGGCACAGACGGACGAGGAGAGTGATGCTGCCTTGCTCGAGGCGGTTCCCCCACAGATAGGGGCCATCCCAGTTTCTCCCACTTCTGATCCAAAAGAGTCTGAGTCTCAGTGCCCATCTGATCTTGAGTTTCACCCCCTTTTTGTTGACGAAACAGTGCATGGAGTCACCAGGTATAATTTACGCCCCCAGAAGAAGGACAGTGCACCAGAGGGCCAGTCTAGCAGTTAGGGAAGGACTTGAGACCAGGTTGTGGGTACTGTGTCTAAGGTGCCTGTGATAGAGTAGGGTGAGCTGAACAGGTGCACTGCCCTGGACACTGGACAGGATTGTTGAGGGTGCTTGCCCTGGAGAGAGGGTGCCCTATCCTGAAAGAAGAAGGATTTGTTTCCAGCAAGGGTTGCGATCACGCAGCCCCATCGAGGGAGTGCTGCATAGCACAGTCGTTGATGAACAATAGGAGCCTACCAGCGAGGCTCTAAAATGACGCTGGGTCGGTTGTGTTTTGTGGCTCCAAGTCCTAAGGTTTGTCTTCTATGTACCCATTTGGCCGTGCAGTCATGAGGGAGGAAAAGCCCCTAGTGGCCCCTCCGCTAGCGCAGAATGGTCCTGGTTGGTCTAGCTGGTCTACTAGGAGTAAGATAGTAGTGGTGATTTTCCTTCTCATTGTAATGATCATACTGTTTGGGGTGGTGTGGTATTTAGAAGAACAACATCCAGTCCACACTCTGATAGGGACTACCCCAGTTCCACCCGAGCACCTGTTTGACACATTAACCCCGCATAAGGAAAGACATAGGCAGACATATGTCGACAATGCCTTTGTGCAGATGCTTCATCAGGTTCATAATACGACAAATACAACGAATTGCTGGGTGTGTGGGTTACTTCCCTCTGTTATGCACAAGAATGATCTACTAGTGTCCTTACCCCTGTCGTACTTGGGTAGCTGTGAGGCGTGGTTCCAGTTGCTTTCCATTGTGTATATTCATTATCATGCTGACGCTATGAATATGACTAAGTCTGACTATGAGAAAACATTGTATGGGGCGACATTTCACCCCAAACCCAGTTGCACAGCTCAATAGTCCATATTCAACTCTTCTCCATATCTTGTACTCCATTTTACTCCATGTACTCTTTGTTTTAATCCTCTTTTCCACTTATATCCCATTTAAGCCACACGTAGGGTATCATGCAATTTTCAAAGGTTTCTCATGTTCAAGGCGTGCCCATCCGGACCTCTATCAAGAACACGTATAGACGCATAATTCATCCAAAGCAGTGTTTATTTAAACCCAATGCATTTCGGGCTTCGTGGGCCCTTCTTCAGGGGTAACTGCCAAAACAAATTAACATATCCATTGTCGTATCTCGTTCAAAGGAACTATGAGACAGTTCTGGAATATATAGTAGTACACCAGGGTTATACTCCGGGAGCAGATGGAAAGGAGGGTACCTTACATCCCAATGCTTGCATGAATGTATTCGACAATCACAAAAATGTCACATTGTTGCAAGGCAAAATGATGGGTTTTCAGGGATTCAATGTCTCTGAATACTTTCACTGTTTCCATGCACGAAATATCACTAGAGACACAGTTATGCCCGTACCTGTGATTGATACTGCAGCTAGTTTCTGTGTCGAAGGCTTTGGAAATATTCTGGTGGGACAGAGTGACTGTAATTTCACATATCGATTAAACACTACTAGTAGTCTGCCTTTACTCACCCCTCCTAATGTATACTTTGTCTGTGGAGCACATGCTTATACATGGCTCCCTAGGGGATGGTCTGGCCGGTGTTATGTCTCTTTTCTTTTACCTCCTGTTTATATTGCGCCCTCCAATTATCACAAGGACCACAGACTACAGCGGAGAAGCATATACTTGTCCCGGGTGAGGAGAGTTATTGACACAGTAGATATTGATCAGATGGATACCACTTTACAGCAATTCACGGATGCCATGAAGGGTATAGTGCCCTTTTGGGGGCCCTTTTGGTGACCTATGAATAACAGTCTTAGCATTCGCCACCTCACCAGAGTTGTAGAAGGGGTCATTAATACTACAACGGGCATACTCACTAACATTACTGCTGAGCTCCAGGCTACCAGGCTCGTTGCTCTTCAAAATCGGATGGTTTTAGACGTCATCCTTGCAGATAGGGGTGGAGCGTGTCGCGTCATAGCAGCAGTTGCTGCGTTTACATCCCAGACCACGCCCCTAATGTATGCTCCGCTATCCAGAAGTTACATAGGCTTGCATCCGATATTCATCAAGACAATGGTTCATGGTCCTTCACGGGGTGGTTCTGGGGTCTGATAGCATCCTGTGGGTGGAAGATACTTCTTTTCCTAGTAGCTATCGCAGGAGTCATCTTCATGTGTTGTCTATATGTTAATTGCCTCCCAGCATGTTGCACCTATTGCATGAGTAAGCTCACACCTACCCCCAAATTGCCAGGACGTGATAATAAAGACTCTGCTATGATGATGCAAGACATACAAGATATGATGCTGATAGATGAGGGTATTTTTGAATACTAAAGTGATCATGATACACATGTACTGCTTTGTTTTGCATTTTTCTTTCTCCCCTGCCTAGAATTGTAAAGACCCTACCGGATAGCGTTAATAAAGCATTTAGCCTCCACTGCTAAAAGAAGGGTCTGTTAGGTTTAAAAACCTCATTCTCTCTATGCACTTGTTCCACTTCGTATTAGGTTAGCAGTGTGCGGCTAAATTAGGCACCATTCGTATTCATGTTATGTAACCCACTGAGTTATCCCTGCAATGTGCAAGCTTCAGTTAGCGAGTGTGACTCCATTTTGTATTTCGTAATCCCTATTAGGCTGTGTCTGAACTAGGCCTCATTGCTCGTATTGCATGCCTCAGCAGAACACTGTATTTAGATATTATTTTCTTTTCCTGCTCAAGGTTGCCTTCTGACTTACTAATGAATAGGCCATTCTGCCCTCGCATACCTATCCCTGTGTGTAGCTCTGCTCCCATGTTAGGAGACGCCGCGCCCCAGCATGGCAACCTTGAAACTGTGATAGTGTGATAGCAGGTGGTAGCCCATCCTTCTGTGCCTCCTTTGTTCATGTTCGGCCTAAGCCGGTAACTTTCCACTGTGGGCGTGGTTGGAGGTTCTTGGGAGGAATGGTTATGCGTTGCCGACTGTTGGGGGGGTCAGTCCCTCGGCAGACATCTTAGGATGCAGGTCAGATTGGACTCCTCTGCAGAGTATTGCTAATAAATAACTGTTTGTATTCTCTACTGTCTGACCGACTCTTCATTTTGTGGAAGGCTATTAGGAGGTTGTAGATAACCCGGGTGGCCCTTTTCGGGTCACTTCCTTCACTCTCCCCGCCCATCCGCACATCTAGACCACTGTCTGCCTTAACCACACATATGCGTGATTAAGGCAGATACGTGGTTCAGGCAAGCGTTATTCCGCTTGCGTGGAAACAGCACACATGGCTCAGCCTACATTGTAAAGGCCATTTCCCATTAGACCCATAAATGCCGAGGAAATTGGTAAAGGCATATTTGCCTATTAGCATACTCAAGTTTAGGCATTGATCGATGGTGCCTAGCCCCATCTTGAAGCCATACTGGGTGTCACTAGAATATTATTAGCCGCCGCTCAGTCCTCTAATCTGTGCAGCAAAATACGGCCCATTACTTTGGCGGTGGAATCAGGTAGGGATATTGGTCTATAATTCTTTGGATGTGACTAATCCCCCTTTTTATAGATGGGACAATAATTGACTTTTGCCTAGTAGCCAGAGGACCAACCCTTGCAATAGCATTAAAACATTTGCAAGCAATGGGCCATATATAGCCTGACAATCCATAAAGACATCAACTGGAACCCCACCAGGGCCAGGTGCCTTACCACTGCTGCATTCACCCTAAGCCCTCTGCATCTCTGCTTAGTCAAAAACTAAAGGGGTGACATTCCCACCTTGCTCAATTGTATCAACACCTTCTAACCTCCCAACACCGCTCTAATATATCATCAAAATATGTTCTATCCACCTTGATTCCTGTATGTGTACATCTGTGGTGGGATCAGTAGGTTCCCTGAAATAGGGGCGTTTAACACCTTCCAAAAACCAGAACTATCCTTAACCGTGCTAGCTGTCCGAAGGGCCTCCCAGGCCCTCGCCTGCAACTCCTTTATCCTGGCTACTCTTGCCTCTTTGTAAACTGCCCATGACCTTCTAACAAGATCACTATCTTTCGGGACGATGTGCAAGGTCAGGTGCAACTTTGCCAAGGCTTTTGTGCATGTTGAATCAAGCCATCCCCAGGGGTGCAAATTTGTGGGACGGGAATCACGTGACAAAGCTTGCTTTATGTTGGTCATAATACCCAGGAAGGCCGGCATACCTGCAATGGAACCGCATCCGGGTCCCGGCATACAGAGACCTCTGCCTGGTTACGATGAAGAACACCGGGAAGGAAATTCCCTTTATCCACCTTGTCCCATCTGATGGTAAAGCCATTTTTTCTAGCTAACATCGGTTTAAATCCCACCCTGGGTTGAAATTTACACCCCTCTCCAGCTTCAAACTGCAGGACAGTTTGGCGTGGTCACTAAAGCCCAAGAATACAACCTCAATATCATCCATCAAAGTGCCTAAAGCCTCCGATGCTAGGATATAGTCAATTGTAGATTTTCTATCAACCCCCCTAAAGGTAGTAGGAGGACGATCTGATGGATCCAACACCTTGTTCATCATTGCAAGGTCAAACTTCACCAAAAGACTACTAAGGGTGTTACCATAATCACTGTGTTCAAAATGTACCAAGGTATCCTCATCGTTATCTATTAGCCCACAAACTGGTTTTCCAACCTTTACACAATGATGGGTATTAAAATCACCCACCCAAAGAAGCTTCAGGGCCTTGGGATGATCGTTCTCAATAGACCATAAGGCTGCTACAAACGCAGCCCCCACCTGTGATGCATTTCCATCAAAACAGTTATTATAATAATTAACGATTAACAAACCCCAATCCCTGGCAACATCACACACAATGCAGTGGAAGTAGGGGGAATCATTATAAAACTTCATCACTACCTCGAAAAAAGTGTTTGCGAACTGCGTGAGTAGGCCACCTTTAGCTTTACCAGGATTTGAAGTTAGGGCAGGAGAATGATCTGTACAGAACCCATCTAAGTGACCGGGGGGCATATTAGCAAGACCCACGTTAAAATTATCGCCGTTTTAGCGGCAAGAAACTGCCGCTAAAACGGCGATAATGGGCTTGCTAATATGCGTTATGGAATTCCAATAGAAGCCCAGGTTAGATGTCCTGCACATCTAACCTGGGCTTTTATTGGAATTCTATAACGCATATTAGCAAGCCCATTATCGCCGTTTTAGCGGCAGTTTCCTGCCGCTAAAACGGCGATAATTTTAACGTGGGTCTTGCTAATATGCCCCTAGGTTCGTTCTCCCAGGTTTCTTGTGCGCAGATCACATGATATCTAGCCACTAACTTAATCCAATATTGATCACCTAGCTTTTTCCTTAGTCGTGTAATATTACAGGTTAAGAGCTTAACTGGCTCAAAGGTGTCAACAATCATGGTGACATCTGCCGACACATAAGTCTGTATACCCCCCTGCTATCGGGAACCTCCACTTCCGGTGGAGTATCAAGTCAATCATAGTGGTCGGATTAAAAATGTGAATGGCACAACAACAGAACAATGGAAGAAGAGGGGTGTCTGAAAGCCTCTAGAAGTAATTACATTATACATCATCTAAGTTCAAATCAAACGGTCTTTACTCGCGACAGACCAAATGAAATGTATGCTCAGAAAGAGATGATTTACTATCAGTTATGAAAGGGAATAATATTTTGACTGAGATCAAAGGTTCAAGGCGAGAAACAAACACAAAAATAGTTCATGAAACAAAGCTTTGGAAAACTCAGCCACAAGTGGTAGTGTTTCCAGGAAAAAAAGGAATGTGCTTACAAAATTCATTTGTATAGAAGTTCCTTATCGTGAAGAGAAGGGGAGATGATTTGATACCAAAATGCCCTTAAGGTAAAGGCAGAGTATTCATCGTTCCTAATGGAATTTGCAGGTGAACAATCGTTATTGTAGCATAAGATGGAAAAATGAAAATTACGCATTTCTGATAAATCGATGGGTGGGGCATAGTGTGGACAACAGGGGGCGTTATCATTGCTCCTGTGGAAAGAGCCTTATAGAGAGTATTGAACTATCACATAGAATGAGCGTATATAAATATGTTAGCATTACACAGTGAAAAGATATCAACAGAGGCATTTGCTAGGTGATAGCTACTGGGAGAATTGTGCCAGATGCATACATTGATATGATGTGACAGACTATTAGGTAGTCACAAAGGACACATCAAGCTATGACTGGCTCTAATAGGGACGAGGGCAGATTGGGCCAGTGACAAGAGACATTTACTTACTAATGACGTAGAAAAAATGAAGAATGCATTTTGTGGTATAAGGACACAGATATCACACTTGTAACTTCACCCTTTACACCGGGTGGTAAAACATGCTGAACAGTGGGTCCCCATTTTGATATAAAATCACATTTTCACTATCTTCACTCTTATTCAAAGATGGAGCTCTACATGCCATTTTGGAACAGAATAGATGTTGACTTACCAGTGTCTGCTATCCTCCTGGGGTCTGAGGCCTCTCCACAGGGCAGCAGTTCAGCAGTAGTGGGGTGGGGTGGGGTGGGGTGGGGTGGGGGGAGGCCGAGGGACAGGCAACACTGGAGCTGCAAAGAAGAAAACAGCATGATGTGGATGAGCGTATTTGAGGCTTTTGCACTTACCATATAAATATGTAATAAGTCCATGATCTCAGTATATACGTTCACAGTGCATTAATGGCAGTGCTGAGCTATGAACATCGAAACAGAGACTTCTCAAGAGTGTGTTTGTGATATTGATAGCAGCGAGGCACGCCTGGCTGGGTGCTAGGGTTGACATACCAGGCCTTGGGTCAGGTTTCTTTTTTTTTCCTTTAGTGTTGTTAGCTCTGAGATGCCTTTCGAGGTGCTTGTTGTGCTTTACAAATGCCAAGTTAATTAATTAATTCATTCATTGCTGTAGCTTTACAATTCTGAAATGGCTCAAAACAATTCTTTGGATGCTGCCACCTTCGACTCAAAAAACTGTGGTCCAAGCCTTGATCGTGTCCAGATTGGACTACGGCAATGTCCTGTATTTAGGCGCAAATAAGGAGGTGCTTCGGAAGCTGCAAGTAGTCCAAAACTCTGCGGCCAGACTTCTATGCCAGCTACCTCGAATGGCCTCCATTACAGGCCCTCTCCGCGACCTCCACTGGCTCAGGATAGAAAATCGTTCCAAATTCAAAGCCCTTTGCTACATGCACAGGATTAATGCCGGAACAGCACCACTTTATCTTAGGACCTTAGTTCACCCATACCTCCCTACGCGTCTTCTTCGATCATCCAATCAGGCTAAGTTTCAAGTTCCCAGGATCAAACGCGCACGTATGGGCGGACGGTCCTTTGCTTACTTGGCCCCGTCTCTATGGAACTCTCTCCCACTCCCACTCCGCCACGAACATAATTACCACAAGTTCCGTAAAGGCCTCAAAACGTGGTTATTTAACCTCTAGAGTCTGACCTTTCTTTTTTCTTCCAGCATGGGTCCGTAGGTGCCGGGAAACCTCCGGGTAGCTGTTGCGCCATATAAATGTAATAAATAAAATAAATAAATAAATAGCCCCGCCAGAGGAGGGTCTATTGCTGCTCTAATTTTTGTCAGGCCTGCCCCAGACATAGAGACTGCAGAAATGAAAGATAGAAGGCGTGAAGATTACTAGAATGTTTACACACAAAGGGTGGAATGAAGTGCTGGCTGTGTGAGTGATGTGAAATATGTGTGGGGTAAGCAGTGTGCTGTTTGAGGACATTCTGGCATTTGCACGGAAACATATAGTACATGAAAGATAGAGCTGCGTTGTTCTTACCCGGCCTGACATTGGAAATCCATAAAACAAGCAAGTCACATAGCAGACAGGCAGATAGAAAATAAATGTTTATTAAGGAGGATGCGCTGGAGGAAGAATCCAGACTGTCACCAGGAAGAGTCTTTGTCATCTGTATCCACAAAAACCTCTCCTTCAACGCCTCCTCTCGTCCTGCCATTTCTTTTTTAGATCCCTCATGGTGCATACCTTCACCTCAAAGCTTACACTCTTTCAGTGACCTCCTATCACATGGCCACCTTCTCCGTTCCACTAAGTGTGTGTGGCTGAAGACCATGAAGTCCCACAAAGTGATTAGCTACAAACCTAACTACGAGTTCTGTTACCTCTTCAGTAAAGTTCCTCTTCTCTTTGAGTGGGGTGGGGTGGACTGGCATCTGTATGATGGAGCTGTGGCATCCACAGCATCAAGAAGTAGAGATAAGGACAGGCAGCCCAGGGTATGTGCTGCATCCACATGACCCCAGGACTAATGTTTTTACAGGTGTGGGTGATATGCCTTAAGTGATAGCTGATTTAAGATTAGTTGCCATTTATAGTTCTACGTAGCTTTGGCTGAGGTCTCCACCTTGGTGCCTGAGTCACTATTTTAATTCTGGTACCATCAACAGTGTGGGTTGATTCGCATGTACTCACAATGTCAGCTTTTACTCATGCCATCCCCAGTGATTCTGGTAAGCAGCAATGTTGGTGGTGCCACCTGCTCTTCTGGAGCCAGTCACATCTCACTAGTTTCTCCGGATCATATCCTCTCTAAAAACATTGAGTCAAGTGTCTCACTTATGAACCCTATTGTGATGATCTCCCACATAAGAAGTGTACTCTTAAGCATCCTTGCAGGGAATGGCAAACACTACGGAAACCTCTAAACTCAACAACTTCACACACCTCTTGGTGCTTTGCTTCTTCAATCTTTATACCAAGGAGAATAGCATACATTTCTGGAGTGCATAGGAGACCGCTACCCTTCTGATTGACCCCACGTAGTTCAATGCCTTTATATTTTTGTGAGGCTGCCAGATTGATTTTTTAGCGGCTACTCGCCAAATTTTGTGTCTAATCATTTTTTATGCTATTGTGTGAAACCCGATGGAAAGCTCCAAGGGAGAACGATAGAGATTTGGAGAAGGGGACATTCTCCGGTTCCTATCAGGCCTCTTGGGGGCTGAAGAGAACCAATCCAATCACTGAAATTACATTGCTCACTCCAAGGGCCTCCTCATCTGCAAGGGTCTGTAGGAGGGCACCTAATTCTCGCCATCAAATTATTTTTGATAATTTCAGCAGAGAGCCACAGTACAAATGGGTGGCAGAAAAAACGTCTACCCCAGATTGGAAGGTGGGCCATTTCCTTCACTCTAGGGCCAGTCTTGGTGTAATGTGACACCAAACCTGTGGCCAGGGGATAGGAAGAGAGAGTGGGCCATCCTCAATAATTCATACTACTACTGGGCGTACCTGCCATTTGTCAGAAGGAGATTTTCCAGATTATCGTGACTGAACCCTTATTTTGGGGCTCCTTCTTGTACTTGGCTTGAGATATATTGTATTTGCACTAGAGAACGTTTGGATAAATCCATCTATTACACATAGATCATCGTGATTGAACCCTTATTGTGGGGCTCCTTTTTATACTTTTCTTGAGACATTTCGAGTTGGTACTAGAGAACTATTGGATAATTCCATCTATCACATATAGCCCTGATGAAGTTCCTTTGAAAGGAACGGAACGCGTTGGCTGATGCCTAATCTTTTTATGATGAAGAATAAAGAAATTTAAGGACTCATTGAAAGGACTCTGACTTCTTTCCTGGTGCACCTTCCATAAATTTAAACAACTGTTCTTGCCTGGATTCCAGTGGAGCCCAACGGCGGCGGGTTCCGGAGGCGCTTTGCACAGGACTCTTATAATTGTGAATAGGGGTTGATGTGCTGAACCAGTGGTCAGTCGCTGTTTAGAGTTTTTCTTGCATCCTCAATAAGGAGGGATGAGGTGAGCCCTGTCAATGACTATAGGATGTGCTCCTGTAAAGTGAGAAGTAATCCCTGCCACTGGTTACTTGTTACAAGAGGCTGTAAAAGTATTAATATTATCAACATCCTCACCCTCCTGTGGAATTTAACAAGATATGTTTCTGTGCTGGCGGAATACCCCTAACTGGGATACCAACCACACCGCATGTCTGAGTGAGGTTAGAAGACATACCACACTTCAATCAGAGTAGGGTGGGTCAAACCAGCCGGTTCATATACGTCAACGGTCAAGTTGCAGAAATTACCTTCCACATAACATTATCACACCTTCCCTAATGGGCAGTCCTAATGGAGCAATGCTGGCTGGCATCCACCATGGGTGCCATCAGGTAAGGGGCAAAAGGTTAAAAATGTAAGCATCAACAGCCCGATTGGAAGAGAAGGAAGTTGGCAAAATATCATTTCATCTAGGGCAACACAAATACTTGTGTAGTTTGTGCACGTAATATTTGAAGTGTAAACTTGCGTTCTATGCAGAATCCCCAGGTTTTACAAAACCACACATTTTGACATTTTTCACGTGAACCCTCCCCTCCTCACTACGTAGTGGGCAAAAATTAGTTCCTCTAATAGGTGGATGACGCATCACACACACACACTGAACCGCTGGCGAAATATAAACAGCCTCTGTATAACTTGCTTAGATTTAGACGCAGCATTTTTAACATTGGCAAAACTTTCCAAGCAGAACTAGCAGATGTCAGAGAGGGGACTTGCAATGTTTTGTTGAGAGCACATTTGTCAGAGATCCCAACTGCGGAAGTACGCTGACATTCATTCTGTTGTCTGGAATATTATGCAGCCTGTTCATCCTGTCCAGGGCAGCAAATGTATTCAAATGTATTTAAAAATTAATTACCATATCCTCATCCCTTCAAAATAATTGCTACGTACTTCCGTGAACCTCTGGCACCTGTTTTAGTGAGTTTAAAGAGGGGGGAGTTATCACCTGAGCAGGATTGCCTTGTTGTTCTCATTTGCATAGATTATTTACACGGCAGGTGCTGCTGAGACGCAGAATAACAAAACCGTAAGTTGCGGAATACAGACACAATCTAATTTTGTTCATTAATATCTCCTATTGTACAACTCTGATTAAGCGGGGGAATTGTGTAACTGTAAAAACTCCACACCATTCGCAACCAATCAGCGTAAATGTGTTCGAATGTAAAAAGACAGGCTCAAATCACTCCGGCATTAAAACAATTGCACCCGCTCTCCGTACAGCAAAAAATATACTTCAAACAACTTTGTAAGATTTAGAAATCGTATTGGCTGAGAGAGTACTACCTACTTTCAGAAATAAATCTCACACTTCGCTCCCGGTCGCCCACCCAGGCGAAACACCACTAATCAGGTGGACACGTTTAATTAAAAAGAAAAACAAGTAAAAGAAAAAACAAAGAAATACGAAGGAAACACAACAGTGTCGTAGCTAGGATGCCATGGTGCAAGCAAGGAAACTGGCACTTTTGACTGCTGCTGGGGTAGTTATATGCAGCAATTATTACGGTTCAATGGGCCCCTCAGGGCACTTGGCCCCGGTGCCACTGGCCCTGCTCCACCACTGGTAGCTGCGCCCCTGAAACACAGTGACAGGACGATCTCACTACGGGATGCTTTGGACCCTAATATCTGAAACATCCACATCTACCAGGTTTCGATAGAGCGCTCTAAACTAAAGTCTGAAAGGACATTTTCTATCCTTAAATACCTGCCTAAGGGCTCATTTCCTTCGTCAGTGGGCACATCTTCCCTGCCCTATGCGCAAAATGAGGTTCTCCTCTTTGCCTTTCCTAACCACTGTGCTGTGAAGTGGCCTTGGCGACATGTTGGCGCATTATAAATCACACACATAAATAATTGGGGAAGTTCACTTTTAGATAGACAGACAGACAGACAGACGGACGGACGGACGGACGGATGGATGGATAATTTGCCACATAACAAAGAATGTGCCTTTACCCAATCTGTGATGCAGAACTCGCCTTTGCCTGAGGCTAGTTAATTCATTAGTGACGGATCTGGAAGCTAATCCTGGTATTATGAAAACAACAAATGACCTAATAGGACTGACTTCGACTGGCTAGAGGCATTGGCTTGTCATGACTAAGTAGGGAGACTACTAGGTCATTGGAGCCTTTTCTATTCTAGATCTGAAGAAAGAGTATAGTTGAAAGAAAGGTACATAAATGGTGCAGTTCAAACAAACTTCTCCTCCACTCCTTACTGCATAGCAGCCACTTGTTACAACTGAGACAATGGGCACTTCTTACCAAATTTCTTGAAGCTGGAATAAGTAGAAGAGGCAAAAAGTATGTACTCACAAATAGTTGACGTCACCTGCAGCGGTGGGAGGAACTCACAGAGTTTCACTCCAGGGAATTCCGTGGAGTGACATAAAAACTCCACGAGATTCCACTGAGTTCTGGCAATGGGTGGAAAATATGCATGTTGTGCTGCAATCTAGTGCAGGAACTACGAGCAGACCTGAAAAATGAGTGTGAACTTCACCATGCGATGAGCAAGAGCGCTTGGCCATTCAAGTTGAATTTGCTGCCACTCAAGTAAATCTACTTGAGGTGCAGCAAATCTACTCGAGAAGCGGCCCTCTGACCACAACCGCTTTTGACTGCCCTCGTTAGAAAATCACAATAGGGGACGCCAAATCTCACTCGCGCTTACTAACTTGCCTTTCTGGAGCCTCGCAGGAAATTCTTTTCGCAGCACAGAGATTGTTGTATTCCGCTTTAGGGGTCCGTATATAGGTTTTCCTGAATCATGTCCTTATATAGGCACAATTTGTCTTGCCCTTATATAGGCATGGAATCCCTGTCCTTATTTAGGCATTAACCGTGCACTCCAAATACAGGCATGGTCACCGACATCCGTCCACCCTAACGTCACAACGAGTTCTTAGAAACCAGACCCTTAAGCTTCGGGAGTTCCCCTAGCACAGGACTATTGATTTCTCCAAGAACTCACCTATTATGTATGAACCGTTATACCTTAAGGGTTCATTCCTGACGTCTTCCTCTGTCCGACTTCACGTCAATGCTAACATTCCACGACACCTACCAGGTATAAATATACCTTCCCTTGCCCAAGCAAGTTAGAGGAGACCTCGACTTCAGAGGAGCCCGTATCCCGGCCTGACACACTGAGAAGACGCTGTCATTCCTGCACGCAGACGAATCCAGCTTCCAGTGTTCTGACTCCCTTCGCAGGGTGTTAGAGTTCCAGACCCGGCAGGAGATTCCCACCTCTCTCATTCTCAAGGTATGGAGCTGACTAGATCCTAGAGGGACTCTTGGCATACTAGACTTAACATACTCTTAGACTACCATACTAGAGAATACTCCACCTACTTCTACTTTTCCCTACACCTAGACTAGGTTAGGTACATTGGGGTAGAACTAGCTTAGAGACGCATCGTATGAGTACTCTCATTCTTAGCTCATGTTATTTATGTACGTGAATATATGCTAAAAGATAATGCTAGCGCAGTATTATTTATTTCTACTGCTTACGCTGTACATTATTTATCTTGCATACTGTCTTGTGATCATAACAGCACATATCTTCTACACGAGAAACAAGACTGTTCAATAAAACCCTTTTTATTGAAACGCCCGTCTTTCCTTTCTGTGTAACTCTGTAGAAACTAAGCATGCACGATTGAATGAGTGAAACTGTTATCTATTGTTTCCACGATTCTGAGACATGTTCCGCTTCTAAAGGGAAACAAAGTTGTCATGTTTTTCGGTTGCCAGAAACTACTCCCTTCTTGTTCTCAAGGAGTTTCTAGTGGCCTCTGAGCCAGCTGGCACAGGTAATTAAGTTTAATATAATCGATAGGAACATACCGAACTTAGTCCTATGTCAAACCTATAGGTTATATTATTCCAATGCTCAGAGCCTATTAGGGAAATGGGAAGTACACTACATGGCGCCCAACGGTTTGGTAAGGCAGTAATTTAACGCTAGATACTGAGTAACTCATTCGTGCTTTTCTCAGAGACCCCTACTCACATACTCCATAAGACGTCCAGAGTGGGTAGGATTAAATATCCGCCATAACTAAATAGGGAAGCACCCTATATATTAGTTGTTTGGTTTGTTCAACATTGAAGGATACAGTGTTCCAAAATATTGTGCACCTTATCTTTTTGTTTCCTTGAAACTTGTTCTACATTTTTCAAAAAACAAAATGCCTGACTCCGACAACGGTGACTTTGCGGGTCACCCAGCTTTAACAGCTTATAACATCACAGGTTTTATTGAAACTGAGGAGGGTGTCATAGACATCAATCCAAACTTAAGAAGAGCCATCACTCTAAAACTTATAAAACACGGCCTACCACCAAGAGGAGGTAGAGCAGTTTTCGTGATAGAGGCACACGAATCCTTTCAGACAGAGGTATTTTATTCATGGGTAATATTTCCTGAATCAAATTCAGTAACAAGACTGTTTCACTTCTACAAAGAAGATGATCCACCAAAGGAATACATTCCTTTCGAGGATATTGAAATTCCACTAACATACCAGGAGCATCAGCTCTGGTTTAAAGGCACCCTAAAACATCACAGAAACATTACCAGGCTCGGTCCACTAGGTAGACCAGGAGCAACATGGCCGATCCTAGCCGGCTACACTCCTCATCCTGACCTCGATACAATGTCAGACGAGGAACTACTTACTCAACTACAAGAGTTAATAAAAATTTACAGACAACTAGTCCAATATGTCATGCGCACTTTCACAGTCCAACCACCATTTACAATTCCAAATCAAACTCCTCAACAGGGGAATACACTAAAAATTACACCACAGACTCTATACGCAGTCATGGGAAAAATGCCCACAAAACGTGAGCAAATTCCATTCTGGATAGCTCAAAAAATTACTCAAATCGAAGCAGTATTTCCAAATACTAGCCCGTATGAGAAACACAGAATCCTAACCATCTGTTTACCGATGGGTATCACACCACAACTGGAAGACTGTACCACTTGCGGCTCAGTCTTTGCTGCCATCTATACTAAAACACATGGTATTCCATCAATTGCAGTAATACCAGATGTCCTGAAACAAATTCAAAACGAATACAGGGCAGAGCCTGCTCTAAATTTAGGTATGAAATTACTGAAAAATTTCGACCAGGTCTCAACAATAATATTATCTAATATTAAAGGGGAGGCAGCAGCAGTGGCGATCCGCCAACGATTAAGGGAATTCGATGTTACAGAACATCAAACTGAGCTACCCAGAATAATAGAACAATCTTATGTAGAATTAGGCAGAGATAGTTTAGGTGGAAGACCAGTGAAGCCAAAACTATCTGAAAGTCCTGAGAAGGACTCTATCAAACAAACTCCTACATCTTCTAAAAAGAAGTGGGAAACTAATAAAAAATAATTCAGAGAAACGTTCTCAATCCCGAGGTAGGTCTCCTCAAAAGGAGCCCTCTGAAAGGAGGTATAACCTCAGGAATAGGGATAATTTGAAAAAGCCTGACAGGTATCAAGATACTGATACACGTTCCTCTCGTACCTTTCAGATCTCGTCACAGACATCGGAAAGAAGAGGACGGTCAGAACATAGAGAAGAACGCGTGAAATCGAAAGACGACAAACACGTTCCGAAAAGTAAATCAAAACCTCAATTCTCAAAGAAGAAGGTAGCAGGTCTGAAGGTCAGACATGCCGAGGATACTGAGAACACAACTCAAGAACGGAGAATGGGCTCAGACAATGCTGGACAGTGCAGCAGAAGTCACAATAGCTCGCCAGAACCTGAAGGAACTTCTGGAGATAGTGGACTTGAATGAGTACATTACAGTTGAGACTGTAGACACCAGGGTTAGTACTCCACAAAAGTTATATGAAATAACACTCCGGATGGAGGGAGACATACCTAGACAGGTGAAAGCACTTTTTTGGGAAAAACCTTCAAGGGGCTATGACATACTTCTAGCAGAAAAAGACTGGCCACCACAATTTGTCAGGGAGTGCCCACATGGCGAGGACATTATTATGCCTGCCTTCTCTAACCATATTCCAATTCATCTAAAATATACTTATGCCAGGAAATGGGCAGTTGCCCAGGCCCCAGCATTATACAAAAATCATGTAGGATGGGATGAGGATTCACCTCACCATAAAATACATCTGAAAAATGAACCTACTGCACAAAGGCAGTACCCAATAAATCAAGAAGCTAAAAAACAGGTCACGGAGATCTTAGATCAACTTGAATACCAAGGGGTGATTGAAACATGCACCTCTTCAATGAACAATCCTTTGTTTCCTGTCTCCAAACCAGACAATACATATCGTCTAGTTTTGGATTACAGACACTTAAACACTTGTTCAAAAACATTTGCAGTGCAAAATGCACATAGTACAGCATTAATGAATAACATTGTGCGTAAAAAATACAAAACCACATTGGATATCTCAAACGGTTTCTTTTGTCAAAACATAGCACCTGGAAGCAGGTACTTAACAGCTTTCTCAATAATGGGGACCCAGCGTCAATTTTGTCGACTCCCACAAGGGTTCAAGAACAGCCCGGGGTTATTCTCAGCAAGAGTAACGGAGTTACTACAAATTTATGATAATGAGGCATTGTCATATGTCGATGACATCTATCTAACAGACGATGACCTGGACAAACACTTGAACAGGGTGAGCACCATTATACTGGGCTTCGCCTCTGAGGGCTACAAATTCAACTTCAAAAAGTCCAGAATTGCCCATCTCAATGTCCTGTTTCTAGGATATGAGCTTTCAAGTGAAGGCAAGAGCTTGGCAGCCAACTTTTTAGAAAGGTGTGCGCTGCTCCAACCTCCAAAGACGCTGAAAAATTTACAATCCATCCTGGGTTTCCTAAATTTTGGAAGAACTTACATTCTAAATTACGCAGAAAGGGTTAAACCTCTCTACGCACTAATCAAACCTGATTTTTCAATCAAAAATTGGACACAAGAACACACAGAAATCTTGCGTTCACTCCAGGCTAACATGTTAGCAACAAATCACTTACAAACACGCGTAAGTCAACGCAATTTAGTGATACGAATAATTTCGGGTCAATGCGGATTCACCTACTTAACATTTAATGAGGGTGAAAAAGTACCAATTGCATACAAATCACACTTGTATACACAAGCAGAAATGCGCTTCACTTCAACAGAAAAAATTCTGACAGCAGTTCAAACCGCTGTAGCAAAAGAAAGAGCTCTAGCCCAAGGGAAACGCATTATTGTCGTAACCCCAGTTCCGGCCTTAGAGGCAGTAACTAAAGCGAGCATTCCAAATGCTAAAGCATTACAGCCAAGATGGATACAATGGGTTAATTCTCTTGCTGCAACAGATGTTGAATATGTTTTTGATCCTGATTTAAAAACACAAGCGTTCCTGCAATATGAACATGAATGTCCTCTGCCTACTGAGATTCTGCCTCTCAATCAGTACGAATTCATAATTTACACTGACGGATCCGCACAACCCGCAACAGGGAGTAAGCAAGCTTACAGTGCTGCGTGCGCAATCGTTAAAGATCGCATGCGCGATGGCAACTTCAGACCTATGGTCACAAAAACCCAGTCTCTAGGAGATTGCACAGCTCAGCGAGCTGAACTACAAGCATTCAAACTGGCACTTGAAAGTACAGATCGAGAATTCCCCATACTAATAGTGTGCGATTCTTTCTACTGTGTGCAGTCGTATAATGAATATATACAAACTTGGCTTGAAAACGGGTTCAAAGATGCAAAAGGTGGCACAATAAAGCATAAAACGCTTTGGGAACAAGTAGTTCAGTTAAAAAGCGAACTACCAAAGGCTCACGTGATCCATACACTGAGTCATCAACGTGATGGCGTTCACGTTGCTGGGAATTCATTGGCTGACGAAGCCGCAAAGGGGCCTGTTCAGACAGCTTCCGTAGCTGCGATCACTCGTTCAAAAACGAAAATAGACAGTGAGATAATGTTGGCTGTCAATGCTACGAGCAAAGGCAGTGGTGCAACGTTACCAAAAAAGTTTCCACTCAAGTACTCTTATGTAATTGATGCAAACAACGTTCCTTTTGCTCGAATCCCTGGAGTGGGGGATAGGTAATTCCAAACAAGGAACGCAGATTAGGACTAATCCTAGCAGCACACGAAGGGATAGCCTCTGCCCATGCAGGCATTTCTGCAACAGTATCTTTACTAACACAAAGATATTGGTGGCCTGGCATTAGGAAGCAGACCAAGAACTATGTTCTGGAATGTGAAATTTGCCAACAGATGAAAGTCTCCACAGTGAAACGTCCTGCGCAGACACCCCTGTTAATTTCAGACAAACCATTAGCTTGTGTTTACCTGGACCACTGCGGTCCCTTGCAAAGGGACGGTAACTATAAATATATCATGGTCGCAGTGGATTCTTGCTCTAGGTTCCTATGGATATGGCCTCAGTGCTCGGCTGACGCTCGAACTGTTATAAAAGATTTGCGAGTCTTTATCGGCACATACGCAATAGGCACGCTACATTCTGACCAGGGCCCTGCGTTTAGCTCTCGGGCTTACAAAGACGCCATGGCCAGTCTGAGCGTTGCATTGCGGTACTCCTCTCCGTTTCATCCTGAGGGAAATTCTGTTGTGGAAAGGAAAAACCGGGACATAAAGCAGTCTATAACAGCTAGGATATTAGGTTCGGGTGATGAGTGGGTCAAACATCTTTATGGGGTCCAACGCTCATTAAACAACTTGCCAAGAAGTTCTCTAGGGGGGTCACTCCGGATGAGGTCCTATTTGGGACAAGAATGTGGGTGTCCGATCTGGAATGTAGAGGCACAGTGGTGGATTATAAACCCTTTGATATCAAAGATCGTATGGCTGTTTTACAGGACCTAAATGAACTAAGATCGAAACAAAGCAACGTATTCCTGCAGCCAACCACCACTGGGGAAAAACCGGCGGTCCCAGCAAGGCCTGTCTGGATTCCAAAAGTTGGGGATCTAGTCAGAGAAAAAATTGCGGACAAGAAGGAATTTGGACCTTCATACAGACAACCAGTACCTGTCCTAGCCATACACGGAACAAGAACAGTACTTCTGCCGCCCCTTGCTGGAGAAAAGGAGAAAAGATTTGTGTCCATCAACCTCATCAAACCACAGTATGTGGCCAATACTAAATAGTAGGCCTCGTGGACTCCGACCTAGTAGCAGACACACTCCTCTCGCTACTATCCAAGAGGTTCAGACTGAAAGACTGATAACCATCGAGAATTCAGCAGTAACAGATGAAGGACTAAGCAACAATGCTGTGGAACTCATCCCTCTTGAAACACAAGTAACAGTTCGTCCAAATACACCTGTCTACACCAATGTAACAAGTGATCAACTGGTTCCAGCAATTTCAACAAATCCTGATGCAATTCCAACAATTGACAGAACTGCTTCTGGCTACTTCATTAACTTTGATACGTTTTCTGAGGATCCGAGTGAGCCCGAGACGTCGCCAGCATCAAAAACTTTTAAACAGCAAGTACAAGACTTTTTGCATTTTTTGAAAAAGACTTATCTAGTTTCACCATGGATTGAACTATGGATTATTTCTGGAATATTTTTCTTCCTGCTTTGGCTAGCTTTGGTTATGACTATGAGCGTGCTTATAAATGGGAGATACATCCATTTGGACATTGAAAGACAAGAAGTGAACTTACTTTTGAAACCACACAAATCATCCCATCGTGAAACAAGAGACTTGTCTGCAGTGAACATCACAGCCGTTCCTATACAGGATGGTATAGTGTGGGACAAAACTGATTTTGATATTTTTGGCCCGACGGAACATTTGAACATTCCACATTTATTTAAGATCTCACTAAGTGATTTTGTTTCATCCAGTACCTTTTCTGATGATTGGGACTTTGAAACTGTAAATAATATGATGTTTGACCTAGAAAAATCTGCTGCATTTTCTAATAATGAATATTTAGAGGGTTCATTAGACTATGAACAGCTGTATTGCTATAACCACTATGGTCATCATTTTTAGCATAAATCTGCAACACCTAGAAATGTGTTTATGTTTAACCAATGGGAGCATTGTCCTACACCACCAAAAGGTAGTTCAAAAACATTTGCTAAAAAGTTTCCATATTTTTCAGGATACAATACATCAGATCTAGAAACGTTTTACTATAGAGATGTAAACAAAACAGGACTGAAAATTATGTTAACAAACACAAAACAGATTTACTCTGCAGCATTTATTGCCCAACTGTCTAGATAGGGTTTCGACTTATGGAAAGACACAATAGACACAAAATCTGTCTTGTTGTAATTTGGCAGCACTTAAGTTAAGCATTGGCTAAAGACAGCCTGTATTTAGAGGCTAAATTGTCCGCTTTGTGGAATCCATTTTGTATTTCTGGCAGCCATTTTGGTTGCCATGTGCTGCCATGTGCTCACCATGTGCTCTGTCCTACCTTCCTGTTAACTGCTCTTGAAATCTGCCTAGAGACAAGTTATATTTAGTTCCTCTTGCTTTGCACATGCTCAGTTGAGCTTGCAGCTGTTCCGAGTTTATAAATGTCAGGATGTGTCTACTAGAAGTAGAAACTGTTAGCTCCACCCACTTGTCGACTGTGCATTTTCTGTATGACCTTATATGTATCTAAAACCAGCATTTGTGTTTGTACCGCCTTCATTTGAGCCCCTGTGTGGGTATAAAAGGACCATGGTCCTTCCATTCAGTGTGCTACTTCATGCATTACTGAAGGGTGATGTGCGAATTTAGCTCCACCTCATGAGGTTTAATAAACTCTGTCTTTCTTATTCCAGTTTCTATGCCAACTTCTTCCTAAGTGTCTGAGGACTCTGTGCAGAGAAGGGTGAACCCCTAAGCACTGGTAGGCCTTGCTGAGGCTCACTACTACAGATTGGCGCTTCCAACGTGGGACTCATCAGTGACTCGGATGCCCGAAGGACTGGTCAAGACGAAGGATTGGAATCTCGCTCTTGGACGCGATCGCTGCCTGAGGAGACCTGAGTCTTGGCACCCATGGCGTTTTTCCTTTCTTTCTGATCTGACCATCCCGGCGGCGCCGGTCCTTGACTGAGATCTCTTTTGTTGATTCGCCGTGCAGTGACCATTTGGTCGATTTGAGAACTTGGCAGTTGGAACCTGGACACCATTTGATTGGTAAGAGCCGTTTTGCGGCACTTGCTGTTGGTTTGATGCCTTTGATTGGTAAGGTAATTTTAGTAACACTTACTGTGGCTTTGTTTGTATGATTGGCCAATTTTGGAATTTGTTTTGTAAGTTATATATGCATTGCAATTCATATAGGCAGGTAATGAGGAGATTTTTCTCTATTTGAAATTGTTTGAACAGCGCAACGTACGAAGAGTACCTTAAGCGCTACTTTGATTATAATACTGCATATTCTGCACTATTTTTGGCATGCCTGTTTCTAGCACACTTCGCAGAAAGTGTTGCTGTTTTGGAGGTACCAATAGGGATTTAGTAAGTACTCAGTTGACTCCCCTCAGAGGGGATACCTAAATAGGTTTAGATATAGTAAAAAGATATTTCTTTCTTGGTGACTAAGTACCCCATGGAACTAAATATGTACATAAAACGGATCCTGATCTGTGCACTTAGTAACATTCATAAGTGGTGATATGCAGAGCGCTTTTTGAGTGTTCTACCAGGCAAAAATGACGAATTTGGTGTATTTTGGCTTCTTGACCATGGAACAGTTTTTTGGGCTACTTTTGAGAGCTCTTCTTGTAAATATGACTTACAATTAGTATTTACAAATAGTTTGGTCTTGTGTACAATTTGTAAGCTGTCTTAAAGTCCTAAGTGTTGATTTGTGGGTTAAATGTGTGTTTCAATGTCTATGTGGTTTGACATTGGTGATACTTGTGTGAGTAAATAGCGATTGCGCTCTTTGTGTAAGAATGGCTAGCTTTAAGCGCGCTGTGTTGTGTGTTCTGAGTGTATGACCCCCTTCTGTAACTGTCTGGAATGAGCTCAATGAGTTTGTTTATGTTTTTTTGCTGTCATCATTCTGTTATGCAAACTGTCATTTAGTTACTTACATATTAAATAAAAATCCAGAAATGAATTATATAACATATGCTAAACAGCTGCATGTTACTATTAAATTGACAGAGTAAGACACTATACATGTGTGCAAATTGCCACAATGCTAAAGATAAAATTAGAATTCGTATTCAATAGGATTAAAATAGGCCTCATACAGAGGAAGAAAAACGAAATTGTGTGTTTTGTAATCAATAGACTAAAATACAACATGTTACAGCATTTTCCTTAGATACATTGTATTACACATTAAAAGGCATGCACATAATTTGAGTGAATTTGGTCGTTGCTGAACTAAATACACATTATAGAACGATAGATTTGACTGCATTGAAATGCCTCAGTTTTTAAATAGACTGTGACATGCTTTTCTTTCAGCACCCGAGAAAAAAGCTTTCCAACAGCTGTGTTTAAACTGACTAACTGAAAAGAAACTGTTTGACACAGCAAATGGGGATTTAACTCGGTCAGGGTATTTCAAATAATAAAGGGGTTTTTTCCTGAGAAAGGCGTGAAAATTCGACGCCTGCTGACAAACAACAGCTGCATAAATAGCATATGACTATTCCTGATCACGGCCACAGACAGGAATGCTGAGTCAGCGAAATTTTAAGTCAGTGTAAAACTGGTATGAAGGCCTGCATTATTTTAAAAGTTTCAAAAAACCAGTTTCATTATTTTGGATAACAGAGAACAAAATTGAAAGTAGGTATTTCCTTTCTTAATGCCTTTTTAACAAGTACATCTGTGGTTCTGCTGTTAAATAATAACTGTCCTTTTAAAAAGTGGCGCAGACTTTTTCAGTTTTAGTAAGGCTTCTGTGCTTTGTATTATAAATGAATACATTTAAAGGTGATAGGAAAGGAATGAGGCTTGCTTTTCATATATGGAACCATCAAAAGGGTTTGTGATCATTTGTTTTAAAAAATATATATATAAAGGAGGAGAATTTTGATTCTATGCAGGGAAAAAATGTTTCTTAAAAATAATTGCCATAAAATTGTTTTTGATCTTTTGTAATGTCTGATAATCATATTGTGAATAATATATAGCTCCTAGCATCAAAGTTGGATTTGAGTAGCACTTTACCATGATGTGGGGAGTACAATGTGAAATTTCACTTTATCTAGGCATATACAAACCTATTTTTTAAGGGTATACCTTATACATTTCTGATCCCCCATCTCTGGGATATCTAGAGGACACCCTGGTGATCCCTAATATGCCAAAATATTGTAGGATATTCATTTTTAAGTGCCCCTACCACCAAAGTCGAAATTGAGCAAAAGTCACTATTTTAAAAGCAATTCTGCCACTCAGGGCAATTTTTAAACTGATCAGAGGCTTCAATAAAGTACACATGCAAGTATAGAATAAACAGCTGACCTACTGCACCCAACACACTGTACACAAATGAAAATAAGTATACAGAAACCACAGCAGAAGTTATTATCCTACCTTTAAATTACTGGCAAACACACCGGACAGGACTGCCTATCAGCCGTGATTCTCCAGAGTTGCTTTGAATTACAAAAACCGCATGGCAAGCCTTGCAAAAAAAAAAAAAATGACCAGCTGCTGAACGGGTCAAAGGTCGGAGTTCTGCATTTAGCAACTTAGCAGGGTGAAGGGTAAGGTTTGCTTGGCCACTTCGACCTCTGAAAAGTTTTTGAAAGACGAGATGACAGCGCAGAGAGAGGAATGAGAAGCTTTGCTTCCTATTTTTGGCAAACACACGTTTTGCGCAGTCATATGAAACGAAGGAAAAGCAGCCCTCAGTTGAGCATTGATCTGTCATGTATATAAAAATAATGGTTTTAGTTTAAAGAATACTGTGCAAGGGCTAAGATAAGGAGGAAATGGATTTTAGTTTGCATTCATGCGCCCTCATGTTAATCTACTACAATTGCTGAAGGAATTGGTACATTGGTTACTAACGCTTTCCAAAGTACTCAATGTGCTTGTGTTAGGCTGAATCAGAAAATAGCCACTTTCTAAGATATGTCCTACAAGTTGTTTGTGCCCAGTTGCCACAAATAGGGGTAAATAGTATTGACAGAAGGTAAACCTGTTTCAGGTTTTCCTACTGTCAAAATGGGGGAAGGAGGCTAGCTCCTATACAAATTAAGGGTAGGCAAAATTATGTTTTCTCTCTCTTTTTCTCACTCTCTCTTGAGTCTGTCTAAGCTGTCTAGGAAATAGCCATGAGATAGTTATTGGCTATTCAGTAATACTGTTTTAAAAATTGTTAGCATTAATAAAATGATGAAACATATATACTATGTTACTGCCCATCCTGTATGAAAGAATGAGTAGAACAGATTGATGTTCCCTTATTTGACCTTTAAAGGGAACTGTATAGTGGGGGTTTCTGTTCAAAAATCTCAGGTGGCAATACCATTATTGTTTATGTTATTCTCATGTTCTATACAGTTTTGCAAGGGCATTGCTAGTCTTTTATTTGCTAGTCTGTGTAATTGAGCTGACAGCCCTTATTAGAGCTGGAGATAGGGTTTTTTCCTTTTGAAAATGATGTTGCATAGTCCGGATCGTGAAAAGTAGAATGCAGGAAAGACGCCCATGTGATCCTTAGCAAACATTTTGAAGGAAAATATTGTTTTTAAGGAGTTTGTTTGTCATAACATGTTCTGCTGGAGAAAATGTACCCACTATGTTGAAGTTTAGTTCTTTTTGCAATAAGAATCTGTTAAATTAGCAGTTTTAGATTTTTCCTGCTGCGCCTATAACATGAAAGCATGACCTTAAGTGTAACATGTAGGTGTTTTTATTAAGAGAAAGTATTTTAGAAGTGTCTGCAGTCCTGTACAAGTAATGCAAGGTTCATAAGTAGTAGTGTAGGAAAAGTTTCTTTTTCTTGAGGTTCTTCAGATGAATAATATAGGAATATACAAATGTAAGGTTTTGGAGTATGTCTGTATTGTTTTTCTTTTTTCCTCAGAATTTAGTAAATGAACACAGACTTCCTTGGCTGTTTGGGATTGGGTGATGTATTACTCTTGTCAGTTCACCAAAACGTTCCTTTTATACTTGCCAATAGGTCTAGGGTGTTTTTTTTAATTCTCAGATAAGATGAAGTGGTTCTTGGGTGCCTTGCTAATGAATGGGGCCCCAGGACTACGAGAGTATTCTGAGACTATCCTCTCTGTTGATAGATTATTTTTATGCCTTGTCTAAAGACTTTTTGTTCTGCCCACCAATAGATATTTGCTGCCCTACAACCATTGCCAGAGGGGCCCGGACATCAGATCCAGCCTGGGAGTCAGCACCAGTCCAGCCTACAGTCAAGATAAAGGGAACCAGCACAGACGTTGCTGGCAACTAGGACCTCAGTGAAGGCCGGAAGCACTGGGACGTAAAGTGTGTACCCCTGCCACTGTCTTGAGCGAAAGACGGGGTCACAAATCAGGATGAAGAAATCTTTCTGTGGATCCAGTTTTTGATGCCGCCCAGCTGAGAGAGTCACAGACCGATAAGGACGGGAAGGAGGCTTTTGCTTGAGGTGACCCCCTTTGAAACAAGGGTTGCTTCAGGCCTTGAGTCCTGGTCCCAAAGTGAATGCAAGTCTACGCCTTTGTTTGTTGATCAAGGGATGCCTGAGCATATTGGCTACAATCAGTGGCCCCAACAAAAGAGCAGTGCGCCAGTGGTGCAATACAGGAGTTAGGGAAGGACTTGAGTTTAGGGTACAGGTGCTGTGCCCTTGGTGCTTGTTAGATTAAAGTGAAGAAAACTGGTGCACTGCCTGAGACACTGGACAGGATCGTTGAGGGTATTTGCCCTGGGGGGTGATTGCCCCATTCTGAAAGAAAGACTTTTTCTTCTCAAACTGGGCCGTGATTCTTGAGTTGCGAGTTGTGCAGCTCCACCGTGGGAACAACAAGAGCCTGCCTGTGAGGCTCAAACGGACACAGGGAGAAGACTCCCCTCTGGCTGGTTTGTACAGCGGCTACAATTTCCCAAGGACTCTTTTTTTTGTTAGTAATGTACCCCTTTGGTCGTCCCATTTTTGAGGAGGAACAGCCCTTTGCGGCTCCTTGTCCTAATTCCTATGGCCCTGTGTGGTCCTCCTGGTCCCCCGGAGCCAGGATTGTTTTTGTAATAATATGTCTGACTGCATTAATATTTTTTTTAGGAGTAATGTTTATTCTGCACGAGAAAAGTTCATCTGAGCAGTTTAAAAATGTTACTTTACTCTTTCCTTAAGTATATTAATTGATACTCTAGCCCTCATAAAAGAAATACTGGAAAAGTCTATTGAAAATGTTTTTATTAGGTATGTGCTGTTGGCTATTCTGAAATTGAAATAGATAGTCACTGAAATACATCAGAGCCCTGAAACTTAGAATTAGACTAGGTGGTTTTGGACTCTTGTTTCTGCTTGGGGCTGGAAGCTACTGACTATCCTGTATGTAATGTTGATACTTTTTTCATGCTGTGTATGTATCCAATGTGGTCCAATGCTTTGCTCCATTTGCATCTCTGCTTGTATACCTGCCAAAGGGAACGTTGCTGAAACAAAGGCCCAACAAATGTTGAATAAAGAGGTGGCCGAAATAATGTTAATAGATGTACGGGATGAATATCTAGATTACCCCAGATAAACGAATGTCTTCAGCCAATGCTGAAAGGGTCGTCTGTTGTAATTTGGCAGCACTTAAGTTAAGCATTGGCTAAAGACAGCCTGTATTTAGAGGCTAAATTGTCCGCTTTGTGGAATCCATTTTGTATTTCTGGCAGCCATTTTGGTTGCCATGTGCTGCCATGTGCTCACCATGTGCTCTGTCCTACCTTCCTGTTAACTGCTCTTGAAATCTGCCTAGAGACAAGTTATATTTAGTTCCTCTTGCTTTGCACATGCTCAGTTGAGCTTGCAGCTGTTCCGAGTTTATAAATGTCAGGATGTGTCTACTAGAAGTAGAAACTGTTAGCTCCACCCACTTGTCGACTGTGCATTTTCTGTATGACCTTATATGTATCTAAAACCAGCATTTGTGTTTGTACCGCCTTCATTTGAGCCCCTGTGTGGGTATAAAAGGACCATGGTCCTTCCATTCAGTGTGCTACTTCATGCATTACTGAAGGGTGATGTGCGAATTTAGCTCCACCTCATGAGGTTTAATAAACTCTGTCTTTCTTATTCCAGTTTCTATGCCAACTTCTTCCTAAGTGTCTGAGGACTCTGTGCAGAGAAGGGTGAACCCCTAAGCACTGGTAGGCCTTGCTGAGGCTCACTACTACAGTCTGGGGTACTAAAGATTGGCAAGTGCAGGGGATAGAAGCTTTATTTAGAGCCTGTATCGTCCCTCAGCAAATAATGTTTTTGAATGACACGGTCCAACAAACCTCTTGCCTTGGGGTAGCCATGATTAAAGACATGAAAGCACCTTCTGTACCGACACCTGCAAGTGATAACAATACACAGGCAGCGGTTACAGTTGACAAAATACTACAACTCAACAGAACAAATCCTGATTGGAGAAAATGGTTGATCTGGCCCACAGACACAAACAACTGTCAAGAGAGATTCCTGAATAAAACACAGGGGTTTACTATTCATAGGCCAGACCCACGATACGTCCAAAGACAGCATCCGGGGGTAGTAACAACATACAGTGTAGGAAAATTATGCCTCGATTGGCTGCAAAAATCTACACTTAAGGATGTGAAGCAACACTTATCTTTACTTAAAGAAGATGCAGACCTTAGGGAATTCTTGCTTGGACCAAGAAAACCGCGTCAAAAACGTTTCATATATGCCGGCATTTATGCTGCTTATAATGAAGCATGGAAGGTGTCACAGATGGAGGCCGATGGAGGACGAATACGTGAACTTGATTGTATTAATTTAGAGAAAACTTTCTCTGTGGTCGACAATGGGTTAACAACTTTGTCCTCCAGAATTTATTCATTGGACAGTATTGTATCCTCCGCTATCGACATACTGGAACAAGATTTAGCCATGTTACAGCAAGGCCAGTCTCAGTTACGTTCTATTATGTTATTAAGCTGGACGCTGCAATCTTTGCGTGCGGGCTATGTGCCTTGGCGTTTTATCAACACGACGGCTCTGTTTGCAGAATACAATCTAACTGATAAACAGATCGAACTGGCACAAAGGGGAGCAAAGTATACAGTACTGAGCATTGAAAAACTTGACAAATTACCATTCACAGTGGCAGAAAAACCAGCTACAGAATGGCTTATTCATGGCAAAATTAGTCTACCTGTGACTACTTTCCAGTTTCAGTATTGCCTTAAACAGATGCAAGCAGGCAAATATGAAAGGTTGGGTAAAGAATACATTAAGACATCCTGGAATTTACCTTACACCTATAGATGTTGGAGTGGGGATCGTGAAGTGTTTCTAAGCGGTACACACTGTGAAAGTGCACTAAGCGGTTCACTGATTTGTCAGGACATTTCTTTACACGTGGCTTGTAATGGTTCTGTGGCAAACTTGTCCTGCCACCAGCAGGATACACCAGCATCTGTGATTAATCCAATGTTTGGACAACTTTCAAATGGGAGTTACCTCATGTTGAATGATCAGAGTTGCTGTGGCATGTTGCCAGGCATCCCATATCTAGTAACGGTCAACTCCAGGGTCACTTGCTGTATGCAAGTATTGTTTGCCCCAATAGACACAGTCAGGGAGTCGCCTCTATGGCCTTCGTTGAATGTCTCTTTTATACGATTTGATACTTTAAGCAGAATGAAAGCCATGCTTATACAACAATCTGTGCCTTTGACTTCGGCCAAAGCAACCTATGATCTACAAGTTGCAAGGACTTCGGCTGAGATACAGGCTTTAATTCGTACAAACTGCCCTATACATTTCGTAGAAATGATAGGACGTATCTTTAACATGTCTGATACAAGCGGAATTGTACATGTATTTAAGACCATCTGTTCCGGACTATTAGCACCTTTCCAGGCTGTCCTCGGAATCATCCCAAACTTCGCACATTCGGTGTTTGGTGGTGTGCCGTTAATTCTAGCACTTGTTGCAGGAATTCTGTTTCTATTCATCCTACTACGCTATGGCAAGCCTCTTCGCCAACATCACTCCGAGCGATGTGGAGAGAGCCCTCCTTGAACGGAAATGCCGTGAGCGAATAGTACAGCTTTTGGGCATGCCTCGTCTACGGGAACTTAATACAACGTGGTTCCTGTCATTCAGACCAATCTGGCAAGATTGCATCTTACCTGTTCTACGCTGCCTGTTTTGCGGTGAAGAATGCGTGCTAGACACCTGTCTAATGCTCCCATCAGTCATGCCAACGGATATCAATACTCTGCTGGACCCGATAACGGCCCATGCTGTGTGTTGTCCCCAGAGGCTTCCAATCCTGATGGCGGCATTCATTGAGATCTCACAGACGCTTCCGGCTGCTGCTGAGGTACGAGATGGATCAACGGGCACACAGGTAACAACGGACCCGAGCGTTGCATCTTCTGCTGAATGCGATGTTTCTCATCTCTGTGCAATTAACCTTCTGAACGAGGTGTTCCAAATGTCGCCAACTTCGGTGGACGATATTTTGGCTACGGAAATAGATGATCTAATGTTTACGCCAGACCCATACACTGACTTTGATTCGGCTCACAGTGTACCGGGGCAACAATGAAATTTGGCGTTCATATTTTTCAAACTTGGAACTTTTCCCAAAATTGAACTTTTTTTTTTTTAAATGACATGGCAAATGAACAATCTGCTTACAGTAGAACTAGTCTTATAAAACAGACTTCTTTGAATACTTCCAGGGACACATTGTCACCTTACTTGTCTAACATTTCATTTACTTCCATGATATGCAATGGCTTTGATTGTAAGAACTTATCGACCATATCATCATATGTATATATTACTGTTTCATTCAGGTTGCATTCTACTTCCGTTATATGCTTAGAATGAAAACAATGCTTTACTGTACAGTACCTATGGCATTTCAACAGTTTTGAGCTTCTTTTAAAATGCTTTTAGAAATGTTTTTAGTAATATGTGGTACTCAATTTTATGTTTAGCATTTAAAATGTTTAGCATTTAGTATTATCGTTCAATCGAAGATGGAGTGGGTGTTGTATTCCGCTTTAGGGGTCCGTATATAGGTTTTCCTGAATCATGTCCTTATATAGGCACAATTCGTCTTGCCCTTATATAGGCATAGAATCCCTGTCCTTATTTAGGCATTAACCGTGCACTCCAAATACAGGCATGGTCACCGACATCCGTCCACCCTAACGTCACAACGAGTTCTTAGAAACCAGACCCTTAAGCTTCGGGAGTTCCCCTAGCACAGGACTATTGATTTCTCCAAGAACTCATCTATTATGTATGAACCGTTATACCTTAAGGGTTCATTCCTGACGTCTTCCTCTGTCCGACTTCACGTCAATGCTAACATTCCACGACACCTACCAGGTATAAATATACCTTCCCTTGCCCAAGCAAGTTAGAGGAGACCTCGACTTCAGAGGAGCCCATATCCCGGCCTGACGCACTGAGAAGACGCTGTCATTCCTGCACGCAGACGAATCCAGCTTCCAGTGTTCTGACTCCCTTTGCGGGGTGTTAGAGTTCCAGACCCGGCAGGAGATTCCCACCTCTCTCATTCTCAAGGTATGGAGCTGACTAGATCCTAGAGGGACTCTTGGCATACTAGACTTAACATACTCTTAGTCTACCATACTAGAGAATACTCCACCTACTTCTACCTTTCCCTACACCTAGACTAGGTTAGGTACATTGGGGTAGAACTAGCTTAGAGACGCATCGTATGAGTGCTCATGTTATTTATGTACGTGAATATATGCTAAAAGATAATGCTAGCGCAGTATTATTTATTTCTACTGCTTACGCTGTACATTATTTATCTTGCATACTGTCTTGTGATCATCACAGCACATATCTCTTACACGAGAAACAAGACTGTTCAATAAAACCCTTTTTATTGAAACGCCCGTCTTTCCTTTTCTGTGTAACTCTGTAGAAACTAAGCATGCACGATTGAATGAGTGAAACTGTTATCTATTGTTTCCACGATTCTGAGACATGTTCCGCTTCTAAAGGGAAACAGAGGTTGTCATGTTTTTCGGTTGCCAGAAACTACTCCCTTCTTGTTCTCAAGTAGTTTCTAGTGGCCTCTGAGCTAGCTGGAACAGGTAATTAAGTTTAATATAATCGATAGGGACATACCGACCTTAGTCCTATGTCAAACCTATAGGTTATATTACTCCAATGCGCAGAGCCTATTAGGGAAATAGGAACTACACTACAAGATTGGCGGGATTTGGCCGGAACTCCGCGTTACAAGAGTAACGCAAAGTTGCCAAATTCTGTGGGTGGAATGAAACTTTTCGCCCACCCCTACTAACCCGCAACATAGGTTATCTGGAGTGTGGAAGGGAAATAAAAACCCATTAAGGTGTCAAGATGAAAAAGGTGTCAGTTTTTATTTTGGATCCTCTGGGGGATACAGGCTACTAAAGTATTGTAAAGAAAGCCCAGAACTGAGTTTGTAGGCTAAAATAATTTCCTGTTAGATCTGTGTATCATAGAAATGGTGTGCTCTAATTCAAAACTGAAAAACACATATGAGACATATTCACGTCTATGTGTGTGTGTGTGTGAGAGAGAGAGAGAGAGAGAGAGGGAGGGAGAGAGGTAGAGAGAAAAGGACATACAGAATGCAATTACTGACACAGACAACATCTTATAATGGAGATCTGAGAAGGATTGGGATCATCCTGGACCTTGACGCCTCATAATGGTGGTCTGTGGTTCCAGTGGCATGGATGTAAAGACACCTATGGACATACTCTGGGTCCAAGACCTTGTGCGGTTCCTCTAAGGTCCACGCCATTTCACTGTAGGGTCTTTTGAGATTGCAGTTCTATTAGAGAGGAATCACTGTTACCATTAGGACCTTTGCAATGAAGTAGACTTGTTGAGGGCATGTAATCTTGCACTAATGAGGCAAACCAGCTTTTAGTGAATTTTACTTTAAAGAAACATCCGTTGTAGACGCGGTATACATCGACACGGGACTACAAAAAACAATGAAGAGATTCCTCCCCTTCCTCCTTTCTACATGAGTCCAATTCTAAGCCAGAAGAATCCAACAGAACAAACAAAGCCCAGTGATGACAATGTTTATTTTCCCACCTGAATCTCTTCATCACCAAGAGACAAAACCATTCAATCTCTTCCTGACAGACCGTCATCATAGGAAGACTCATGTAAATGCCATTACCCTCCACCAGGACAGTGGAGAAATGGTTGTCATGAGAAGAAACAACCCGACCTTTTGCTCCACAAACAAAGGAGAGAGAGAAACATATAGAAAGGGGCAAAAATGCCCCTCAAATTGAGATTTTAAACAAAAATAAACATAATAACATGACAGAGTTGGGGGTTTTCATTCAACAGAGCAGAAACATTGTCAGTGCTAACTGATACTGCTCTGCATTCTGGGACATTGGGGCTCTTTGGATCCTGAAAGTGGCAAAGTCAAACGATTCTCTAGCAATAAAAAATTTTATCAACATCATTTACTACCATATGTATCCTTTTATTAAATCAACTTAAATTCGAATTGCTCAGACTAAGGGATTTTAATGGCAAAATGTAACTGGTATTCAATTTAAATGTTTAACATCCTGCTTTTAAATAGAATCCCACACATAGTTGGAGTAATTTCCATGTCTATGAATTCAATGAAAATCATAACATAGAGAACTTCACTTTTCCCTTAGCAATGGCAGGGTGGCTGTTAGATTATGTGGGCAGTGACTGGATGCCAGTGCTTAAGATGTCAGAATGTAATTGGCCAGGTGGTTAAATAGGCGTACCTGAAGTCTGCCTGCATCTAAAATTAGTTCTGGTAAAAGAGAGTTGAATGTTGGACTGCCATATCCAAATCCAAACTTGAACAGCTTATAGAGTACACAAACTAAGCGTATCAAAGTGCTTATCCCTCCCGCAACCCATTAATAATCCGAAAAAAGGTCTACCTTCAAAGCCAATAGTTTTATATTTGGTGGTTTAACTCAATGACTGGAATGTCAGTCAGCCATTTACTACCAGAGGATTAAATAATTTCCCTACCTGTCAAGGATCTGGCCCAGAATAGTAGAAGTTAGGGAACAACTGAGTGTACATCATTACGCTAAGCAAGACCCGTGTACAGGGCTTTCCAGATGAAGGGTGCAGATCATGAATACTAAGCTCCAAAACATTATCCTGGACTTTACGGAGAACCAACGCAGAGAATCAAAATTTGGTTTACATTATTGAACTTTCTCAGGCCTACAACGTCTCAACCTATTGCATTCTCAATTTTCTGAAGCACAGTGATTAAATACTCAGAGAATCGAATAATTTGACACCAACGGTCAACTGTACAAGATCCAGTGTTGGCCAGAGTTCTCTCCCTGTCAACAAAGCAATGACATAGTATGTTCAGGAAGATATAATAATCACATTTCTTTTTTTATGGTGTTATATCTGTTTTTCAAGGTTAAGATGTGAATTAAATATGCTGGCTAACATTTAAGCTTCAGGCACTGGAGAAATTAGCTGTTCTCCAATGTGGTGGAGATGAAAGGGTTACCTAGCATATGTCTAGAGCCTACTACTGTCATTAAAACAGCGGGTAAAGGGGGAGGTATTGTCTTATAGGACAATGAGGACTATAGGACAGAATGCCTCCACCTTCTAGGGGATAGAAAGAACTACCAGGTTCTCAAAAAAGATCCCACACCGGAACTCAAGATGGAAATCAAAGGTCTGGTTGAGCCATCATGATAAAATGAATGGATATCTAAAAAAGAGGCAGAATTCCGCTACACTACCACCCCCAAATTTTAGTATTTCTATACAATACCCAAGATTCACAAGAATATGCTCCCCCCTCCGGGTCACCCAAAAGAGTCAAGAATAGGGTCTCTTTTGGAGCCACTGTCACAGTTCTGTGACTTTTATCTGAAACCATTGGTGTAGAGCACTTCCACGTACCTAAATGACACTAAAGATCTACTTTGCCTAATACGAGACATGGATTTTGATCCAGAAACAAATACCCTTCTCAGCCTGGATGTAGAGAGTCTATACTTGTCTCCCCCAAGAAGACACCTTAACAGTGATGAAAGAAGCCCTGGATCAAGGAGAGTGGAACTACATTACACCTAAACACTTCATTCTAGATTGTGCATGTCTCACATTCAAGAAGAACTTCTTCAAACTTGAAAGAACCCTGTATTTACAAACCTTCGGGACATCGATGGGCAGCACCTTTGCCTCCAGTGTGGCAGGACTGTATGTGTTTAGTTTTGAAACAAAACACATATTACAAGACAATAACCCTTTCAGAGAAAACATATTAATTTGGAGGTGCTACATGAACGACATTTTGGTGATCTGGAAGGAGGATAACACCTACATCACCTCCTTCACAGCATGGACCAATTAACATGATCCCAACTTGAAATCCACACACACGTGGGATAAAGAATCCATTACTTTTTTTAATTTGACTATCTATGCTGAAGCTGGAAAGCTAGGCACCACAATCTAATATAAGCCTACCGACAAGAACACACTTTTGAAATTTGACAGCTTCCACCCCAGGGCACTCAAGGAAAATCTTCTGTATGGTCAGTTTCTGAGACTGGGGAGGAATTGCTCAAAGAAATCAGACTTCAACATACAAGCAAAGATGCTGAACGAACAACTGAGAGCTCAAGACTACCCAGAGAAGATTATAAGAACAACATGCAAACGAGTAACCAGAATAGAGAGGCGCTGTTGGAGAACACAGTCTGGAAGGACACAACCGTCCCTCTATCATGTATTACTACATATAACACCATTTCAAGTGAAGTAAAGAAAGTGATCAACAGGCACAGGAGGACTATACACGCCGGGAACCTGGATTGTGAAAAACCCTTGTTCTGATTTTAAATGGCCAGGAGCCTGAAAGACAGCCTAGTGTCAACTCGACCACAGAATAAGAACGTGAACACAAGAACAATTGTACTCAACAATTGCGGCCTAGCAGAGATAACTGGCCATTATGATTATGCCTGCGGAAACTGTAGTGTATGTCACCTTATGAACACCACAAAGTCCTTGAACTTGGAACCAGGATAGACTTGGACATTAAGGAAACACACCTTCTGTAATTCCATGAATGTAGTGTACCTGATAATCTGTCCATGCAACCTCCGGTACGTGGGAATGACCACTAGGAAGATCAAAACCTGAATCTGCGAACATCTCAGCAACATAAGCAACCTCTGGTACGTGGGAATGACCACTAGGAAGATCAAAACCTGAATCTGCGAACATCTCAGCAACATAAGGTGCAAGTGAAATACCACAAGACTGACTGATCACTTCCTGGTGTTGGGACACACCACCAATGATATGAAATGGGTGGTCATAGAATAGATCGAACAGACCACCAAAAGTACGGAAAGCTTGCTTTTTGAGAAAGAACAACAATGGATATATCAGATGGATACTCACAAAACAGGGTTAAATGATAATATTCCATGGAACACAGTATTTCAATGAAAATAGCATTCTGTTAAATGAGATATAGTCTGCAGCAATAGAATTGTGTTTTATTACCAACACCCACAAATAGGACATAAATCAACACAATGAATATGTCGATTTTGGTCGTTTACCAGGGCCCTTATTCCCACACTTGGCTACCGATTACGGTCTCAAGATAACACTCGATAACAAACCAGGGTAGTTTATGATTGCTTGTTCCATCAAAAAATAACACACTGTACTACTCGGTTTATTGCATATCTTGATCCAACGTTGAAGGGTACCATGGCAGCACTCATGGCATTGTCATAACAACGGGTAAGCGAGACAGCCATTTCTTTCCACTAGATCAATAGAGACTGCACTCAACGTGTGGGGTGGCGCTGTCGTGACAACAGGCAAGTGATACGGCCATTATTACAGGACGAATTTCAGCCACTGCTGTACTGAATCAGAAAGGGGGTGGCCCCTAAAAGGCAGCAACCAATAACAGTAAAGTGAATTATCCAATAGCCATAAGACACATGGGCCATGGCCACATTGCACAAGCATTTGATCTGCTCCAATTAGTGGGTTAAGAATGACGTTTCTCGGTTGGGCGTTGTTGGACAGCTGCGTGATTCACACGTCTCGCCCAACCAGCTGCTCTCCCCAGACATTGCCTGGAAAAATTGCTGGGGGCACACACAGTACTTAACGTGTCTTGTCTTTCAATTCAGTAATATTCAAGACTCTCAAGGAGGAGTACAAGGTGAATCGGAGGGTGAGACACCTTGATGAAGTAAGTTACGGGGAAATGGGTAACACCTGCTACATGCATATTTTTTGGACCAAGTAGCCCTGGGACTTTTCTGGCCTTATCCGTAATATGATTATACTTCTAGAGTGTGACGACAAGGTCCAACCCCTCGGAGCCACCCATGTAGTGAGGAAATACTACACTAGCAGTAGATTACTTTTTAGGTTACCTATTTTTTGTGTCTGTATGTCAAGATCTGTATGACATTTGTGACACAAGCACTGTATTAAGTTGCCATAACTTCCACCACAAGACACAGTTTGGCACATATGTGATTGTTTATATGTATGTTTGTGACGCAAGCATAAAGCTGATCTGCCATGACTTCCATTGTGAAGCACACTTTGCCACATATCTACAGCACAAGTTGTGGTGGGTTACTGTTATGATATGCTGAGAGTTCCAGCATGTTCGGGTCAAAGTGCATGACCTCTGTGTCCCATTGGGGTAATGCTGTTTGTTCAATATATATGATGCTACCTACATAACTATTGTGCCTTTCTCATTCCCATTAATTCACAGAAGTAGTCACAAGAAGTGACCATTTCATGTAGAAGTAGTAGCAAGAAGTGACCATTTCTATGTAGGTTTGTAAATTCAAGCTTACTTTGCATTCCTTAGGGTGCATGCAAGCTTCTTTTCCGGTCCAGGTGAAAGCCATATTGACCCACGGGGGCACTTAGGAGAGATGGCTGAAACATGTTGACCGTAATTAAGGATACAAGAGATCAAGACATTCTCAGGGGTCCACCACTGTTTTTCAAATTTGTCTAGATCCTCCACTATTAAAATACCCCTTGAGGTAGGAGACCCTGAGTCAATTTTAAATCACCTTCACTTGCACCACACACAAGAAAACCAGCTCCGCTGTAATCGGGTGTCGCAGCACACCCCGGAAGCATTTGGCGACCATGGTAGGAACTCAATGATGAAGCATATCACCAACTAGGTTGGTGAGTTAGGGTTCTTTTAAAAAAAAAAAAAGCTATGGTCCCCCCGTTTTTCCTTGGGATCTTGAGTTACAGACCTCTCAAGATTACAGGTTGAGTAGGTAGTCAGCTCGTTCTTATTTGGTTTACTTGAATATAGCTAGGGAGGGCGAAGAAGTTCCTTTTCTTCTCTCTCTCTTTTTTGTTGATTATGGAGCCTACTAACACCAGATCATTTTTCTGAAGATGATTACTAGTATTCACACACTCAGGCTTGATAGGTGTCAATTAGAGGATCTCAGAATATTTATCCGAGTCACCTGAGATTGGCTCCATCATCTGGGTGTCATCCACATAAATGTGGACTCCATCTAGTACCCTGCCAATAATGTTTGTAGCAGTTACATGTAGATGTTAAAAAGAGCATGTGACAACAGGGAGCCTTTATGAACCCCTAATGTCACCTGGGTACAAGGGATACATGTTCAATGTGCTAGAAAGAACTGACACCAGCCAATAGCCACTTCTGCAACCTTCATCACCTGCAGAGCTAAATTTGTGATATTATTATTGCTGGTGGCCAGTAGTTTTGTTTAGAAGCCTACAGCCAGCGCGATCGAAGGTCGGGTGCCGAATGCCAAGGCTGCATAGTCTTGATTCCACCGTATGCTTCTTTAATCCACCACCAGGCACACCCTTGATTTTGTATCTCACTTTTGCAGGTTCCTTTTCATTATTTCATCCTTGCTTTCTCCCTTTAACACTGTTTTCCGTCTTTCCCTTCCTCCTTCTTTCTCCCTTGTGTGTTTTCTCCTCTCTTGTTCTGGGTGAAAGTTTGATGAAGAAAAATAAGATCCGGGCCCCAAAAATAGGTGCTGGTGGGCCCCACCTGCAACCACCAGCTCAAACTGAGTACTGGTCACCTATTACTTATGGTTAACTATAACAAAGGCAGAGGATAGGTCCAACAATACCAGCATGTCAGCTTTTCTATCATCAGGGAGTCTAAGGAGATGTGCACATTCAAACCACAGTAACCTGCAGATTTGGGCACCTCTAAGTGGGTGGGGACTTCCAAGGAACCACCCACACGGGTTCCATCCAGACGGGGTCCCCCAAAGTATTTAGAGGCAACCACTGGGTAGTCCGAGAGTATGGCATGTATACAGTAAGCATCTCCTCAGCAAATGCCAGGTGCTCCACTGTGTGGCTTCATCGTCCCCTACCACTGTGGGAAATGGAGAGCCTGCTACCCACTACCCCATAGTAGACACTGCATTTTTGGTTTCTGGCAGAAGGATAATAAGTGGGCAGGCTTGCTGGGTCATAAATTATGATTATCGACCTTGTGAGCTGGTTTGGCCAACGTGATGATCCTTACTCCTGGCAGCCAGCAAATTGTATGCCTAACTCGGATCATGATTTAGGAGTCTTGTCAGCTCGATCATGTAGTTTGTCCCCTCAAGAGAAAGGAAGGGAAGTTTGTTCGCTTGATTTAGACCCATAAGCTTCAACCTTGAGAAGCTAAAAAGACAATGTCATAGAGTAGTTTGAGGGCCAGAGTGTCATCTTTCTCCAGTTATACTATAGCCTTATAAATGAAGGCATCCTTATGGTTGTTATATGTGTAAAGACTATATGGCTGTCATGTCTACATATTGATGTGTGTGTGATTAGAGACTGGGTCTGAAAGGTCTGGCTGGCCCACATCCCCCCAATGGGATGCCCATAATACATGACACTATGCATTTGCAATATGTGTTCATTTGTATTTCTCACAGCACAGAAGTATGACACTCAGAATACCGTGTCTGTGCTCAGTTGGAGGAAAAAAGATTCAGCTCTTGGACTACCAAATTGCAAGCGGAGGTGATCCAGCGCGGCTAATATAAATTCTTCTCCTTTGGACATAACATCCAGGTAAAGATCATTCACAACAACTATACCATATGACGGTGGGGTCCATAACACCGCATAATCATACACTCTCTTCAGTTATTCCCTGGATCACATCCACTCTCACTAAGGAGAAGAACGAAATTGCTGGAGGAACGGAATACCTTATTAAAGTTAACAGGATATTATCTTAAACAACCACGTTTATTCAGTTTTAATCCTGACGGTTCTAAAACATCAAGGTATTCCGCTTTTTGGTCGATGGACCAACCAGTAGAATAAGTTGATGGCGATTAAGACCAGCTCAATCCTTTAAAACCCTAATACATGTTAAATTCATTAAATGAACTAAAGAACCACAGACTCAGAATTAATTAGAAATAGATTTTATCTAAATTCAGTTTGCATGAGTGAGATTCTTAGTTTATTAATTACATTAATACACTTCAATAGCATATAAGAAATACATTTTATAAAAGATTATATGCATACCCATTTGTTGCGGTTTGGAAAACTTCACCAAAAGCAGATCACAGCATTGAACTCCCAAAACTGACTGACTGTCCCGCTAAAGGCCTCCTAGACGGACCTCCCTTACAGGTTTCCCGCATCGGTCTCGTTCCTTTCCCAATCAAGTTTTAAAGTTCAGAAGAAAAATTCTCCAAAGAAAAGCGGCCTATAGAAAATGGCAGCAGCTTCATCAGCATCACGCTCAGTGTTCAAAATTATGCAGGAATAGCGCTCCTCCTACTTAAGAGTAGGTCCTCTTATACCCTACTACTAGCTTACTAAACAAAAAGTTGCAATCTTTGGGGGCGAGAATCACGCTAATTGGTCCATTGGAGGGGTGGCAAGAATCATCTCATTGCCCTCCTTGTTCAAACCGGTTCTAAAATTGTTTTAAGGATTATATTTTCACACGACCTTTGGGTAACAGCAGTCCAATTGACAGTTCACTAAATGTTTCACTTTTGATGGTCATATTTTAAACAGTCCATTGTTAATTCATTTGGGTTCATCTTCCATTCTCACGGATGCGTGCTGAGTCTTTCTTGGCATTCTCCTCAAGTCAGGTCAGCCTGACCTTGACACTTCTCACTCTGGGCTCGAGCTGTACCCACGTGGTTTAGCTCTATGGCTTTCTTCCGCTTAGAGGCCATCTTTGAGTCTGCGCATGACCTCATCTGCCTCGGCAGTCATTTTCGCAGCATGGCCTAGCAGGCCCAAACGAACTATCATAAGAACAAACACAATCATAATTAAAATAAAGAAAACAAACCTTTCTGTTTCCCACCCGTCATTCTAAGTACCGAAGTTAGGTGTTACCTAGCAGAAGCGACATTTAAAGCCATGTTTATTTACCATCCGCACTCTTTGCCACAATACAATTTTACTACATAGCACTAATCATGCGATTTTGCTCTAATTAGTACGCAAATCACTATATTAATTATTAATTTACTTTACAATTGTAAATAAGTTAGTTTTGCACACAAATAGCGATTACCACTTGTGTAAATGTTTACTAAGGGTGCAAATTGTTGGTTAGTTCATCAAACAATTAATATCGTTAAATTATTACCCCTATTATGGGGGTTACAAATTTATTTCATTTACCTTGCTCCATCAATCCCCCTTTGGTGATTTTTAATATCACCACAAAAACCCATGTTACACAACTTTCAGATTTAAAAAAAAAAAAAATGTTTCTTGTCCACTTGCTTTTGTTAGTTCACACATCAGTGTCCTTTTCATCTTGTCTTTTTGTTCTTTTATAAATGTTTTCTTTTAGTTCTTCTAGTTCTATTTCTCCCATTTCTCGTTCTCTTTCTTTATTTATCTTATTTTCTCTTTTTATTTTATTTTGTCTTTTTCTCCTTTTAATACATAAACCAATTTCACTAATAACACTACTAATATTACTACTGTTGCTGATATTAGAACTTTCCCTATAATAGAACCACCTATTTCAGTGAACCATTTTTGTATTGAGGAAAAACTCTTACCAAGTTTCTCCCTGGCACCTTCAACCTCCAGTGGAGCAAGCTCTTTGTGCAAATCAGTAATATTCTTTATATACTTCTGTATATTTTCACTTTTATCTGGAATGTAAGTGCAACAATGTTGGACTTTCAGCATTCCACAGACTCCACTCTCTTTTGCCAAAAGAATGTCAAGGGCAAGTCGATTTTGCATCACCATAGCTCTCATGGCAACCATCTTGGTAGTTACCATCAAGAACCCTCCAGCAGTATTCGTTGATAAACGATCTACTACTGTGGACAGTTTCCGAATCTTAAATGCATTCAAAGATATACCCACTGCTGGTATCAATGCTCCAAAAATGTCACCAACTATTTCTGAAAAACTTTCCCTTTTCCTACGTGTTAATGTTTCACTCATTTCGTGTATTCCTTTTTCTCCTCTCTCCACATGAAAAATCTTTGGAAAGACCAGGCCTAAATAACATGACCCATACCAATGATCCGGCAACCTGTAATAAGCTCTATTTCCGCAAATATAATAGATCCCTGGAAATATTGGATCTTTTCCTCCTTTGAATCCCCATCCTCCTAAAATTTTGTAAGTGTCTCGGCATTCACTGGAACCCACAAAATAGTTATCATACCTAGTCTTATTTCTTTTAATGCACAACTTTCCCTGTTGGGGCCAATCTAAAGTCATAGCTGCATTTGTCTCTCCCTTATCATGATTTTCCTCTTCAAACGCCCAAAGGGATGTCTTTGTCTCTTCTTCTATTACTTTTCCTTGAAACTTAACTCTTCTGTTTTCTACCATCTCTAAAAATACCTTTTCTTCTTTCTTTAATTCACAGGTAAGATTGTGCCTAATTACATATTCTAATGTTAAATCTTTATTTTCTAGGAAAAATTCACCAAACATTCTTGCTTCTTTCACCTTGTTCAATTCAGGGATTATAGGAACTTTCGCAAAAACCTTATTTATGTCAGTATAATAATATTCTAATCTACCTGTTTTATAAAATAAACTAGCCAACACGCTACATGTTATCCCATACGTCAAAGGAAGGTGATGATAGGTCACACCTTCTGTGACAGACGCAGGTAATTGCATATAAACATAACAATCCCTCACATCCATTGTCTCCACGTATTCATACAATAATTTCGTGAAGACATTCTTGGAGAAGTCGGTTATAGACTTATCCTTATGTAAATCAATACTATTTACTAATGCTGCAGTGTTTTGTGTGTTAGCTTCTTTATCCTTTTTCGTGTTATTCCCTATTACGGATGTCTCTTCTACAATCAACCTTAATGGAATTATTATCGCTAAAATAAGCCAAATAAACATTAGCAAACCTGTACAAAAGAAACACATCCTACACCATCTACGTAAAAATTCACATCGAGATCTTCTATTATCACTGTCTACCATTTTGTACTATTATCTAGCTCTATATATATTTGTACAGAAAATGTGTCACCACACCTCAGAATGACGTCTCAGCCACTCTACCCTTTTACTTTGTCTCGTTTGGTGCTTTCTTCAGTTCTTTTCAGAACTCTTCCTTGTCTCGTTCAGGTTTTGATGTCCAGTCTGGGTTTTCTCTTTACCTTTTCAGACTTGTTGCACTTCACTCTAACCCATTGGTTTGCAGTTTTCTTCTGGGCATTCGTGAGTGTTATCTTCTTCTTTGATGTCAGTCAATGCGATGTATAGCCACTCAGGTGACTTATATTTCAGATTAGGTTTCTTCACTCTCCTCGTTTTTCTGCAATTGTTTTCCACTTTGTTTTCCTTGTTCCTTTTGACTTGTTATCTCATTTACCTGTTCTGCATTATTTCTATTTAAGTTTATTATCTTGTATCTCAGTCTTTTAACTTCGTGGGGCCAATTGTCTCCTTTTCTTGGCCTTTTTGGTTCACTTTCCTTTTCCTCTCGTTCAGTTCTCCAAGTCCTCTTTCTTGGTCCTAGTCTCTGCTTTCTCTCTTCTTCACTTTCTTCTGATTCTGTTTCAGACCTTATTTCACTTTCTCTTATTTTGAACTTTATGATTTCGCCTTCATTGTCTAAATCTGAACTTTCTTGTGTCTTTTCTGTTGGGACACTTGTTTCTATCCCTCCTTGAGTTTCTTCCGGATTCTCGTTGGTCTCTCTGTCTGTTTCTAAATTTCCCTGTTGTTCTTCTATTTGTTGGTCTGTCCCTATTGCTCCTCGGGGTTCTTCCGATTCTTCTTCTATCTCTCTATCTGAATCTAACCCTCCCTCAACTAATTCTACAATCTTCGAAGGAAATCTACCATAACTCGTGCTTGGCTGATCATTGTCACTGTCTCTTGGTTCAGTTTCTTCGTTTATAATGTCAGTTCTCCATTTATTCTTTTGCTTTTCATCACAATCTGACTGATCTGTTTCAGATGCCGAACTGGTATCTGATATTTCCAGATGTCGACTTACAGGTCGATCTCCAAGTTCTGGAATTTTTGTTACTTCAGGTTCTTCTTCTGTTGTCAAACTTGTACCTGGGTCTTCCAGATGTCGACTTACAGGTCGAGCTTCAGGATCTGGAACCCTGCTTGTTTCGACTTCTGCATCGGATGCTGAACTGGTATCAGATATCTCCAGATGTCGACTTACAGGTCGAGCTTCAGGATCTGGAACTCTGATAGTGTGGCTGGCATGTACCCAGTTTTTTCACTCCAGCACATTTGATAGCAGTTGTTGTCACCAGGATCACTTGACGTGGCTTATCCCAGCGAGGAACCAAACAGTTTCTTCTTCTGTGGACTTTTATGCGGACCCAGTCTCCTGGACTCAAATCATGAGCTGGTTTTCTTTCAAGAGTGGTCGCATCCGGTCCAACCTGATGAAACACAGAATGTACCACATCAGCCAATCCTTTGCAATAATCCAATATGAGATCATCAGTTATAGTCAGCAGTTTGTTGACAGGTACATGTGCTTGTCTCATTGCTCGTCCCATGATTATTTCATGGGGACTTAGACCTGTTTTTCTGTCAGGTATGCTTCTGATAGTCATCAGCACCAATGGTAGGGCATCAGGCCATTTGAGTCCTGTGGCTTGACACATTTTCCCTAACCTATTCTTTATTGTTCCATTCACTTGTTCTACTACTCCAGAAGCCTCTGGTCTGTAAGCACAGTGTAATTTCTGTTGAATGTCAAGAGCTTCACATATCAGTTGAATTAGTTCATTTTGAAAATGTGTTCCTCTATCTGTTTCAATCATTACTGGAAAACCATATCTTGGAATGAATTCTCTCAGTAGGAGCTTAGCTACAGTGACTCCATCATTCCTTCTTGTCGGATAGGCTTCCACCCAACGAGAAAACAAACAAACGACCACAAGAACATACTTCAGTCTATTGCTTGGGGGCATTTCAATAAAGTCTAGTTGCATTCTAGTAAAAGGACCTCCTTCCCGCCCTATTGTTCCTAGACTCACTACTGTTTTTCTTCCTGGATTTATCTGTTGGCAGGTAAGACATCTTTGACAAAGACTCTCAGCTATAGCTCTGAATTTTGGATTATACCAGGTTTGTCTGAAAAGTCGGATCATGGCGTCCCTTCCAATATGAGCTTGTCCATGGTACATCTGTGCCATGTTAGAAATCATGCTATCAGGCATAACTGGTCTTTCATCTCTATAAACCCAAACGTCATCTTCCTCCCTTTTTCTGCATCCTGCTTTTATCCAACCATCTTTCTCCTCATCGTTTGCTTCTTCCTGTAATTGTCTTACTTCATCCCATGTTTCAACAATGTTAGTAAACAGCAAGGGACATGAAACATTCTCTCTTTCTCTCCTTCTGTTTAACGAAACCATATTTCTAGCACAATATTGGGCTATTTCGTCGGCATACCTATTACCCACGGTAATGTAATCCGCCTCATTTTTGTGTGCAGCACACTTCACCACTGCGATCTGTTTAGGCAGCTGTATCGCCTCAAGCAATTTCTCCACAAACTCACCATTTCTAATTGGAGTTCCTGCAGACGTCAAGAAACCTCTCTGAGACCAGATCTGTCCGAAATCGTGGACCACTCCGAAGCCATACTGGCTATCCGTGATCACCGTAATTCGAACATTCTTTCCCAGTTTGCATGCCTGAATCAGAGCAATCAGCTCAGCTACTTGGGCTGAACGTATCCCTCTCAAACAAGATGCTTCCATTATTGCAGCTACTGTACACACCGCATATGCCGCACTCAAAACTCCTTCACTCGTCCTCAGACACGAACCGTCCACGAACATCACATAATCTGATTCTTTTAAGGGCTCATCCTTTATATCTGGCCTAGGTTTCGTGCAAAATTCAAGTACGTCCAGGCATTTATGATCGACTTCATCTTTGTCTCCTACACTCCCTTCATCTGGCAATGATGTTGAAGGATTCACACTTGTGCATCTGTCAATGGTTACATTGTCTGCACTCAAAATCACCTTTTTATACCTAGTCAGCCGACTATGTGTCATGAATTGAGTTTTGGTTCTTGTCAAAAGAATTTCAACAGAATGTGGAACATATACTCTCAGTGGATATCCCATCACAATTCCTTCACTCTGTTCCAGACTCACACAAGTAGCAGCTACTGCTTTCAGACAACCAGGCAACGCTTTTGCTACCGGGTCCAAAACAGCTGAAAAATATGCAATAGGTCTTTTCATTTTTCCATGTCTTTGCACTAAAACTGAAAGTGCACATCCATCTCTCTCACTACAATACAGCTCAAATTCTTTTTCATAATCAGGCATTCCTAGTGCCGGTGCTTCACACAACCTTGTTTTTAATTCCTTGAAGGCTTTCATTTCTTCGTCATTCAATTCAAACTGATCTTTAACATCCTTTTTTGTCAATCGCTGTAAAGGTTTTGCAATAAATGAAAATCCACTTATCCACTGTCGACAATACCCAACCATTCCAAGGAACATTCTCACCTCTCTCTGTGTCATTGGAGTTCTCATTCCTCGGATAATCTTTATTCTTTCTGTCGTTACTTTCCTCATCCCCTTCTCAATCTTGTGACCTAGGTATTGAACTTCCTGCTGACAAAATTGTAATTTAGACGGAGACACTTTATGTCCTCCTTCGGCTAAGTGGTTCAATAAAGCAATTGTGTCGGTAACACATGCTTCTTTGGTCTTTGATGCCACTAACAGGTCATCAATGTATTGAACCATCTTAGATTTTTCAGGCATTCTTAAATCTCCTAATGATTTCTTTAAAATCTGATTAAAGATTGAGGGGCTTTCTGTATACCCTTGAGGAATTCGGCACCATGCCAAAATACGCTCTCCGAACCGGAACGCGAATAATGGCTGGCTATCTGGATGTAACGGAATAGAGAAAAATGCATGGCACAAAGCAATAACTGTGTACCATTCTGCATCATGTGGAATCTGATACAGTATCACAGCGGGGTTTGGCACAATCGGACAACAAGGGATTACAATTTTATTTATCTTTCTCAGGTCTTGGACTATTCTATATGTTCCATTTGGGTTTTTCAAACCCATTATAGGTGAATTACATGGACTGCTCATTATTTCTTTCAAAATTCCCTGTTCAATCATTTTATTAACTACGGGTGTTATTCCTTCAATAATTTCTGGCGTTAATTTGTATTGTGGAGTGTTTGGGAAATGTGTTCCTTCTCTTACAGTAATTTTTACAGGGTCCACTCCTCTCATTAACCCAATGTCTTCGCCTGTGAAATCCCATACATCAGATCTGACTGTTTCTTTTAACTCAATTGGGATTTTCTCTACATCAAACACAGGAAACATGTCATTTACTCCTGGTTCTAGTTCTGCCATTGTCATTTTATACAGAACATCTTCATCTGGTGTCTGAAATGCAATACCATCCGTGGTACAATAAATGGTGCAATTCATTTTGCAAAGCAGATCGCTTCCTAGTAAGTTTACAGGACTGCAATCACACACCACAAATCGGTGCATTTCTCTGAATGGTCCAACTTTCACCTCTACTGGTTTGGTAGGAGGCGCCTTAATCTGCTGGTTTGAAACACCTACGACTTGGATATATTCACCTGAGAGAGGGAGGTTTGGAATTTCCACTGATCTAACAGTAGAACGGGTAGCTCTAGTGTCCACAGGAATGTAACATTTGCACCATTCTCTTCTCCATCCACAAATGGACCTGACTGATCTACCTCTAGAGTTGCGCCAAGTACGCACTCTTCCTCCTCTCCTAGGCACCGTCATAAACTTTCATCCGATTCATTTCCATCCTGTCGTAACCAATACTGTGATATTGCAGCTGCGCGCGGCAAGTTAGTTACCTGCTCTCCTCCGTAGAATCCTGTCTCTGCACTGTATCTCTGGGGGTTTACACTCTTGGGAAGAGGTGGTTGTGGCACCTGACTCTGTTGAGTAACTACCTGCGGTTGTTGCAGCTGTTGGTAACTCACCTCACTCTGCACCTGTGGATTTAATGATTGATTTTCCGTATTAGCTTTTGGAGGAAATTTACACTCGTTTCTCCATTGCCCTAATTTTCCGCAATTATGACAGGGCCATTTCTTTTTGGCCTCTTCTATACTCATTTGACCTTTACCTTTACCTATATTCGGTTTGGATTTAGTCTGTCCTGTCTCACCAGTCTGATTATTCATTTGAGCTTCTTGTTTTTCTGCAACCTTTACTTGTGCCCACATCGCCTTTTCTTTTAATTTACGTTGTCTACACTCAATGTCATCACTACAATATTTAGCGAATCTCAACACTTCGTCCACAGTGCTATTTTGCCAACACAACATATGCTGCTTAATCATTTCACTTATCTCTGGTTTCAATCCATAGACAAATCTATATACAAAATGACTCATGTCCTTTTCACTCAAAGTCTCATAACCGCTATACTGTTTGAAAACCAAAAGTAGCCTTTCATAATAGGCATGTACAGATTCCTTACTCTCCTGTGTTGTTCTATCAATTTTTACCCAATCAGTTTCTTTTGGTGGAATTTTGTTTTTCAAAAACGTAATAACCTGATCATACTTCCTCAATACTTCCAGACCTGGTGCTCCAGTTTTTGCATCTCTAGGATATTCTTCTGTTGGCCAATCAATGGTAATCTTACATTCTGTCCATAAATCTGCTGGTACTACAATGTCAAACAATCCATCCAAGTCTACCCACAACACCTTTGAAACTTTGACAAATCTTTCCACTTGTCTATACCATTCTACAGGTTTCTCTCTCAATTTTGGAAAATCATTTGTAAATGACAATATATCTTGTCTGGACCATGGAACATGCACATAGCTACCTCCTGGAGTTTCTCTCATTGGATACTCCCGTATGATTGATTCCCTGTCTTTCACCGTAAAAGCCAAAGACGCTTTGTCGGTTGTTCCCTCTTTTCTTTTGGTCCACCTGCTCCTCCATCTGTCCACATCTCCCCATTTTCTCAACAAAACGATCAGTTCTTTTATCTGGGTTAATCGTCCTGATGTGTTCAGATTTTCTATATCTTTTTCACAAAAATCTACCCTATATGGTTTCTGCAAACTCCTGACTTTTACAAATTCTACTCCTAGTTCATTCGCTGTCTCTTCCAATTTTTCATGTAAATTTCTAGCTCTCCAAGTAATACTCTTACATAAAAACATGATCTCCTCATCCTGATATGATTTCAATTTTTCTGTACCAATAGTCCCTAAAATCAACTCCTCCATGTCTATCTTTAGTCTGATTACATCCAATGGTTGTGGTTCTGCATCTTTCTTTTGTAAATTTCTCATCCACTCATTTAATTCTTCTGGAGTCGGACCTACAGGTGTACTATTTATTTCTATCCAATTTGTGCTTCTCTCTGGGGTTTCAGATGCCGACTCAGTTCCCATAGGAATCCTTTTTATCTCACTCTCATTAACTGTCAAATTGGTAGGTGGACTCGGTCTATATGAGCTGACCAAATCTTTTGTCTCTCTAGTTTCTGTAATTATCCCTTCTCTCATTCTTTGCATATTCGAGTTCATTGGGATGGTTAAGGAATGTTCATCTATTCTTTGGTTTACAAAAACTGGTATTACGGGTCCTATTGTCACTGGCACAGTCACAGCTTCCATGTTCATTGTTAACTCTCTTATTTTCTCAGTCAATTCTCTTGTGGTTTTTGCTAACTCAGCTGCATTACCATTGTCGGACTTCTCACTTTGTGGAGTTTCTAACTGTTCATTTGACCTATTTGTATCGTACCTTCGTTCTGGGCTTTTATTCCTCCCAGTTTCCATTGGCGGTGCATTGGGTGTCACCACCGCAGAATTCTGTTGATATGGAGGTGGTTTTCTGTTTAAAATATCTTCCAGCAGGGCGTCAGCCAAGATGGCCGTGTGAGCTGTGAGCTCCGCTGAGGCCGGGGAGAAAGCCCGGAATATCCGACATTTATTCGGCAGCAGACAAGCTGAGAGTTCGTGCAGCAGTGCAGCAGGCGAGCGGCCATCGATTGAGGGGACAAACGCGACGCGACGACCCGCGATCGGCGACCATCGCGACGTTTAAGAGGTGGGCCTGAGCGATCACCGAGGTTCCCGGGAGGCTGGACGGAGCTGAGGAGGCCGCGGCGGCATCCTGTAGCGAGCGGCTGGAATCGCGGCGGGCACCCGATGTGAGTGAGATCGGGACCCGCAGCGTGCGACGCAGCTGAGGCTCGGAGGCAGCGGTGGACCCAGGGCCTGGCTGGGAGACTGTAGGCGGCGCCGATCTACGCCACGAGCTCGGCGGTGAGGAGACAGCAGACGGGCGCCTCCCGCGAATGTCCAGAAGGTGTGTGAAAAAGGCCCGAGTGGTGGGGGGACCGCGGGCGGAGTACCGGATTCCCCTGGGGGGGCCCGAGGAGCGAGTGTGAGCCCGTTGGGACCCGTGCCAGCGCCATAACTGTTTGGGGCCCCCAGAGACTCTGAAGTACTGAGGAGGACCAGAGACACATGACACTGGGTTTTTTCAGCCCTAGAAGGGGGTGAGCTGCGTGTCTATGAAGGCTGGGCTGTTCTGACTGACTCACCCGGCGTCTTGGAACTGTGGGATGTAGCCACTGCAGGTGGGGCTCCCCCAGGTGGTGGGACTGTATCGGGGGACCGGCCGGCACCCGATTTACTGTGAAGGCACCCAGCATTGGAGTCTTTGGGACCCAGTTACAGAAAGTTGCCTGCTCCGGGTGCCACCCCTGAACTACCCCTAGTGTGGAGGAGCGCCTTCCCGTCCCTGACACTGTGCGGGATTGATATTCTGGGCTGCTTCCGGCGAAAGGGAGAAGGGGAGAGGCAAGTGTCCGGCCGCTCTCCATTGGACCCGAGGGGCCTCCGGGGGTGGACGAGCCCCGGCGGCTCTCCTTTCTACGTGGCGCTTTTCCACTGATTGACTGCCCGCATCGTGGGGACGGAGAGTGGTGGGATACCATCGGCTGCCAATTATAGACCCTCACCATGAAGCCGAAGGGGGGGCGCGCCGGTCCAGGCGAATAAACTAGACAGGTACGCAGTCTCTAAGCTACCGGCAGTGGATGAAGAAAGTGCGGGAGGACAGGCCGCAGCCTCGGAGCCATCCTTAAGTTCGATAATGGCGGCAATACAGACGCTGGGTACGACATTGGAGACCAAAATCGACAAGGTCTCCATTGAGATGAACCTCCTTAGAGCCGATATGAATAAGACGTCTGAAAGAGTTAAGGTCGCAGAAACGAACATTGTTGATCTGCAGTCCTCCACTAGGAGTTTAGAGGAGAAGGTCCAGCAGCTGATCAAGCAGCACCAGCAGGTGGCTCTGAAGTTGGAGGACCAGGAAGGAAGGGCCCGCAGAAACAACATTCGGGTGGTGGGGGTCCCGGAAGGAGCAGAGGGGCCCAGTATGGACCTGTTTATTGAAGACCTTATACTGCAACATCTGAAACCAAAACGACTCTCCGCCCTGTTCACTGTTGAAAGGGCGCATAGAGCTCCTGTCCCTCCGCCGAAGCCGGGTGCGCCCCCCAGAACGATCAGTGCCCGGATACTCAACTACCGGGACCGCGATGCCATCCTGCAGGCTCCACGGCAGCATGGGGACCTTCCATATAAGAATGCGATGGTGCGGTTTTTCCCAGACTTTACGCTGAAGGTTCAACAGGAGAGGCAAACCTTTGATGGAGTCAAGCGAACACTGCGAGACAGGGGCGTCAAATATATGATGTTTTTCCCGGCAAAGCTCAAAATTATCGCAGGTGGCAAATCTTGGTTCTTCACATCCCCGGCGGAGGTTCAGTCGTGGCTTGATGGGCCACGGTCACAGACGGACACTGCAAGAGAGGCTGGGGGATGGAGAGACACCCGCGATCGGTCTCCGATCTCCACCAGCGGGCGTGAAGGAGGGTGCGGGTGAGACCGGCGCTCCCGCCGATCCAGATCACTGAGTCCAGCGACATCTGAGGACCCTGGTAGGTGAAAGTATTGAGGAGCCTGTATGAGCGGGGTATATTATATTTCTACAAAATGTATATTGCAGGGGGGGTGTTCGTTGCTTGCTGCACATCTTAAGAACTCTGCTTTCATTGACTTGTTGACTCTTTCCAGCTGCCTATTTCAGAGCCTGGGGCTAAAAGGGGCCAGGCGGAGCCATCGATGAGCTAGGCTCGACACCCCCAAATCCTAGTTTATTGTTTTGTGGGCGACAGGCGCTCTGCTAGTTGGGGTTGTGGGTGGTTTTAGGCCCACGAAGCAGGGTAGCAGGGAGGGGGGTGGGACTGCGAGGCAGGATAAGACAGGGATGGGGACTAGTTTGCGTGGACTGTTGGGGGTTCTTAAAGTTTTTAATGCTTTCCAATATTTGCAAAGATGGGAGGGGCGGTGGGAGGTGGCCTGGGAGGTTAACGGGAGGGAGGAGAGGCACAGTACATTTCCCGGATGGCTGCACAGCGGGCTAAACGCCTTAAGGTATTATCTTGGAATGTGAATGGCCTCGGGGATAGGATTAAGCGAACCATGGTACTTCAAGACTTACATAGACATACCCCAGATATAGTTCTCCTCCAAGAGACACACCTGAAAGGGAACAACTATCTGGCCCTGAATCGGTTTGGGTACACCCTGTTGGCCCATGCGGGGTTTACTTCGGGATCAAGGGGAACAGCGATCCTAGCCAGGAACTCCCTGCCATTGGTGCCCAATCGCACATGGTGTGACCCGTTGGGTCACTACGTGGCACTCACGGGGATGTGGGAGGGTCTCACCTTGAATATCTGTTCCGTATACATACCACCTAGGATGCATGGGGCGACATTCCCTGATCTTCATGAGCTCCTACTGGATATGCCTACTAGTACTTTGATTATGGGAGGAGACATGAATGAGACTATGTCGCACGACCTCGACCGGGACTCTCCATCGCACAGAACTCAGGGGACGCAACCGTTGACCGCATTTGTGAACGTGATGGGGCTAGTGGACTTGTGGAGGGCACATAATCCGGACACTCGACACTATACCCATATTTCGGCGGCCCACAGCAGCGGTGCACGCTTAGATTATATCTTCACACACACGGCGTCAGCTGGCTTATTTAGAGCAGGCTGTCACAGGGCCAGAGGCATCTCGGACCATTCTCCTGTGGAGGTGTGGCTCTGGGGCCCGGAGAGAGAATGGATGGTGCCTCCGCGCTTGGACCCCTACCTATTTAGGGACCGTGAATTCCAGGGTCGCTATCAGGAAAGGACGAAACAATATTTTGAAGAGAACATCGGGACGGTGGAATCTCAATGTGTGTTATGGGAGGCATATAAGACGGTGGCGAGAGACTTCGTGCAGGCAGAGGTGGGGGTCCGACGTAAGGAGAGACGGGCACAATGTGATGACCTGCAGCGAGAGATACTTCAGCTGGAGACGGGAGGGGCCCTGGGATCGGTGGGTGAGGTAGGTCGCAGACACGCAATTCAGCTCAAACAGAGGGAGCTCAGGGATATTGGAGAGAATGCGGCGCGTGCGCACGCAATAGCAACACAGAGACACGTGTAGGACCTGGGGGACAAAGCTAACAAAGTTATCGCGTGGCTAGAAAGGAGGGACAAGAGTAGAAACTGGGTCACAGGCATCCAACCCAGAGAGGGCACCACGAGGTTGGTTGGGGAGGAGATTGTGGAGGCCTTTGCGCAATACTATGAAGAGATATACCAGTCACAGACGGGAAGAGGGGAGGAAGATTGTCTCGAGTTTCTCAGGGATATAACGTTACCCATACTTGGTCAGGAAGAACAAGAAGCAGTGGACTCGAACTTGACGGTGGAGGAAGTTGAAGGGGCCATAAGGGATTTACAGGCAGGGAAGGCTGCGGGCCCTAATGGCTTCCCAGCAGAGAGTTTCAAATGTGTGGTAGGGACGGTCGCTCCACACATGTTGAACATGTTTAATGAGGCACAGGTGGCTGGGCAACTGCCTGAGGATCTCAGAACAGCGACCATTGTCGTGATCCATAAAGAGGGCAAGCCACGGGACATGTGTAGCTCCTACAGGCCTATCTCCTTGATTAACTTTGAGACCAAGGTGCTTGCAAAGGTACTGGCAAATCGGTTGGGTCCGATCATCCAGTCTTTGATACACCCGGATCAATCCGGCTTTATGCCCCATAGGAGCACTCGGCTCAATCTCCGACGCCTCTATGGCGTCATGTATATGGTATCACAATGCCCTGACACGCAGGCTGCACTCCTGTCACTTGACGCGCATATGGCTTTCGATAGTATAGAATGGACCTATCTCTTTGCGGTTCTGGACAAGTTTGGTTTTGGGCCAAAATACCGGGCGTGGGACCGGCTCTTATACACGGGGCCACGGGCACGAGTTAGAGTGAACGGGACAGTATCCAGGGTCTTTGAGCTGTGCAGGGGCACGCGACAGGGCTGCCCGTTTTCCCCGATCCTCTTTGCGCTTGCACTGGAACCGTTGGCATCGTGGGTGAGGGGTGATCCGATGGTACGGGGCATTGACATGGGGGAGGATGGGAGGAGCGCATCTCCCTCTATGCTGATGATGTCTTGCTTTATGCTTATCGCCCCAGGCAGACTTTCCACAGGCTCCTGCACATTCTAAGAACGTTTGGGGATTACTCTGGCTATTGTATTAACTGGGGCAAGTCCCTGGTGTTTGTGCTTGCGGGCGCACCCCCGTGTTGACATCGGCATGTAGGGACCTGACATGTATGGAAGAGTTTAAGTACTTGGGTATATGGATCATTAAATCAGAGTCGGCCTTTATGCGTCTTAATTTCTTTTCACAATTAGAAAGGTTGAAGGATGACGTCACTCATTGGCGAGGGTTACCGGTTTCGCTCATGGGGCGCGCTGTACTGTTTAAAATGATGGCCCTCCCGCGCCTCCTGTATGCATTACAGAATACTCCCTTCTTGGTTCCGGAGAGATTCTTTCGTTCCGTAGAGGCAGAGCAGCGTACACTACTGTGGGGAGGTGGGAGCCCAAGAATCGCCTTGCGGAAGCTTTAACTGGGGGTCTATGAGGGAGGATTGGCTGTACCGGACCTAAGGAAGTATTACTGGGCGACACAACTTGTAAATATTAATGGCTGGGTATTCTCCCCCACTGAGGAGCCGGCGTACCGGGTGGATCGGATGGCTCTGGGTAAGGGCAGCTATCTTGCAGCCCTATACACGAGGCGGAGGGGCGCTTCCACCCGCCCGCCTCATACGGAGACAGTGATAGGCATATGGCGGAAGGCGACTAAGATGACGGGGTGGGAGTCTAAGCTCACTGCACAGACCCCGCTATGGCAAGGGGATTCCCTGTCGGAAGTCGCGAGTCTGCGAGGCCTTCAAGGCTGGAGCAACATTGGCATAGATCTTTTGGGTGATATCTGGAAAAATGGTGGGATGATTGACTTCGCTACCATGCAGACGGAATACCAGATGGGAGAGGGGGAATATTTCCGATATCTCCAGGTCAGGCACGCACTACAGTGCCATCTGAAGGAAGGGGAGAGACTGGCCGAGTATGCCCCATTGGAGGACAGACTGCTGCTTGATCCTATGACCGACAAAGCCATCTCACTCACATATAAAAAACTTATAAACAATACGCCAGACCCCTTGGGACCGTTGCAGGAAGCCTGGGAGTTGGATGTGGGCCTTCTTGAGGACGATGACTGGATAGAAGCCCTCCAAAGCCCGAGAGAGATAGCAATAAGGGCCCGTTTTCGTCTGGTCCAGCTTCGCATTCTGCACCGCTCATATGTCCCCAGGACAGTACAATACCGCATTGGCTATTGTGAATCTGACAAGTGTCTGCGGGGATGTAACGAGACGGGGACGTTCTTCCATATCCTGTGGGAATGCCCTCTGATACAAAGGTATTGGACAAGGGTGGCCCAGATCATGTCTGAGGTGGTGGGGTCCACGGTCCCGGTGGATGCTCGGTGGCATGTCCTGGGAGTGACGGGGGAGGTGGTTTGGCCAAAGTGGGCGACAGTTTGGCTCGCCTTAGCGGGCATAGTGGCGAAACGTAATATAGCCAGACTATGGGGGGCTAGGGAGGTTCCTTCTGTGGGAGGCTGGAAGAGAGATCTCGATTGGTGCCAAAGGGCCGAACGTACGGTGTATCAGAGTAGAGGATGCCCGCGGAAGTGGGAAAAGATTTGGGGGGCCTTGATGGCTTATCGGGGGGATTTATTGCCCGTCTAAGGGGACCACGTATTAGTCTATGGAGGGGTACTAAGGAAAACGGGGATTGCCTTGGGGAATGTAGGGGGGCCAAAGGGAATGTACATTATGGATCATTTGATGTAATTGTAGCTGCTGACCCACTGCTGAATAATTTGACAAGTGAAATGGAAAGCATTTGTTGTTTGTCTTTACAATAAAAAGATGTTTTAAAATAAATAAAAAAAATGTAAAAAAACTTCCAGCAATTCATCCTCTGTTTTGCTACCTCCATACCCGTACCTCTCTGTAGCTGTATGTTTCTTTTTCTCTGTACACTTCCTTCCTGCAACCTCTTCAACTGTTATGGCTGGAAACAAACCATCTGTCATATTAGCATATCTCCAACGTCTCATTCTGTCTTCATGATTCACTCCCCATACTCTTCCATGAACTAAACTATAATTCTTTGCACCTCTGTGTCTTTCTCTTTCATACATCTCATCTTCCCATTCACCTAACGCTTCAAACTGTGTCGGTCTAGGTCTTGGCTCAAGTTTCATAATTTTCTCTCTCGAATTCCGAAGTACGGCTGTGCTAAATGAACCATTTTCTGGGAAAGCCAATACTCCATCATTCTGAGTATATTTTGTCCAATTCTCTAACCAAATGCAAGTATGATAACCATATTTCAGCATCATATGACAAGCTGGTGTTTTCGGCGGAGGAATTACTTGTCCTTCTCTAGTCACTACCTTCTTGTCTTTCTTGAAAATTTTTTAATTTTCGCCATCCATGACGGTTTCTCTCTACAATACTCATAATAAGCCATATTTCACGATTCTTCCTTTTCTGACAAACTCACAACTCGGTTCTTTTTACCATGTGCTATTCGGACCTATCCCAGAGCGTCTCACACCAATGCACCAATCCGTAAGCTTCTACGTCACTCTCCACGGACCTATCCTAGCGCGTCTCACACCAACTCACCAATCCGTAAGCTCTTCGTTTTTCCCCCACTGGCCAATCCCAGCGCGCCTCTGTCAACGTCAGTTCTACTCCTGACCCCTCCTTTACAAAAATTATCGGCAGTTTTTCTCTTGACTGATCTTATTAGTTACAACATAAAACACATTTTCATTGTCTGTTTTCGCTAAACAAAAGAGATAGCTTATTCTATCTTGCAAGAATACTAATTCGTTCGATAAGTGTAGCACTTCCCTCTACCTTACCCTTCTTTCAAGCCAGGGGTAAACCCGTTTCTCTGGGGATAAAACTCATGTGGAGACTACACTGCTCCTGAGAATTAAGGCCAGAGTTTCACAAGAAAACCGGTTGCTATTTCACTCATACACGTTTTATACATGAAATGTCCCTATCATAACACAACCTGTGTTATCACCAATTTGAAAATCAGACAATGCACTATTCCATGTGACTTCTCTTGTCACACGTGTCCACTTCCTACTCTCCGGAAGCTTCAAAATTTCCGACTTACATATAACATAATACAATTCGACATGAAGTTTTAAACATGAAATAATCAATAATCAATAACCAATAATCACCAAACTAATCTATAGTAACCATAACTCTGCTACCAAGAAATCTGATCCAGCGCGGCTAATATAAATTCTTCTCCTTTGGACATAACATCCAGGTAAAGATCATTCACAACAACTATACCATATGACGGTGGGGCCCATAACACCGCATAATCATACACTCTCTTCAGTTATTCCCTGGATCACATCCACTCTCACTAAGGAGAAGAACAAAATTGCTGGAGGAACGGAATACCTTATTAAAGTTAACAGGATATTATCTTAAACAACCATGTTTATTCAGTTTTAATCCTGACGGTTCTAAAACATCAAGGTATTCTGCTTTTTGGTCGATGGACCAACCAGTAGAATAAGTTGATGGCGATTAAGACCAGCTCAATCCTTTAAAACCCTAATACATGTTAAATTCATTAAATGAACTAAAGAACCACAGACTCAGAATTAATTAGAAATAGATTTTATCTAAATTCAGTTTGCATGAGTGAGATTCTTAGTTTATTAATCACTTTAATACACTTCAATAGCATATAAGAAATACATTTTATAAAAGATTATATGCGTACCCATTTGTTGCGGTTTGGAAAAATTCACCAAAAGCAGATCACAGCATTGAACTTCCAAAACTGACTGACTGTCCCGCTAAAGGCCTCCTCGACGGACCTCCCTTACAGGTTTCCCGCATCGGTCTCGTTCCTTTCCCAATCTAGTTTTAAAGTTCAGAAGAAAAATTCTCCAAAGAAAAGCGGCCTATAGAAAATGGCAGCAGCTTCATCAGCATCACGCTCAGTGTTCAAAATTATGCAGGAATAGCGCTCCTCCTACTTAAGAGTAGGTCCTCTTATACCCTACTACTAGCTTACTAAACAAAAAGTTGCAATCTTTGGGGGCGAGAATCACAGAATCACGCTAATTGGTCCATTGGAGGGGTGGCAAGAATCATCTCATTGCCCTCCTTGTTCAAACCGGTTCTAAAATTGTTTTAAGGATTATATTTTCACACGACCTTTGGGTAATAGCAGTCCAATTGACAGTTCACTAAATGTTTCACTTTTGATGGTCATATTTTAAACAGTCCATTGTTAATTCATTTGGGTTCATCTTCCATTCTCACGGATGCGTGCTGAGTCTTTCTTGGCATTCTCCTCAAGTCAGGTCAGCCTGACCTTGACACTTCTCTCTCTGGGCTCGAGCTGTACCCACGTGGTTTAGCTCTATGGCTTTCTTCCGCTTAGAGGCCATCTTTGAGTCTGCGCATGACCTCATCTGCCTCAGCAGCCATTTTCGCAGCATGGCCTAGCAGGCCCAAACGAACTATCATAAGAACAAACACAATCATAATTAAAATAAAGAAAATAAACCTTTCTGTTTCCCACCCATCATTCTAAGTACCCAAGTTAGGTGTTACCCAGCAGAAGCGACATTTAAAGCCATGTTTACTTACCATCCGCACTCTTTGCCACAATACAATTTTACTACATAGCACTAATCATGCGATTTTGCTCAAATTAGTACGCAAATCACTATATTAATTATTAATTTACTTTACAATTGTAAATAAGTTAGTTTTGCACACAAATAGCGATTACCACTTGTGTAAATGTTTACTAAGGGTGCAAATTGTTGGTTAGTTCATCAAACAATTAATATCGTTAAATTATTATCCCTATTATGGGGGTTACAAATGTATTTCATTTACCTTGCTCCATCAGAGGAACTATAAGAGCACTGGTTATTACGACACTGCACATGGGTCACAACTTGCTCACATCATTCACTTACACGCACCTGGAGCCCGCCCAACCCCATTCCCCATAATGTGAGCAAGGGTTGGGTCACTTTTGGTCACACCTTTGGGAGCAGGGAACTATGCCTGACCTGTCACCCTTGTTCCACTTCGTGCAACTCTAGTAATGTAACAGTCGAACGGGTACGAACCAAAAAGGATGGAAGACAGGCCCAAAGGTAGAGGGAATTCTGGGGATTTTCAGACTGATAGAACCATTTTGGAGGTTCTGTTGAGTCTGAAACAGGGGTGCTTGGACCCCACCCAGTCACATCTCAAACATGCAGTACTCAAGATTCAAGGTCCAGTTCACAAAGGCAGGCTTCAGAAAGGCTGACATCCAGTGCAAAACAGCATTATTCCTGAACTTGGAGAGTAGATTTCTGATTTTTAAGGGATGAACCCTCAATTTAAAAAAACAAGTATTAATGTGGATTTCCACCAGTAGGCAATCTACACGAATAAAAATCACGATTCACCTTTTTGCTCACCGGAAAAATGATTTTCCCTCTGGAGAAACCTGTTGCCCTAAACCTGTATTAAATATTGGGAAGTGTTCCGTTCATACTCCCATCACTGAAAGGCCTTTCTGCTTCTCACAGGAATACATCTGCAATAAGTCTGTGACTACCCTCAGGCCTACGAAGGGGCTTATTTATTTACAAGCCCATTGCGCCACCGATGTGTCACTTTTTATCACATAGAAAGCGAGGTAGGGCTTGTAAATAAGCCCCGAATTCGTGACATTCTCACTCCTGCTGGGTAGCCCGCCCTGAAGCGCATACTGTACCATCCCCCTCTCTCTCAGGATGTGGCATATGTGATTACCATTTTTAGGCGTAGCTAAATACCGTTTAAGTGGCGTATAAAGTTGTGAACGTGCATTTAGTCTTTATTTTTGGAACAGCCTTCTCTTGCTCGCTCCCTTTTCTTTACAAGCTGTCATATCCCAAAGAGTGCATCCTCGTTAAATCCTCCACCACCCCCCGCCCCCTCACACAGACACACACACAGGCACATAGTATTTTTGCAGACTGGCCACTAGCAACATAAACAGTAACAGGTGCTGCCCCAGTCATGTCTAATTTTAAATCTGCCAGGCCTCCCTCCTCCTTGCAGTCCTCTCAAAATGAGGTCACAGCGTCCAAAGGCATCCGCACGTCTAGAGATTAATGCCACAACATGAGCATTTCGCTTTCATGCAGCGCTACATATCTCAGTTTTCCTCTTCTCGTTATAACCATCGTACATATGTTTATTTACTTGTCAGTCCGACTGATTTCGGATTCGGGCTACTAGTTAAATCTTCAAAACTATACAGATTCATCAGGGGTTGTATCCCACTGCTGTTTATGAAGTTGCAGATTGAACCTGCGAAGAGGCCAAAGCCAACAGGGAGGGACCTGCCAACCACTTCCTTTAAAGCTGCTCAGTGGAAGGAAGGTATCAGTAGTGTGCTTCCATGTGGCTTATGTCATTGATGTCCTTTGTGTCATGTCACTTATTTCATTTATGTCAGGTCACTTACTAGTTCCCTCGCACTACCCCTTTCCTACCCTTCCTGATGTACTATTATTTTTACCTTCTTTATTTTTTTTATTTATATGATGCCCTGAGACTAGATTCTTTTATTCGGTAATTATTAGCACTTTATACATAAATAAAGTATAATAAATACAAATAGTTTTTTATATGATGCCTTCTGGGTCAGATGACACAGGGTTCTTTGCCCGGTCATGAGACTTGTGTCCCATGTCATTTGGTTTCTTGTGATGTCGTCATTAGGCCTAAAGTCATGTGATATGGTTTCTGATGATGTCATTCAATAATGAATTATTGGTTTTTAAGCCTGAAAACCCTTACTTCTTTTTGATCACAAAATGATGGGAAGCATGCGTTTGCACCTGTCAGAATAGATCTAATCGCATTGTCTCAACTGATTGGTATCGGGCAGAGAGACCTGCCCTAATATCTGTTTTCCAACTGCCTTTTTTTTTTTAGAGTTTTATATAGCGCGAACTAGACCCGAGACATGGGGTATCAGAGCGCTTTACATGAGCACCAGTTTTGTTACAGATGGACACATTCATTTTTGTTAGGCACGGGGAGATTAAGTGATTTGCCCAGAATCACAGGATGTTGAGCGTCTTTGCCGAGACTCATACCTGGTTCCCCAGCTTCGAGGTCGACCGCTCTAGCCGTTAGGCTACATCCTCTCCCCAATGCCTGATTTCTATAGTGCAATTCATGACAGTGCAGCTCACTAAGAAATAAGTGCACAGCAACCCAAAAGACACTCCAGGTGTTTGCATGCGAGCCGCAAATGGCGATGAGTGTGCATGGTGGTTAACATATTAATGGTGCCAACAAAAGGAATACAAGTGAAACATCCATTATCATAGTGAGTGCCCTACCGTGTATTGCAATCGGCTCAATTGATGCCCCACTTCTTACACATATCAACTGCGCTCTAATTTTATTTAAATTTACTTTGATCTTAATCAAAAAGAACTATTTTGAGCAGGTGAATCAGCCCGTTAGACCTGGCAAACAGGCTGTATTTTCTATCACTGCCTACATCACATACTGCTAAAAAGGTCAGGGTTACCTGATTCACAAGCATGGGGATAGAGACTTGTACTGATGCCCTATTACTTACCGGTAATCTTCATTACTCCTGGACCCGCTGTCCTCGTCCCATTCATTACTAGAGGAGATAACCATCTCCCAGGCAGAAAAAAGAACAGAGGCATGCTGGGATCCCTACCCCACCCCCTCCCACTGGTAGTACTTAACCAGTACTTACCCAGCATTCCGCCTGAACTACCAAAGAGGAAGTTGGATGTTACAGGGCCGATTTCTAAACCATGCAAGAGTATGTAAAAGAGTAGTACTCATAAAAGCTTTTGTGAATTGGCCTCCATGTATTCACTAATCAAGAGAAACTTTTGACACATGCAAGAATTTTGAACTATCCACTAAACCCTAAATGCCAGATGGCATATCTGCAGAACTGGGGTTGCCTACTCAGAGGATTGTGAAGGCCCAGGCTGCAGTTTGTTGTCTTTCCTTCAAAATGGCTCCCAGGTCCATGGTGGAAGCCGCTTCAGGAAATAAACTGCAGCAGAAGGTCCACCATGCCAGTACCATGTCAGCATAAGGTAAATAACATAAGAAATGTCCACCATGCACTGTGCCTGGAGTTGCACATGCAGAACATTTCTGGTCTTTTCTCTCCAGGGCACTTGCAGGAATAACATTGGGGGGGGAATACATGGCCAATGTTTCCCGCTACATTCACTTCACTCAATGGGAACAGAAAGGAGGGCGCACAAGACATGCTCCAATATTTGGCGGAAATCCGATTTCCGCATCCCCTGAATAAAGCTCTAACTCTGAAGATTCCTTTTCTCACCACAATCAGTCAGCTCTCCTGCCCCTCAAGCTTAGTATCACTCAAAATATTTACCCACTAAAATCTCTTCTGAAAATAAAACATTTTATTGAAAAACATTCTTCGGTTATCTTAGACTTTAATGCGTCCTAAACTTAAACCTTTGATCTTCAGAGTTAGCCGTATATTTCATATTTAAGGCATTTTACTTAGTTTTGACCCTAGAGGATGTATAAATAATAATAATAATTATTATTACTGTTTTGAATTGTATATGTTGGTTCTCATGTGCCACCTAGGAGACGTACAGGTTAGATCACCCTGTGCCTTGAAAGGACTTGGCTTACATAGAACTGGGCTGCAGCTGTACTGTGTTTAACTTTCGGTTGGTTGTGTGTTCAGATCAGATTCCCGATTAGTATGTTTTGGGTGTTTTACATTGGGATTTGTGACTCTCTGTGTAAATCCTGTCAAAGGGAACCTAGTAGGACCAACCAGAGCGTCAAAGTATATGTGATGTCATTCCAGAATTTGAAGCTTGAGCTGACTGAAAAAACATATAATGCAGTAAGTGAGAGCAGGTGAGAGTTGACCTGATCACAGGCAGGAGCTGCATCCCAGTTCTCCTGCAGAGACTTGTAGCAAAGTGATCTTAGGGTAGAGTTTTCATTTTAGAAATCTACCAAATACCTCTCTCATGTTAGGTCATTGGAGAGGTTCCAGGTACAAACAAGGACACATTCTGATGATCCACCCTCTTGCATGAATTGATATGGGCCTTGGTACAGCAATAAAAGAGGTGGACCACCAAGTTCCCAAACATAGCACTATTAATGAAAGAATTACCTTGACGATGACAGTACTGACCAGCAGGTAAGGCTGAATATACGTCATGCAGATTTGAGGTACAAGGTGTACTCATCAAAGTGGCTTACACTTAGGGCAGTAGCGAGAATGGTTTGCTTGCAGACAATTGGGGCAGATTTACTAGTTTCTCACGCAGCACAGTGCAGCAGCCACAAATGCTGTGCTGCGTGATAAGGAGAGAGGAGGCGAGCGCCATATTTACAGAAATAAGGCAATCTCCTCCCCTTTCCGTAGCGCCGGTGTTGAAATCAGCTGCTGTGCGCCATGGAGACACCTTTGCGCCATAGAGCAAGTGTGTCTCCGTGAGGTTGGCATAGGTTTTGTCCTGGAAGGGTACCCTTCCAGTACAAAATAGTATGCATAGACTGACTTTAACCCTTTTCCTTCTTCGTATGTGTGCTGTAAAGTGCAGCACACGTGCAAAGTCGGAAAAGGAAGGAGAAATGAAAGCATTTCAACTTCGTTGCGCCTACTTTATAAGGAGCAGTTTTCTGATGCTAAACCCTGTCTACTTCATTTAGTAAATAGGGTTTAGCGTCAGAAACCATGGGTGGTTGAATGGGAATGCCCATGCTCCAACCATGGTACGCCACCTTGGCGCAAAGTAATGCAAAGTAGCGTTGTGTTACTTTCATGCTATTTCCAGCGCTAAACAAGTTTAGCGATAGAAAGTAAATCGGGAAAAATAAATTGTGCCGATTTGTGTCACTTTTGTGACGCAGACATGGCATACAATCTTAGTAAATCTCTCCCTGGGTGTCTTAGCCATAGTGAAAGGTGAAAGTACGTCAGGAGTACCCAGTTTAGAGATTAGCTCAAATTATTCCCAAATGTTCCTAAGTAGTTATTTGGGTCTGATTTAGTGTTTTGGAGGATGGGTACTCTTTCACAAAGACGAATATTGCTTCCGCCTAATGACAAATCCACTAGTAATATGACTACGAGTATCCGTCCGCCAAACTCTAAATCAGGCCCTTAATAATTAAACCAGGTACTAAGGAAAGGGTTAAATGTCCTAAGTATTCATAAGCATGGTGGTTTCCATGTATCCCTTTGGAGAAAAAGGATTCCATTTTCTAAAGTAAAGGGTCTCTTGCGGGTTAGGAAGTGCTATGATATATTTCTGGGAGGCGATGGTATAGCGCCTAGTCAACTTCTCCTGAAGCAAAAAGGTAGGAAGGGCTATCTGTCTGCGCTCTTGAAACAGAGACTCAAGGTGTCAGTAACTGCAGGAGAGGATGAGAAGAGCTTATGTATTTTTCAACTGTATTTACGAGCGTGCTGCGATTTCCCTTGGGGATGGGGGCAGAATTTGCTTCCTATACCTGGAAGTGACACCCTTGGGAGGGTCACATGAAACTGGACTCAAGTTACAGCTCGCTGACTCTTTATCAACAACCATTGCATGCAGATATACAGTTATGGATAATATATCAAGCAAAGGGACTTTCCAGTGGAAAGCGACTCGGTATAATCTCTAATGTTTATATTGTGCAGTTAGTAATTAAATAGATCGTGTTACAGCCACTCACATTGGCGTGAACAATGTCCTCTTTGTACTGACTGTGATCATATTATACACATGCTAAGCGCACTAGTGATAGCTCTTTCTGACTCTGAATATTGTCCTTATATCAATATAAGGCGCTGCCCTTATAAAGACTATACTATCTGACTATAAACTATAAATTATTACACTCGTGATTCGTCATCATGGTTGGATGTATATGACCTCCTGTTCAACGTGTACAGGAGTTTAGTTCTATGCAGCATTGAGAAACTAAAAGAAGGTAGTTCAGTCCAGTGGGTAGGGAATCCCCCACTTTAGTTACTTAAGCAAAGTTGGCCACTGGGCCCGATAAGTTGGTGAACTGGCTCTGCATAAACCTTAATTAGTTGTTTATAGGCCTCTTATGTCTGCAGGTCTGTAGACAAAATGTTGATAAATACAACTGCAGGAAATACCACGAGGGAGGGCAGTGGGCTTCCAGCTGGCATGCACAGGGAAGGAACCACGTAAAGAAAAAAAAAATAGGGGAAACACAGAGAGAAAAGAACATAGGAAAACAATGAGTATGAGAGAGAAAAATATGAAAGAAAAAGTAAGGATGAGAGAAAAAAAGATAGGAATGTAGAAAGGGAAAACAGAACTGAAGGAGAAAGGAAGGGTGACAGGAAGGAAGGAAATGTGAAAGGAAAGATGGAAGAAAGGTGAAAGGTAGGATGAAAGGGTGAAAGAATTAGTGGATGGATGGATGGTTAAAAGACAGATATTCATGGCTGGATGATTGAAAAGATGGATGATGGATGGGGCAATGGGTGGATGGATGGAAAGGTGTAGGGTTTAACAGAGAGATGGATAAATAGATGGATAGATGGAAGGAGGGTTGCACTTGCTCACTTTGCACACTCGGTCTTATTAGAGGTATGTTTTAAGCGGGAGTATTTCAGTTTTGTGGCTACTTCCTTGGTTCCGTCTATTATTGCTAGTCTACAACAGTTCCATTTTCAGGACCAAAGGGGAGAGCACAATGGAGGACTAACACTGTGGAGGAGCAGTACGTTGAAGGGCAAAGCAACAGTCCTTTTTTTCCCTATCTCTTCCTGCATGGTAAAGCCAAGACTTCAGCCATACTCCGCAACCATAAGTCACCGGATCCTTCAAATCCTTAGAACCCACTGTTTTGTCTTTGTAACTTGCTAAGTCAAGGAGATATGGAAGGTCAGGTACAGAGTAATAAACCATTACCTGACGTACATTCTCTGGTAATTCCGCCATATGGATGAGGTAAATTTTTACTGGTCTCATCACACATTGGCAGAAACAGCATGTGTCTTAGGTTTGGCCATTTAGGGTGAACAGGTACTTGCAGTGAATCAGGTTGCGTACAGTAGTATGAACAGAAGACACTTAAAAGGCATAATGTACTCACAAAATGGGATTTGCTAGTTTACAGGCGAGACACTCCCCTCGAGAACTCTGTTGCAAAAGAGTAGTGATTGGGACTGCACACCTCTTACGGTTATGCCAGTTTTTAGGATGTCTCCGGCGGATGGAATGATTGTAAAAGTTGGTTGGGAATGGAACCAACCCAGTCCCTCAGTTGTTATGCAGCACCCTAGGAGATCCGATGAGTGTCTCCAACACACAAAACTAAGGCCCGTCATGTTCTATCACTTGAGTAGAGGGTCGTCGGGCCAAGTTATAAAGTGGTGAGACTCCAGTAGGCCATCCCAGACACCCAGGTAGGGAGATGTGACCATTCCCCATATCTCCTGGTGTTTATCAGAAGAGCTGACGGGAGGGGATGGCTCTCACCTGGAGGAAAGAATTTATACCTGGCACACAAAGGGGGGCAGGAAGGAAGGAAGGCAGATGACAGAGAGAGTTCACTTACTGCTGGCCCCTTCTTCTTCCAGGCAAGTGGGTTGGGCATTAAGGATGGGGGTCATGGATCTCTACATTGGTTTCTTGGGAGAAGCAAGGGGGCGACAAGGAAGGCAGGTGATGGTGATAGCTCCCTGACAGAAGGCCCTCTTGTAGTTTCACGACTCACGTCACACAGAGAGACGAACGGCTACCCTCACGTAAAACCAAGAGGCTAGAAGCCTATGGAACATTCCCCTGCACAGCTGATTAATCACAACAGAAAAGAAACTATAAAATGCCGTCAAGGTCGGAAGGTGAATATCCTTGAAGGCTTTTGAGAGACGAGGGAAAACAGACTATAATGGCTTTAATGTGGATGGAGAACTTCGGTCTTTTCTATAAAAAATGGAAGATCTGATTTAACTAATAATTCCACATAGAAGAGTCGTACATGCATAACAAGAAATATGATTCATTTGTTCAATTATGGCCATTTACAGCCCTTAATCAGAGACGTTTTGAGGCATGGACAAAGTGGGCTCAGTTCCAGGCTCCCCGGCATTTTAGAAGACCCCCTAATAGAGTCTTCTTCACTGCTTGCCCAAGCCATCTTCTTACCTTGATAGTCCCGCCCTGATAACATGCAATTCTGCTCAAAAATAGATTGCTTTCAATATCATTTCTTTTAGTAAAGGGGAGGTTGGGTGATGTGGGAGTCTTTTACAGAATTTGTGCAGAGAAATTGTACTTATGTTTTTTAGCGCCATGCAACATTCATAAAAAAGTTAATTTAGAGCTAAGCAATGCCTCACTCATGAGTAAACGGAAGGGGCTGAAGAGACTATTTCTAATAACACTAGTGAGCAGCGCTCGTATCACAAGATCGAAAACTCAAACGTTACTGTTCTGTCTTCTGGTACTTGTATTCTGAATATCAGATGTAAAAACATTTGAGCCACAGACCGGTTCATGGCTCATCCCTATATGTTATTTTTGTATACTACTTCTCATGTTTTTTATGTTTCAGCACATTTATATATTAACAAAGTGGCATATGGTGTCTTCTGTCACAAGAGCTTTCTGTAAAAAAATTCATTTTCCAAGAGCACCATCCTCTGCAAGCTAAATAGTTCAATGACACATGCCTACAAGAAAAGACGAACACATTCAGTTGTCATTCCACTTGCAAACATGATGCATAGCTCTTCTGCTCTAATCGCTCAGACTTTGACACTTTGTATGAAAAATGCTTGCTTAGAGTCTGTGCATGTGCAGAATTTGTTCTACAAGTGAAGGTAGCTTGCAGTGCTGCTTCCTGTGATGCATCTCATCTGTTAGTAAGTGAGGTTTGCATCTGCTGCTGTCCATTGTGTGTTGGGATGCTTGATCTCTTGGTGCATCTTTAAGGTTGGTGTGTTGTGCATGTGACAGGACCATGCAAACGTGGGGGCAGATTTATTAAGATTTTATGTCGGGTTGCGTCACTTTTGTGAATTGTAGAGGTTTACTATACATGGCTTTGAGTGGTTTAGTAAATACAAAGTAATGCAAGGCAGTGCATAGTGCTGCCTTGCATTAATTTGCATTGGGGAGGCGTTTCATAGGTGGAACATCTGCAATCCTATGCATCCACCAATGGATTTTGACGCAATCCCAGATTTACTAAGGTGAGTAAACCTGGGATTGTGCCAAAATGCTACACCTCCCTGAACCATGCACCATGGTGCAAGAGTGCCTACATTGGCTCTAAGCAGTACACAGTGTGCCAGCGCTAGGAGACAGCAGAAATGCACCATATCTTCATTGATATGGCTCATTACTGCTATCTCCCTTTCACACAACACAGTGATACAACTTTGCTTGCTGCCCTGCATTGCATGAAATGTTAGTAACTTTGCGCCATGATCGTTACTGTGTTTTAGCAATTGAGTTTCTGAGAGAAGTTTGAAAGAAGCTTGCACTGGTGATGTCTCCTCTGAAGGAAGCTTCCACTGTTAATATCTGTTCTTTCTTTCTTTCAATCAAGATTTGTATAGCATGGCTAATCACCCATGAGGGTATCCAGGGGCTGGGGATCTTGCTGCAAAAAGAACAATTGATGGACAGAATGCAGAACAATGTCATACATTCACCCCAGTACAGAGATCTGGGCCTAAATCCATTGTTTTTTTGCTCCCCATGCCATTCCAGTTTGGACCCACCCATATCCAAATCAGTCTTGACCCTGCACCCAATGGGAACAGTCCAGCCCGAACTGCCAGGCCAGGTCCTCCCTGGACTGGAAACAAGCATCCTAGGACCGGTTTCGGGGTTTCACCCCTCATCAGCCAGGATAGCTTGACTCCAGTGGCATGGAGAGCACGGGACCCACATCTGGGCATACCCGTCCCACTCGGGGTGACAAACGCAAAAAGAACAATTGATGGACAGAATGCAGAACATTGTCATACATTCACCCCAGTACTGAGATCTGGGCCTAAATCCATCGGTTTTTTGCTCCCCATGCCATTCCAGTTTGGACCCAGCCATATGCAAATCAGTCTTGACCCTGCACCCAATGGGAACAGTCCAGCCCGAACTGCCAGGCCAGGTCCTCCCTGGACTGGAAACAAGCATCCTAGGGCCGGTTTCGGGGTTTCACCCCTCATCAGCCAGGATAGCTTGACTCCAGTGGCATGGAGAGCACGGGACCCACATCTGGGCATACCCGTCCCACTCGGGGTGACAAACGCAAAAAGAACAATTGATGGACAGAATGCAGAAGAATTGTCGTACATTCACCCCAGTACAGAGATCTGGGCCTAAATCCATCGTTTTTTTGCTCCCCATGCCATTCCAGTTTGGACCCAGCCATATGCAAATCAGTCTTGACCCTGCACCCAATGGGAACAGTCGAGCCCGAACTGCCAGGCCAGGTCCTCCCTGGACTGGAAACAAGCATCCTAGGGCCGGTTTCGGGGTTTCACCCCTCATCAGCCAGGATAGCTTGACTCCAGTGGCATGGAGAGCACGGGACCCACGTCTGGGCATACCCAATCTTGCTGCGGCGGCTCAGTCGAATAGCCAGGTCTTGAGTCCTTTCCTGAATTCCAGCAGCGAGGGGGAGGTTCGGAGGTGGAGAGGGAGGTCGTTCCAGGCCTTGGCCATGAGGTAGGAGAAGGAGCGACCTCCGCTGTGACTTTGACATATGCGAGGGGTGAGAGTGAGGTGAAGGGAGGCAGAACGCAGGTGTCTGGAGGGTTGGTGGAAGTTCAGGTGGTGGTTGCTGTATGCTGGTCGTTCTTTGTGCAGGGCTTTGTAGGCGTGGATCAGCACCTTGAAGTGGCATCCCTTCTGAATAGGAAGCCAGTGGAGCTTCCTGAGGTGGGGGGGTGTTGTGGGTCCACTTGGGGAGGTCGAGGATGAGCCTGGCTGCAGAGGTCTGTATGGTCTGCAGTCTGTTCAGGAGCAGTGAGTTGTGACTAGGGCTTGGATGAAGATACATCTGGTGTTGATTGGGATCCTTTTGAATATCTTACGGAGCATTCGAAGAGTGAGGAAGCAGGTGAAGGAGACTGCATTGATCTGGTTTTTTATGATGAGCTTACTGTCCAGTACAATGCAGAGGTTGCGGGTGCAGTCTGTTGGTGTAGGTGAGGGGCCTGGTTCTGAGGGCTCCCTGAAGTCATTACACGTGAGGTGTTGTTCCCGAAGATTAGTACTTCCGTTTTGTCTGTGTTGAGTTTCAAGCAGTTGTCTTTCATCAAATCGGTGACATCTGTGGAAAATGGCTCTCATGGTGAAGGGTTCTTCTGATAGCGAAAGGATAAGTTGGGTGTCGTCGGCGTAGGAAATGATGTTAAGTCCATGGGTTCTGACAATGTCAGCCGGGGCATCATGTAGGTGTTGAACAGGGTGGGGATGAGGGATGAGCCTTGAGGAATGCCACAGATGATGCTCTTGTATTCACAGGTGTAGGGAGGAAGGTGGATTCTCTGGGTTCTTCTGGTGAGGAAGGAGGCAGTCCATCTGAGAGCGTCTCCTTGAATTCCAATGTGGTGGAGTCTCTTCATAAGGCTATGGTGGCACACAGTGTTGAATGCTGCTGAGAGGTCAAGGAGAATCAGGGCAGCCTTTTTCCTTCTGTCAAGGAGGGTTCTGATGTCGTCCATGCCGGCGATGAGGGTGCTCTCAGTGCTGTGGTTGCTGCCGAATGCAGACTGGGAGATGTCCAGAAAGTTGTTGTTCTCCAGGTGTTCTGTGAGTTAGCGGTTGATGACTTTTTCGAGGACCTTGGCGGGTAAAGGGAGCAGAGAGATGGGATGAAAGTTCTTGAGTTTGATGAGGTTGGCAAAGTTTTTTTTTTAAACGGAGTTTGACTTTGGCGTGTTTCCATTCGTCAAGGAAGGCGGCTGTGGCGATGGATGTGTTGAGGATGGTGGTGAGTTTGTTGCTAATCGTCTTGCTCCCAAGGTGTAAGATGTGGTGGGACAGGGGTCCGTCGGTGCTCCTGAGTGGACAGAGTTCATGATGTCGGTGGTGCTTTGAATTGTGAGCTGTTTCCAGGTGGTTAGCAGATGGTCGGGTTTGCCTCTGTGGGGGCAATGAGGTTGAGGATGTTGGCGGTGGTAGGTTGGGGCTTGACGTTTTTGTAGATGTCAGAGATTTTGTCACGGAAGAAGTCCGCCAGGGTGTTGCAGAGTTCCTGGGAAGGGGTGATGATGTTCTTGGAGGCTGATGGGTTGGAGAACGCGCTGAACATGTTGAATAGTTCTTTGCTGCAGTTGGCACTGGCCTCGATGTGTTTGGTGAGGGCATTTCTTTTCGTCTCTTTCAAAAGTTGGTGGTATTAGTTGAGCAAAGTTTTGTAGGATATTCGGTCTGTTGTGTCCTTGCTGGTACACCATCTTCTCTTGAGTTGCGTGCAGTTGCATTTGGTAGTTCTTAGTTCCGTGGTGTACCAGCTTGCCTGTTTGGAAGGTCTCTTCGGTTTTGTGGACTTAATGGGGGTGACTCGGTCGGTGCAGTTGGTGATCCACGCAGAGAAGTTTTTGACATCCTGTTCTAAGTTGGTTGAGGATTCCGGGTGGGAGGAGTTGAGGCCGTCGGTCCATTGGATTTCTGTTACATTGTTCCAGCTTCAATGAGAGGTGCTGGGCGGTATGGTGGTGGTGCCGGGGGGGACCTGCGATGATGAACTGGATGATGGCGTGGTCTGTCCAGGTGAATTCAGTGACATGGCTCTACTTGACTCTGTCGCTGGCCCTGAAGATGGGGTTAAGTGTGTGTCCTGCGATGTGCATGGGGTTGATGACTAGTTGAGTGAGGCCGAGGGTGTTCATGCTTTCAAGGAAGTTGGCGGTGCTAGCATCATCTGGGTCGTCGATGTGGGAATTGAGTTCTCTGAGGAAGATGTACTGCTTGGAATCGATGGCGAGCGGGGCAATGAAGTCGGGGATGGCGTCGCAGAAGCTGGGGCGAGGTCCTGGGGGTCTGTAGGTGAGCATGCCTCTGCTGGTGGTCTTGCCGTCAGTGTGAAGTTTGAAGTTGAGATGCTCCATGATCGGGGTGGCGTCGTATGTGGTGGTGGTGCAGTGGATGGTTTCCTTGTGGAAGAATACCACCTCTATGTTTGTTGAAGCAGTCTTAGTGAGACCTCTTGTAGCCATCGGGAGTAGCTGAGGCAATGTCGGGCGCTAATGCAGTGTTGAGCCAGGTCTCAGTGAGGAAGACAACATAGGGGGTGAGGAAGGAGATGGTGCCCCGGATCTCTGTGGCGTATTTGCAGAGTGAGCATGCGTTGAGCAGGAGGCAGTGGAGATGTTCTGGGGTGGTAGTCGTTGGGGTGGTGGTGGTAACTGTACGGGTGTTTTCTCAGGCGTTGCAGGGGTAGAAGCAGTGCAAGCAGGCGAATGGTCCTACCATAGATCAAGGCGAGGTGAGGCAGCAGTGGTTGTTGCGGGGTCCAGGGTTTGGAGCTCGGTGGCAGTGTAACTTCGGATGGTGGGAGAGCCAGGGTTCTTGGCACTGGACACGGTCCAGGCGCGAATGGGCGCAGATGGGCTTGACTTTGACACATGGGCAGCATGGCTGCGCTGCGGCCTCCATTAATTAGGTCCTGGGAGGAGGAAGAGGCACTGGGAGGAGGGAAGTGGGAGGGAAAGGACTGGACAAAACGGTGGGAAAAAACTACAGCAGGGGGAGCGGTGGCAACAGTGGTTTTACAGTCCAAAACCGCGCAGGAGTAATGAAAACAAAAGCAGAACAGAAGGTTAGACAAAAAAATTACACCAAATTTAACAGAGGAGGCTGTGAAGTCTTGTTAATAGCTATGCGGCAAGAAAACAGTGAAGGGGCTTGATACCAGGTTAAGACAAGATATAATGTATGAGAGGGTAAAGATATGTCGACAACAGCTCTCATTAGCACAGAGTGCAGCGAGGAAGGCCGTTGGAGCGACACGCAGCAGAGGGGAGCTGGCACAAGGACCCGCTCAATGGGGTCGCCCTGCGGCCTCCATTAAAAAGCTCCTGGGAGGAAGGAGGGATGCTGGGAGGCGGAAAGCGGGAAGGAAAGTATTGGGCGAAACACCAGGGAAATACGGTGGCTGGGAAAGTGGTGGCAAACAGCGGCTTCATGCTCCAAAACCATGCGGAGTAATGACAACAAAAGCATAAAAACAGGATAACTAAATAAAATTACACCAAGTTTAACAGAGGAGGCTGTGAAATCTTGTTAGCGGCTATGGGGCAAGAAAATAGTGAAGAGGCTGGATACTAAGTTAAGGCAATATATAATGTATCAGCGGGGAAAGATATGCAGATGATTACTCTAAATTGCACACCTAATATTCCCTACTAAGTATAGCGTAAGCGATCGATCTTTTATTTACCTACTAAAAGTGGTTGAGGGGAGGAAACAACTCAGACAGATATCAGCAAAGTCGTCATGCCTGGAAAGACCACCAACTCCAAAGTGCAGTTTGAATATTTATTAAAGGGCCAAAAACAATTGGATGTAAATACATCTCAATAGCAAAGTATAGAGGTACAGAAAAATTAATACAGAGCCAAGTTTACGAATATAAGTAATTCGGCCCAAAAGACAGATGATTATAAATTCCAAAATCACAACGGAACACAGAATAGATGCGATATTCAGTTCTCGGCTCATTGAAAGAAATCAAAATCTTCCCCATCACTGCTCTACATGAGGGCCCTTCCTGTCTCTCTTCTATCATTCCCCAACAGTGTCAGCACGTGTTGACTTCCTAAGAAGTACTCACGTCAAATGGGTCGTTTTAGCTTATGGCTATGGAGCTTGCTCTAAGATGCTCCTTCTCCTCCGAAAGCTAGCAGAAGTCTGGTCTCGCTGTCCCTGCGCATCATACAAAAGATGGGATTCAACCCACAATACGTCATTCTTCTTAAAACTTTCCATTGCACCTCTATGCAGTAGCTTTTTTTCATGACACAAATTTAATTAGTGATATCTTCTTTCCAGTGGCCTTGGCTTTCAGACAGACCAGATACGCAAGGCATCCTCCCTTCTCAGCTTCCCAGCCATCTTCAAAGACATTCCGGGTCTCTCCTTAACTCTGAAAATAACGATGTGTATTCTTTCACCTGCAGTAGGATGAGAACATTCTAACTTCGAACACAACAACATTTAATTATTTATTTCTCAAGAGCAAGGAGAATCGAAACTTATGACTTTGGGCCTATAATTCAGGCAACTTAAACTAACCACAATTACGGTGTATAGAAATAATATCGTCCTGCACATTATGCATGAAAGAATCGTAATACATACAAAGTTCTACTTAAATGCGTTCACTAGTTTTCAACATCAAATGATTCAAATAAATGTTTTTTAATATTCGTAAAACACTGCAAACAATACGAATACATGAGAGTGCGTTTAAACCATGAGTATAGTGCACTCATACAAAATAGAGTGCTATCAGCGCTCTATCAGTTCCCCCCTCTTATGCCTAGTGTCATAACACCAACTTTCTATTCTTCTGTAGTTTTTCTCCTTCTAGAAGAGACCGACCTAAACAGAAGCTGTAGCTTGCCGTCCCTGTCTGAATCGTTCTAACCCCTTAAGGTGCTGGTAATGACTGTCCTGCAGTCGTTCAAGTTGGTGCTCTAGCTTTCTCGAAACAGTCTCCTGATGTCGTGCCCTTTGCCATTTGTAAGCCTTGATGGCTCCTAGTAGGACAATTATGCAAATGACAGCTATTATAATAGGCTTCAAGATATATCCCATTATTCCTTGTCCCAAACTTCCAAACCAACTGCCTATCTTGCCAAATCCTTTCCCCACTTGTTCCCAGAGTCCTTCAGCAGCCATCTCACGTAACTCTTGGTGTATATCTGAAATATTGTTGATATATTTCCTTATATCCCGACTGTTGTCAGGAATATAAGTACAGCACTGTTGAACTTTCAGTAATTTGCAGACTCCTCCGGCTTTGCTAGCAGCACATCTAGGGCAAGACGGTTTTGCAAAACCATAGCCCTTAGCGAAACCATCTCCCCATCTACAAGTAATAAAATCTGAGCTGTATTTATTGAGAGCTTATCCACTAATGTTGCCAGCTTTCTGATTTTCAAATCATTCAGAATCACACCCATACTCGGTATCATAGCCCCAAATATGTCTCCAATCACTTCTCCTGCACTCACACCACGTTTTCCTCTGTGAGGTCTTTTTCTTTCTAGGGGCCATAAATCATTCACATGAAAAATCTTGGGAAATACCACAGTCAAATAACAAGTGCCATACCAATTTTTGGGCAACTTCACATAGGCATTCTTTCCACACACAAAATACACATTGGGCACTATTGTTATTTTGTCCAATAATGCTTTTCTAATTGATTCTTCGATCAAGAAGACGTGCTCACAATCACTTCCACCCACAAATATCTTATCGTAGTATGTGGTCGGGTGTCTAATACACAACTTCCCCTTCAGCTGGAAATCTAATGCTATGGGTCCAAAACTCCCCTTTGCTTTATGATCTAATTCTTCTTTAGTCCATGGGGTGCTTTGGATCTGGTCTAAATAGAGTCTGTCTATGCCGATCTTCTATCTGATCTATAAATTTCTTTTCAATCGTGTTAGACCTGGCATCCTTGGCGTGGGTCTCCCTTCCATTTTTTCGTAATGCCTCCACTGTTGCCGATATGTTTTTGCTGGACTAGATGCTCATGGGCACTTTGCCGCTGCTAATCAGTGCCAAAGTGCAAGTGCTCCCTATCGGTAATTGATATATGTATTAGTGACTCCATGATTGGATGATTGGTTTACTTGTCAGTCCCTAGTACAGTGCACTCAGTGTGCCCAGGGCTTGTAAATCCAATGCCGCTGGTGGGCTTGCAGCACTGGTTGTGCCACCCACAGAAGCGGCTGGTAAAATGTGTCTCAGGCCTGCCATCGCAGAGCCTGTGTGCAGCCTAGGGCTGCCATGTCGACTTGGTGAGTACACCCACTTACCAGTCCCTAAAACCTTCCCTTTACTGCATGTTGGTCACCCCTAAAGTAGGCCCTAGGGCAGGGTGCATTGTAAGTATAAGGTAGGACATGCCCTGGTGTGTGTGGCATGTCCTAATAGTGAATTACAGCCATTTTCGTTTTTCACTATTGCAAGGCTACCTGCTCCCCATAGGCCAGAATGGGCAGACTGACTATTACACCTTATAGTCAGAACTGACCCCGGGAACATGGTAGAAAAACGAATTTAGTATGCCTGAACTCAGGATGATAAAATACATCTTTTAGTAAAGTTGGTTTTAACATTCTGTGTTTGAAAATACCACTTTTAGAAAGTGGGTATTTTCTTGCCTAACTATCCAAGCCTGCCTCTGCTAGGTTGTGTATTCCTTGTCTGGAGATTGAGTGACAGGGGCTGGGGGTGGCTACAGGAGACAGGGTGAGTCAGCGCAGGGCTGAATAGAAAGATCTGCATCCAGAGTGGAGGGAGGAGTTGCACCTGGGTCTGAATAGGGCTGTGCCTGCCTTCCACAATGCTGGCTCCACCTCCTGCCGGGCGGCTGAGCACTCTGCCCCACATTCTGAAAGGAAAGAAGGAGTCAGAAAAACAAAGTGCTCCAGGACTGACCAGAACTGGTTTTGGACTAGGCAGAGGACTCTCTGCCTCCAGAGAACAAAGAGAATCAGGGTATAAGAGGGGCACCCAGACCCCAGGAAGATTAGATCACTTTTGGGAACAAGAAGAAACCTTTACTGAGGAGCGGAACCAAGAAGAAACTGAGGAGAAACTATCCCTAAGCCTGAAGTGCTGCTTGGGGGATTGGCCTGCAGTGGTTTGCCTGACTGCCAAAGAGAGGAGAAAGGAACTTTTGCTTTGCTGTGACTTTCATCAACTTGTGAAGGATCTCCAAGGGCTTGGAAGAGAGCTTGCCCCCTGACCGAAGTCCCAGGACCATTGGACTTCACCCCCTTTGTGAATTGCTGCTGGAAACTCTGTTTCAGTGGCTACAGAGGTAGGGAGCTGTGACCGACTCTCACGACCGACTCGGTGTCCTGCAAGCACCGCATCGAAGCACCGTCTCGCCCTGCAACGCACGGCCCTGGTCTCACCGACTCCGTCAACGAGCCGCTGCCTGCACCGCATCGAGGGACAACGCGTCCTGCAACGCTTCGCTACGCCGAATCGAACTGGTCCGACCGACACGGTCACTGCTGCTGAGTTCGAGTCCTGTGACCGCACCGGAGTTGGGCACCGCTCGCACGCTTTGCGACGCACCGCCCGACTCGCACCGCTGTCCGGACTGATCGACGCCAGCTCCTGAATCCGGCTCCGTCGCCGCACCGCAACCTGCCAGCACCGCATCGAAGCACCGTCTCGCCCTGCAACGCACGGCCCTGGTCTCACCGACTCCGTCTCGGCGAGCGTCAACGAGCCGCTGCCTGCACCGCATCGAGGGACAACGCGTCCTGCAACGCTTCCATTTTTGCATCGCGACCGCGACGAGACAGCCATCCGGCTCGCACGCCCGTGCCTGCCGCTTCAAGTAAAGGTACTGTGACCGAGTCTGTCTACGCTGGGTTGGCCCGTCTCGACGCGGTCAGCTGGATTTGTTAGACTCTGTTTGTTCTCGACATCGCCGTAGCCGGAGGAGGCTACCGACTCGCACAGAACCTTGAATTAAGCCTTTTTGATCAGAACCAAGTATTCTTAACAGTATTGTGGATTATTTTTGTCGTTTATGGTCTTGTGATAAATCTATATAAAGTATACCTATTTTTATAAATATATAACCTGTGTGGTGTCCATTTGTAGTGTTGTCACTTGATTACTGTATGTGTTCACAAATGCTTTACACACTGCCTCTGAACTAAGCCTGTCTGCTCGTGCCAAGCTACCAAGAGGGTGAGCAGGGGTTATTTCGGGAGTGTACCTACTTTCCCTGACTAGACGCAAGGGTCCCTATTTGGACAAAGGTACATACCTCTGCCAACTAGAGACCCCCAAATCTAACATTGGTGGTCAGCGGTGAGGATTCTGGACTTGCATTTGTGACTCATGTACAGTGATTGGTGAACACTACTTAGTGAGTGCAGACCAAAACGCAACCACATACTTTAATAGCATTTTTTCTGGGATTTCCTATTTTTGCAAATGCCAAGTTCAGTCACTATGGAGAAACCAGCATCAGTAGCCTCTGTTGAATGTGATTGGGAAGAAGAGAGGCTAGAATGCTACACCCTTAAGCAGCTCAAGCAATTCTGCAAAAAGTTTAAAGTGTCCATGACCGGGATCTCCAGGAAGGAGGACCTCCAAAAGGCGCTGAGGGCCTGGGTCGAATCAAGGAGTGCCCCTGTGGAGGGGGCTGAGAATGCAGAAGGGCAGCTGGAGGGGCTATTGGGTCTAGGGGCTAGAAGACCACCTTCCCCAGTAGGTAGCAGTGTTTCTGCCAGAGGACTGTCTCCAGAGGAGTTGGAGGACAGGAAAGAGAGTAGGGTGCACGAAATGGAGCTGACCAAACTCAAGCTGAATAAGCAGTTAGAATTCGAAATGCAAACAAGGAAATTAGCCCTAGAGGAAAAGAAAATGCAGTTTGAACATGAGAAAGTTTTGAGGGAGTTGGAATTGAAGGCCAAGAGCTTAGAGATTACTCCCTCTGGTGGCAGTGTACCGCCTGTGCCTGTTGAAGCTAGGGTGTATATTCCCAAAGATGTGGTGAAGGAGTTTTTAAAAATGACGACATAGGGCAGTGGTTCAAAGCCTATGAGGTAGCCATGTCTTCCCACCGGGTCCCTGAGAAGGATTGGGGAGCGGGGTTGTGGGGACGGTTCCTCAGTGAAGGGCGGGATACCTTGTTGGATTTGCCCTCTGAAGTCTATAATTCGTACAGCCACATGAAGGATGCCTTAATGACTAGATATGGTTTGACCCCTGAGCTTTATAGGCAAAGGTTCAGGAACTGTAGTAAGATTGAAAGCAGTACCTGGGTTGAATATGTGACCTTCTTTTGCAGAGCCTTGGATGGTTGGGTAAAGGGTAGCAAAGCGACTGATTTTCAGGCGCTCTTTGATTTGATTGCCTGGGAGCACTTGTCCGGTAATTGTTTTCCTGAGCTACGCCAGCACCTGATTGATAGTAAGCTGACTAACCCTAGGCAGCTTGCTGAGGAGGCGGACCGCTGGGTGAGTACCCGGGTCCACAAGGGTCACGTGGGAGACTCCGCCAAGGGTGGGCAGGGTCCCCAGCAGAAGAGTGGGGGGGACAAGGGTAAACAGAAGGAGTTCCATAAAGGGCCCCAAAGTAGACCCCAAGGGAACCAAGGGAAAGGTTCCCAGCCTCCCCTGAGAAGAAGCCAGTGGCCCTGACAGGCCCCCTGTTCACCAGGGACCACTGGTATGTTACAAGTGTGGCGCCCCTGGCCACAAGGCAAACGATCCTCGTTGCCCTTTGCATGGAAAACCAGCACCCACCAGTGCAGTCCCCCGGCAGTTGGCTAGTGTAGCCCTGGGGGAGGAGTTGGGTGCCCAAGGTGGGGGGATCCCACAGTGTTTTCCCTTGTCTCATTAGGAGACTCTGAGATGGTCCCTAGGACCCCGCTGCCTGAGAACACTAAGAAATACAGGCAGTGGGTGACCATCAATGGCCATAGGGTGGAGGCTCTGAGAGACACAGGAGCCAGTGTGACAGCTGTCAAGTGTCACCTGGTGTCTAAAGAGCAGGTTATCCCTGATGCATTCTATCCGGTTGTTGCCGCTGACAACACAGAGAGTCACTGCAAGGTGGCTCAGGTTCCCTTTGAGTGGGGGGTCTCGGGTACTCTTCAAGTAGCTGTGAGGCCAGCCATGCCTGTTGACTGTTTGTTAGGGAACGATTTGGAGAGCTCACCTTGGGCTAAGGTGGAGCGGAGTGCGCATTTAGAAATGTTGGGCTTGCCTGATTGGGCATGTGTGACCACCCGGTCAATGGCAGCTAAAGGTGTTCAAGAGGACCTGGAGCCTGAGAGGGAGGCCCAGGTGCCTGCCGGAGAGAGAGGAGGCAGGGGCGCGGGAAACCGGCCCCCGAGGTTCCCACGGTCCAGGAGGAGGCAGACCCTGAGGGGATGCCCTGGAGCCTACAGGGGAACAGGTAGCTGAACTGGGGGACCTACCTGAGCTGACCCATTGGCAGCAAGAAGGAGGACCCTCCAGGGAAGAGTTCTGCAAGGAGCAGAACACATGCCCTTCTCTCGTGGGTCTGAGGCAACAGGCCACAGACCAGGCAGCAGGTGATCAGTCTGGATCACATTGGGTTTACTGGGAGAATGGTCTCCTGTATTCAGAGCCTAAGGTTGCTGAGCCTGGGTCAGCCCGTGTGCTGGTGGTACCCCAGCGCTTCAGAGCCTTCCTACTGGGGTTGGCTCATGATGTACCGTTAGCGGGACATCTGGGGCAGGACAAGACCTTTGACAGGCTTGTTACCCATTTCTATTGGCCCCAGATGCGCAGGAGTGCCGCCACTCACTGCAGGACATGCCAGACTTGCCAGGCAAGTGGAAAGAGTGGGAGGAAGCACAAGGCTCCTCTCCAGCCATTCCCTGTGGTCAGCACCCCCTTTGAACGGGTGGGTATTGACATTGTGGGGCCACTGGACCCCAAGACAGCCATGGGCAACAGGTTTATCCTGGTCTTGGTGGACCATGCCACCCGGTACCCTGAAGCCATCCCTCTGAGGACAGTGACGGCCCCCGTGGTGGGACGGGCACTGATGGGAATTTTCTCACGTGTGGGATTCCCTCAAGAGGTGGTGTCTGACCGAGGTACCAACTTCGTGTCCAAGTACATGAAGTCCCTGTGGCAGGAGTGCGGTGTAACTTACAAGTTCACCACTCCTTACCACCCTCAAGGAAATGGTCTGGTTGAGAGATTCAACCGGACCCTCAAGGGCATGATTATGGGTCTGGAAGAACCCATGAGGCGTAAATGGGACGTCCTCTTACCATGCCTGTTGTTTGCATACCGGGAGGTGCCACAGAAATCTCTAGGGTTCAGTCCCTTTGAGCTCCTCTATGGACACCCGGTGCGAGGACCTCTGAGTTTGGTCAAGGAAGGCTGGGAGCAATCTCCCAGGAAACCTCCCCAGGATGTATACAGTTACATGCTGGCCTTCAGGAACCAGACTAGGCGTTTCAGAGAGCTTGCTGAGGCAAATCTGGAAGCCAGCCAGGAGGAGATGAAGCGGTGGTACGACCAGAATGCCACTCTGGTAGAGCTTCAGCCTGGTCAGAAAGTGTGGGTCATGGCCCCTGTGGAGCCCTGTGCGCTCCAGGACAGGTGGACCGGCCCTTTTACGGTGGTGGAGCGCAAGAGTCCAGTTACCTATTTGGTGGACTTGCAGTCTCCCAGGAACCCCTTGCGGGTCCTGCATGTGAACCGCCTGAAGCCCCACTTGGAGAGGTCCCAAGTGGGCATGCTCTTAGCTACAGATGATGGAATGGAGGAGGAGACCGAGCCTCTTCCTGACCTCCTGTCAGCCCGAGAGCAAGATGGATCAGTGGAGGGAGTAAACCTCTCTACCTCCCTGACACCTGAGCAGCAGGGTGACTGTCGCCAACTGTTGGGACAGTTCCCTGACCTGTTCTCCCTGGTTCCCAGTGTCACTCATTGGTGCGTCCATGATGTGGACACTGGGGACAGTCTTCCTGTGAAGCACAAGGCTTACAGGGTGACTGACAGGGTCAGAGCCTGCATCAAGGAGGAGGTCTCCAAGATGTTTGCGCTAGGGGTCATTGAGTCCTCTAACAGCCCTTGGGCCAGCCCAGTGGTCTTGGTTCCAAAGGCTGCCGCGCCTGGTGCCACACCAGAACTCCGGTTCTGTGTGGACTACAGGGGACTCAATTCCGTCACCAGGACTGACGCCCACCCCATCCCCAGAGCTGATGAGCTCATAGATCGGTTAGGGGCTGCGCGGTACCTCAGCACGTTTGACTTAACGTCTGGGTACTGGCAGATCGCCTTGACTGATGGGGCAAAAGAGAGGTCAGCATTCTCCACACCAGATGGGCACTACCAGTTCCGGGTGATGCCCTTTGGGATGAAGAATGCCCCTGCCACCTTTCAGAGGTTGGTCAACCAGGTGTTGGTTGGACTGGAGGATTTCAGTGCCGCCTACCTGGATGACATCGCAGTGTTCAGTGCCCGTTGGGAAGAACATCTGCGCCACCTCTGGGAAGTGTTGATGGCGCTGCGGAGGGCAGGCCTCACAATCAAGGCAAGTAAGTGCCAGATTGGGCAGGGTTCTGTGGTGTACTTGGGACACCAGGTTGGGAGCGGCCAGGTGGCGCCCTCCAACCGAAAATTGATACCATTCTGGCTTGGGAGCCCCCAAGACCCAGACAGAGGTGAGAGCCTTCCTAGGACTCACCGGGTATTACCGGAGATTCGTCAAGGGGTATGGCAGCATTGTTGCCCCCTTGACCGAGCTGACTTCCAAGAAGCAGCCCAGGAAAGTGATTTGGACTGACGCCTGTCAAAAAGCTTTTGACACCTTGAAGACTGCCATGTGCACGGCGCCTGTGCTCCAGGCACCCAACTTCTCCAATGAGTTCATTGTTCAAACCGACGCTTCAGAGCATGGTGTAGGGGCTGTTCTATCACAGATCAATGAGGAGGGCCTAGACCAACCTGTAGCCTTCATCAGTAGGAGGTTACTTCCCGGGAACAGAGATGGAGTGCTATCGAGCGTGAGGCATTTGCTGTGGTCTGGGCACTGAAGAAGCTGAGACCATACCTGTTTGGGACTCACTTCCGGGTTCAGACAGACCACAGGCCCCTCAGATGGTTGATGCAGATGAGGGGTGAGAATCCAAAGCTGTTGAGGTGGTCCATTTCCCTACAGGGGATGGACTTTACGGTGGAACACCGCCCTGGTACAGAACACGCCAATGCTGATGGACTGTCCAGATTTTTCCGCCTTAGCGATGAGAACTCCCTAGGGGTAGGATAGTTCTCCCCACATTTCAGCTGGAGGGGACACGTGTTAGACCTGGCATCCTTGGCGTGGGTCTCCCTTCCATTTTTTCGTAATGCCTCCACTGTTGCCGATATGTTTTTGCTGGACTAGATGCTCATGGGCACTTTGCCGCTGCTAATCAGTGCCAAAGTGCAAGTGCTCCCTATCGGTAATTGATATATGTATTAGTGACTCCATGATTGGATGATTGGTTTACTTGTCAGTCCCTAGTACAGTGCACTCAGTGTGCCCAGGGCTTGTAAATCCAATGCCGCTGGTGGGCTTGCAGCACTGGTTGTGCCACCCACAGAAGCGGCTGGTAAAATGTGTCTCAGGCCTGCCATCGCAGAGCCTGTGTGCAGCCTAGGGCTGCCATGTCGACTTGGTGAGTACACCCACTTACCAGTCCCTAAAACCTTCCCTTTACTGCATGTTGGTCACCCCTAAAGTAGGCCCTAGGGCAGGGTGCATTGTAAGTATAAGGTAGGACATGCCCTGGTGTGTGTGGCATGTCCTAATAGTGAATTACAGCCATTTTCGTTTTTCACTATTGCAAGGCTACCTGCTCCCCATAGGCCAGAATGGGCAGACTGACTATTACACCTTATAGTCAGAACTGACCCAGGGAACATGGTAGAAAAACGAATTTAGTATGCCTGAACTCAGGATGATAAAATACATCTTTTAGTAAAGTTGGTTTTAACATTCTGTGTTTGAAAATACCACTTTTAGAAAGTGGGTATTTTCTTGCCTAACTATCCAAGCCTGCCTCTGCTAGGTTGTGTATTCCTTGTCTGGAGATTGAGTGACAGGGGCTGGGGGTGGCTACAGGAGACAGGGTGAGTCAGCGCAGGGCTGAATAGAAAGATCTGCATCCAGAGTGGAGGGAGGAGTTGCACCTGGGTCTGAATAGGGCTGTGCCTGCCTTCCACAATGCTGGCTCCACCTCCTGCCGGGCGGCTGAGCACTCTGCCCCACATTCTGAAAGGAAAGAAGGAGTCAGAAAAACAAAGTGCTCCAGGACTGACCAGAACTGGTTTTGGACTAGGCAGAGGACTCTCTGCCTCCAGAGAACAAAGAGAATCAGGGTATAAGAGGGGCACCCAGACCCCAGGAAGATTAGATCACTTTTGGGAACAAGAAGAAACCTTTACTGAGGAGCGGAACCAAGAAGAAACTGAGGAGAAACTATCCCTAAGCCTGAAGTGCTGCTTGGGGGATTGGCCTGCAGTGGTTTGCCTGACTGCCAAAGAGAGGAGAAAGGAACTTTTGCTTTGCTGTGACTTTCATCAACTTGTGAAGGATCTCCAAGGGCTTGGAAGAGAGCTTGCCCCCTGACCGAAGTCCCAGGACCATTGGACTTCACCCCCTTTGTGAATTGCTGCTGGAAACTCTGTTTCAGTGGCTACAGAGGTAGGGAGCTGTGACCGACTCTCACGACCGACTCGGTGTCCTGCAAGCACCGCATCGAAGCACCGTCTCGCCCTGCAACGCACGGCCCTGGTCTCACCGACTCCGTCAACGAGCCGCTGCCTGCACCGCATCGAGGGACAACGCGTCCTGCAACGCTTCGCTACGCCGAATCGAACTGGTCCGACCGACACGGTCACTGCTGCTGAGTTCGAGTCCTGTGACCGCACCGGAGTTGGGCACCGCTCGCACGCTTTGCGACGCACCGCCCGACTCGCACCGCTGTCCGGACTGATCGACGCCAGCTCCTGAATCCGGCTCCGTCGCCGCACCGCAACCTGCCAGCACCGCATCGAAGCACCGTCTCGCCCTGCAACGCCACGGCCCTGGTCTCACCGACTCCGTCTCGACGACGTCAACGAGCCGCTGCCTGCACCGCATCGAGGGACAACGCGTCCTGCAACGCTTCCATTTTTGCATCGCGACCGCGACGAACAGCCATCCGGCTCGCACGCCCGTGCCTGCCGCTTCAAGTAAAAGGTACTGTGACCGAGTCTGTCTACGCTGGGTTGGCCCGTCTCGACGCGGTCAGCTGGATTTGTTAGACTCTGTTTGTTCTCGACATCGCCGTAGCCGGAGGAGGCTACCGACTCGCACAGAACCTTGAATTAAGCCTTTTTGATCAGAACTAAGTATTCTTAACAGTATTGTGGATTATTTTTGTCGTTTATGGTCTTGTGATAAATCTATATAAAGTATACCTATTTTTATAAATATATAACCTGTGTGGTGTCCATTTGTAGTGTTGTCACTTGATTACTGTATGTGTTCACAAATGCTTTACACACTGCCTCTGAACTAAGCCTGTCTGCTCGTGCCAAGCTACCAAGAGGGTGAGCAGGGGTTATTTCGGGAGTGTACCTACTTTCCCTGACTAGACGCAAGGGTCCCTATTTGGACAAAGGTACATACCTCTGCCAACTAGAGACCCCCAAATCTAACAAATGTCAGTTAACATACAAGTTAAATTGTGTCTATGGGCATAGGACGTATCTAAAGTAATGGTAGGCACGAAATACTTTGACATTCGCTCTACTTCCTTATAATAATCATATTTATTCATGTATTTAAGAACTGGGACTTCCGAGAGTACCACATCATAATTTGAGAAATAGTACTCGAAGTGTGCCTTGCTATAAAACATGCTCAACAACACACTACATGTAATGCCATAGGTCAAAGGCAAATGATGGTATCGAATGCCTTCTTCTACTGAGGCTGGTAATTGCATACACACATAGCAATCCTTCGCTTCCATGGTATCCACATACTCATACAATAATCGAGCATACGCATTCAAAGTGAAATCACCCTTGGACAAATCAACATGTAATCTACGAATGGTTTCCTTAATCATTTCTAGATCCCTTGCGGATGCATCCTCATCTATCTCAGAGATTGGTGTAGTGAGTGTTACCTGTACCCTATTCTGTCCGACATCTTGAGATCCAACTAGAGATGCAACGATCATCACAGTTATAACAATAAGCACCACTACAATGAGGGTGCCAATGATGCACTTCTGTTTGCGTGTTGATTTTTCTGACACCATGGTTTCTACTGATCCGTTCCGAAGCACAAAAGGGAAAACACAGTCTCTTTCTGTTTTCTTTGTTTTAACAATGTCTTTCCCATGTCTCTCCTCCCATGCAATTAATGTCAAAGTTCATTTGATTGATACTAAACCTGGTGGCCAACATCACTGGGAACAGCCCCGCCACCCACCGACCACGTACGCAACCTAGGGGTCATCCTCGACCCCACCCTCTCCATGACTAAGCAGGTCAACGCCGTTTCCTCATCCTGCTTCAACATCCTCCGAATGCTCCGCAGAATCTTCAAGTGGATCCCCACCGAAACAAGAAAAACAGTCACCCAGGCCCTCGTCACCAGCAGGCTGGACTACGGAAACGCCCTCTACGCAGGAACGACGGCTAAGCTCCTGAGAGCGGCTGCAACGCATCCAGAACGCCTCTGCACGTCTTATCCTCGACATCCCCGACGCAGCCACATCACACCCCACCTGAGAGACCTGCACTGGCTCCCTGTCAACAAGAGGATAACCTTCAAGCTCCTCACCCACGCACACAAAGCACTCCACAACTCCGGACCAGCCTACCTCAACAGACGACTCAGCTTCTACACCCCCACCCGCCAGCTCCGCTCGACCAGCCTCGCCCTCGCCACAGTCCCCCGCATCCGGAAAACGACCGACGGCGGCAGATCCTTCTCCCACCTCGCCGCCAAGACCTGGAACACCCTCCCCACCAACCTCCGACAGACCCAAGACCTACTGGCCTTCAGAAGACTCCTCAAGACCTGGCTCTTCGATCAGTAGCAGCACCACCCCCCTCTTCCCCCAGCGCCTTGAGACCCTCGCGGGTATGTAGTGCGCTTTATAAGTGACATGATTGATTGATTGATTGATTGATTGAAGAGATGTAGTCAGCCCTATTCCTCACTCCATCATCTACTAGAAAGTTCCTAATTTTAAGTCTTCTTAAACTGGGGTCTAAGTTATCTTCTTTCTAAGGCCTAATGCTTTCTTTGGTTATAATTCAAGCTTCATCGTTAATGATATTTGATCCAAGTATTTCGAGGACAAATTGCAAAATCTCCGCACAAATTTCTCCTAATTCTTGCGCGGTGAGCTGTCGGCCAAATGAAGGGAAGACAACCTGATTGAGGATCAGGTAACGCAATCCACTCAGCCTTGGAGGATTTGGAACTTGCAGAGTTAGTGTTCCAAACGCTTCTACGCCTGGGACCAGCAACTGTATTTCAATCGAGAGGGTGTTCCCTCCGTAGCTCACCGTACCAGCTCCCAACCTCCCGGACTTTGCTGGGCTCTGCATCTGCAGCCAGGTACGTCCACTCAGGAGATGCGTATCTTCGGGATGCTATTCTTTCTCTTCTGGAGCGTCTCAGACCATCCGGTCTTTCTTCAACGTCACTTTGATCTGATTCAGATGTTTCAGGAATCGGAGCGAGATTTTTCTCAGATGCAAGCCTTATATTCAGCCTTTCTTTTCCTGCTGGCCACTTTTCCGCTCTGGCATCTGCTCTCCTCTCCTCTCTTCCTCTTGATCTGATCCTTCTGCAATAGACCGCTCTCCTTGATCTGGTGCAAAGTTCACATCTGCAATATCATCTATTTCAGGATCTGGGCTCAATTCAGGAGCACTCAGCTCTCGTCTCTCGTGCTCACTTGGCTGTTCCGTTTCATCCAAAACTCTTACAGCTGGGCCTGTGAATTCGCCGTTGTCTGTGGCAGGTCCACACACGCTTCTCGGAACCAGGGGACTCTCTTCCTCCGTAGGCGCTTGAACTCGGCGAGTGTGGGAAGCGTGTATCCAGTTCGACAATCCTCCACACTTCACAGCGGTACTTGTGACCAGTATCACCTGATATGGTCCTCGCCAGCGAGCATCAAGACAACTCTTCCTCACGTGCTTGCGAACTAGTACCCAATCACCTGGATTAAGATCATGCAGCAGGTCTCTCGAGGTGGATGCAGTCGCAGCCTCGACCTGGTGGGATACAGAAGTAACCACATCAGCCAGTCCCTTACAATAATCCAACACTAAATCATCAGTGATGTTTATCAATGCTGTAGCTGGCACCATAGACAAACGCATAGCTCTTCCGGTCAAAATTTCGTGGGGAGAAAGCCCTGTTCTCCTATCAGGGGTGCTACGCAGACTCATGAGCACCAGAGGCAGCGCATCTGGCCATTTCAATGAAGTTGACGAACACACCTTTGCCACTCTTGACTTGATGGTGCCATTAACCTGCTCTACAAGACCTGAAGCCTCCGGCCTGTAGCTACAATGCAGTCTCTGATCAATGTTCAAAGCAGAGCACAACAATTTCATGATTTCACTGTGGAAATGAGTTCCTCTATCTGTCTCCACTGATGTCGGAAATCCATATCTCGGGATCAATTCTCTTAACAACAACTTGGCTACTGTGAGACTGTCACATCGTCTAGTTGGATATGCTTCCACCCAACGCGAAAAGATACACACCACCACCAAAACGTATCTCAACCTATTGCACCTCGGCATTTTAATAAAGTCTAATTTTATCCTATTGAAGGGACCTCCAGATCTTCCAATGTGACTCATTGCAACCACAGTGTTCTTTCCAACATTCATTTGTTGACAAGTAACACACCTGTGACATACCGCTTCAGCCCACACACGAAAGCGTGGATTAAACCACGTCTGCCTAAACACTCGCACCATAGCATCTCTTCCCAGATGAACTGCTCCGTGGATTTGCCTTGCCATTGGGCTCAGTAGACAATTTGGTAATACTGCTCTCTCATCTGTAGACACCCAAATGCCATCATCTCTTTTTGTGCAACCTGCTCTGACCCATGAAGCAGCTTCCTCTTCTGGGACTTCATCCTGCAACCGCTTAACCTCATCCCAAGTATCGGCAATAGCTAACATCATGCTGAGCTCGGTCTCTTCTGTGGTCTCGCCTATATATTCTCCATTGAAAATACAAGCATGTTCAGCGCAAAATCGTGCTACTTCATCTGCATAATTGTTGCCCTTAGTGACAAAGTCTTCTCCTTTTCCATGAGCTGCACATTTAACGACTGCTATCTCTTTGGGCTTCTGCAAAGCTTCCAATAGTTGGCGCACATGCTCGCCGTTACGTATAGGTGACCCTGAGGACGTTAGAAACCCCCTCTGTGACCATAACTGCCCAAAGTCATGAACTACACCAAATCCGTATTGACTGTCGGTATACACAGTCACTCGAATATCAGCTGCAATGATACAGGCACGTGTCAAAGCGACAATTTCGGCCACCTGAGCAGAGAATACTCTATTTAAACAGGCAGCTTCCACTACTCCCATGATGGTGCACACAGCAAACGCTGCTCTCAAATACCCTTCATTGTCTCTTAAACATGAACCATCAACAAAAAGGATCAAATCAGATTGAGGCAAAGGTTCATCGACAATGTCAGGTCAGGGTTTGGTAGATAGGTCAGTAACATCTAGGCAGTCATGCTCTTCACAATCCTCATCTCCTTCCTCTTCCGGAACAGGTAACAATGTAGCAGGGTTCAGGGTGGTACAACGTCTCAGGGTAACATTTTCAGCGGCCAAGATAACCTGCTCATACTTGGTAAGTCTGAGGTTGGTCAGATACTGTGTTTTCGTTCTAGTCATCAACAATTCTACTGAATGGGGCACATAAACAATGAGCGGATAACCCATCACTATGCTTTCACATCTTTCAATGCTGACACCGGTTGCAGCAACGGATTTCAGACATCCGGGCAACGCGGAAGCTACAGGGTCTAATGTAGCTGAGAAGTAAGCTACTGGTCTACGGGCACCCCCATGTGTCTGTACAAGGACTGCTATCGCACATCCCTCCTTTTCACAGCAAAAGAGCGAAAACGCTTTGTTATAATCCGGCATTCCGAGAGCTGGAGCACGACAGATACTTTCCTTCAGCTCACGGAAGGCTTTCAAGCACTCGTCATCCCATGGTACCGGATCACTAACATCCTTTCGAGTCAGTTTCAACAGAGGCTTTGCTTGCAAGGAAAAATTTGGGATTCACTGTCGACAATAGCCGACCATTCCCAAAAAAATGCGGACTTCTTTTTGTGTTTTCGGAGTTCCCATTTGCAGGATCGTCTCTATGCGATCTGGTGACACCCTTCGTTTTCCTTTCTCAATTCGGTGACCTAGGTACTGAACTTCAGACAAACAATACTGCAATTTGTTTGGAGACACTTTGTGTCCATTCTCTGCCAAATGATTCAGCAACGCCACAGTGTCAATCCTGCAAGCATCCTCAGTCTCTGAGGCGACCAAAAGGTCGTCTATATATTGCACTAAGACTGAGTTTTGGGGCATCACCAGTCCTTCAAGATTCTTTTTCAGACTTTGACTAAAAATGGAGGGGCTTTCTGTATACACCTGAGGAATTCTTTCCCATGTTAACACACGATCGTCCATCCTAAATGCAAATAAAAACTGACTTTCTTCATGCAATGGTATGGAGAAAAATGCATGACACAAATCTATCACTGTAAACCATTCTGCTTTGCATGGTATCTGGAATAGAATAATAGCTGGATTCGGTACCACAGGACAACATGGGATCACAATTTCATTAACCCTATGCAGATCCTGCACTATTCTGTACTTGCCTCTTGGCTTCTGCAGTCCCATGATAGGTGAGTTGCAGGGACTTCCTCTTATCTCCTTAAGAATACCTTGGGCAATCATAGTCTCAATCACAGGTCTTATTCCGGCCACAGTTTCTGGAGTCAATTTATATTGTGGCGTTCGTGGGAATTCAGCATTGGGTTTGACCTGTATCTTAACTGGCTCAACCCCTCTCATCAGACCTACATCCTCGGCTGTAAAATCCCACATTTTTGGATCAACTGAGTCTCTCAAGTCATGTGGCAATTCTGCTATTGTGAGCACCACAAACATTTCTGCACACAGACTCATGTTAGCCATTTTAAAATCAGCATCATCATCACATGTTTGCAATTCCACACCTCTCGGAGTGCACGATATAGTACAATTGAGCTTGCACAGAAGGTCTCGTCCCAAAAGACAGACCGGACTTGAATTGCACACTACAAATTGGTGTTTATCCCGAAATGGTCCTATTCTCACGGGTAATTCGTTTGTCAATGGATTGGTCATTTTCTGATTACTAACCCCCACTACTTGAATCGATTGTCCCGAAAGAGTTAAATTTGGGACTACTTCCGTTCTCACCGTGGAGCGAGCAGCTCCAGTGTCTAATAAGAAGGTAACAGGATATCCATTCACATCTGCATCTACAAACGGCCCACTCTGATCTACTTCTAGAACCGCATCTAAGGTGCATTCCTCGTGCACCCCCCTCTGACACTCTCGTAAATCTTGATTTTGATCAAATCTATCTTGTATTTCAAAATAAGCCATCTGATGGTATAACTGATTATGCATGGGTATCCTAGGAGGTTGAGGTACTTGCACTTGTGGCTCATATCCTCCTACATACATAGACCTGGGTCTTGTCACAGTATTGACAGTCTCGGACAGCTGTCCCTCTCCTTCCATCTGTATCTGATTTGCTGGATTCAATCTACACTCGCGCTTCCAATGCCCGATTTTGTGACAATAGTGGCAGGCAGTGACCCTTTTCTGTTGGGCCACCCATTCACTTGCACCTGGATCCATTCCTCTTCCTCTTCCTCTACCCTGACCAGGTTGGGTCACCATCTGTTGTCCCATTCCTCTTCCACCTCTTCTACCTCTACCTATCGCTCCTCCAATCCCTTGTATCATATCAGCGTTTCTCAACTGCACCAACATCAACTTGTCCTTCAATTTCTTCTGCGTCGACTCCACTTGATCACTGCAATATTTAGCATAACGCAGAATCTCGTCCACCAACTTATTCTGCCAACATATCAAGTGATGCTGTATCATCAAACTAATATCAGATTTCAGTCCCAACACAAACTTCGAGACAAATTGTCCCATATCTTTCTGTTCAATTGTATCCAATCCACTGTGCTGCTTAAAAGCTAACAACAATCTTTCGTAATAATCGTACTGATTCCTTAGAGTCTTGAGTGGTGCGATCAATCTTCAACCAATCAACAATCTGAGGAGCTACCTTCGACTGCAACCATGTAATCACTTGCTCGTATTTTCTCATTACATCAGGTGAAGGACCATGAGTCACTGAATCTCTAGGTGGCTCTGTAGTAGGCCACTCAAGGCAATCTTACATGCCGCCCACAAATCCGCCGGCACTACTATATCAAACAAGGTGTTTAAATCAATCCACAATACTTTCGAAATCTTTACAAACCGATCTATTTGCTTGTACCACTCAGCAGGTTTTCCCTCAGCCGAGGAAAATCATTTGTATATGCTGCTAAATCACCCCTGCTCCATGGCACATGTACATACCCTCCATTCTGTACCTCCCTGAGGGGAAATTTCCTGCAGCTCCCGTCCCTCCACCCGGAGGCGGAGTATTTTCTATTCCAGTCTTGAAGCTTTTCTTTTGGCCCATCTTTCTTTCCATCTGTCTAATTCTTTCCATGTCCGCATCCCTATCACTAGTTCTCTAATTTGTGCTTTTAATCCAATCGTTCGCTTCTCTTCCAAATCCTTATCTGTGTAATTTAATCTGCAAGAACCCTGTATCAGCTTGGTCTTTGACAAATCAACCTCATACCTTTGTGCCAAAAGCAACAATGCATCATAAGCTCGTTTGGCCTTTCTTGTTATGTCCTTTGCTACGAACAGTAGTTCGCTCGAGTCATACGTCTCAATTCTGTTCAGAGCTAGATTACCTTCAATCACCTCGTCTAGTTCTGCCTTTAATCGTACCACATCTAGAAATGGCGTGTTTATTGCACTTTATAACACTCTCTGAATTTCCTCATTTCTTGTATCTTCCCTGCTGGGCGTCTATCTCTTTCCAAGCTTCGACTTCTCCAATGGTCACCTGCACAAATAACCTGTGGCCCAAACAGTACTCTAGGCGTTTCTTGTCTCTTGATTGTCTCTTCCCTCGGCATCATTGACTCGCTCACTAGTTGAACCCACATTCGAAGATCAGACCTAGAATTCGCTAGGGCTCCTGTTCGTCTTCGTTCTGACCCACTATCCATTCTTGATGGATCAGCTGTAGCTGGCAGTGGAGTACTAGATTCCACTGGCATCCGACTTAAACCAGTCCCACTCATTGCAAGGCTCCCTCCAGACATTGTCTCTTCCCCTTCACTTATTTGCTGTTGACTGTCATCTGTTCTTTCTCTAGGATTATATATTGGAACCACCATCCCTATTGTGACTGGTACCGACAAAGCATCTGGTAACTGCATGTTTCCTGTAGGTTGTACTGGCTCAGGGTTTGGATACCTCATTCCTCCAGACCCTCCTGGAATGTGTACCATTGTAATCTTGCCTCTTACTCCTGCCTATTGTTCCTCTGAACCCAGTTGTCCCACACCTAAAAGCTCTTCTGATGGGCGCAACCTCTCTGTCTCTGATCTAGAGTCGCCCGGTGGAGGACATTCCGCTAGCAATCTATCGAGGAAGCTGTCATCTGTATCACTGTCCTCCTCTGTCGTCTTTTTCCCTTCAGCCCCCTCTCTTAACATACGAAAAGGGTACAAGCGTTCTCCCTCTATGGTGTCTACTCTCCATCTTTTCAACTGGGCATCCCATCTAGCATCCTGATATGCCTTCATTGCTTTCCTCATTCTTCCTTGTGAAGCCTCTCTCCTTTTTGCTAGAGCAGCTCTCATCCATGCATCTAATGCATCAAATTGTGTGGGTCTAGGGGGAGGTTTCAGTGCATTCATCACCCCCCTCAGCTGGGTCAGCACTTCCATACGAAAAGACCCATAACGAGGGAAAGCCAATTCACCCTCTTTCTCTGTAATTTTATGCCAATTCTGAAGCCACACTATAGTATGAAGTCCTACATTAGTTGCCATGTAATGTGCCGGTGTGTCTTCTGGCGGAGCTTCTTCTCCTACCCGAGTCACTACCCCTGTGTCGCCTCTACACAAATCTCGCAATACCCTAAAGCATCTCATTGTAAAATCGATCAATTGCAAGCCCAAAATACGCTGTTCCACTGCAAACGAACTTCCACCAATCCCAGCACGGCGTTACATCAACCAACCTATCACAGCGCGGCGCACCCTGACGTCACTTCTCACTCCTTGCAGCGGCTCACCCGCCTTTACAATTTCACAGCAAACTCGCTTACACACATTCGTACCACAAGTAACTGTATATCCAAAAGTTATTAAACCAAGTAACTGTTCCTACACAATTACAATAACTTACAGTCACATAAAACAAATAATTGTCTATCACTAAAGATCGATAGAACACTCTCACAAGAACATTCAGCCGTTGTGACCCCCGACCTGCGTTGGTCACTCAATTGCCATAGTCCACCCCCGGTACCTGAGGCTTTCTACCGCGACCTATTCCTCATTCACACAAAGTTCCCTAACACAAGTGGATCGTAGATAGCGCTTCACAACACCCACATTTGATCAGACAATTACAATACAAAACTATCCCGGGATCTTGGACTTCTCTTGAGTCCGCTCACCAAAACTTCCTGCTCCGCACGTGTCCGGACCAGTAAACCAAAAACCACATTCACTCAACATACATCCCAACTCCGCAAGACATCACCCACTTACTCATCACCGCAATTTACCACAACAATTCCTTTCATACTCACGCCACCACTGTTTCCGCCGCACCATCAACGTCCGCCGGTCTCAGCCGTCTCCCTGATTACTCCCCTCACCTTAGAGATAATCCACCTTAGAGGTAAACCATCCTCTGCTACCATTTTATTACGCTAAATTGCACACCTAATATTCCCTACTAAGTATAGCGTAAGCGATCGATCTTTTATTTACCTACTAAAAGTGGTTGAGGGGAGGAAACAACTCAGACAGATATCAGCAAAGTCGTCATGCCTGGAAAGACCACCAACTCCAAAGTGCAGTTTGAATATTTATTATAAGGCTAAAAACAATTGGATGTAAATACATCTCAATAGCAAAGTATAGAGGTACAGAAAAATTAATACAGAGCCAAGTTTACGAATATAAGTAATTCGGCCCAAAAGACAGATGATTATAAATTCCAAAATCACAACGCAACACAGAATAGATGCGATATTCAGTTCTCGGCTCATTGAAAGAAATCAAAATCTTCCCCTACACTGCTCTACATGAGGGCCCTTCCTGTCTCTCTTCTATCATTCCCCAACGGTGTCAGCACGTGTTGACTTCCTAAGAAGTACTCACGTCAAATGGGTCGTTTTAGCTTATGGCTATGGAGCTTGCTCTAAGATGCTCCTTCTCCTCCGAAAGCTAGCAGAAGTCTGGTCCCGCTGTCCCTGCGCATCATACAAAAGATGGGATTCAACCCACAATATGTCATTCTTCTTAAAACTTTCCATTGCACCTCTATGCAGTAGCTTTTTTTTCATGACACAAATTTAATTAGTGATATCTTCTTTCCAGTGGCCTTGGCTTTCAGACAGACCAGATACGCAAGGCATCCTCCCTTCTCGCTTCCCAGCCATCTTCAAAGACATTCTGGGTCTCTCCTTAACTCTGAAAATAACGATGTGTATTCTTTCACCTGCAGTAGGATGAGAACATTCTAACTTCGAACACAACAACATTTAATTATTTATTTCTCAAGAGCAAGGAGAATCGAAACTTATGACTTTGGGCCTATAATTCAGGCAACTTAAACTAACCACAATTACGGTGTATAGAAATAATATCGTCCTGCATATTATGCATGAAGGAATCGTAATACATACAAAGTTCTACTTAAATGCGTTCACTAGTTTTCAACATCAAATGATTCAAATAAATGTTTCTTAATAGTCGTAAAACACTGCAAACAATACGAATACATGAGAGTGCGTTTAAACCATGAGTATAGTGCACTCATACAAAATAGAGTGCTATCAGCGCTCTATCACAGACAACAGCTCTCGTTAGCCCAAGTGCAGTGAGGAAGACCGCTGGAGCGACACGGTTCTGAGAGGGGGGAGGGACGCTGGGAGGGGAGAAGCAGGAGGGAAAGGATCAGGCAAAATTGCAGGGAAAAACGGTGGCAGAGGGAGCAGTGGCAAACAGTGGTTTTACAGTCCAAAACCGCACAGGAGTAATGACAACAAAAGCAGAACAACAGGTTAAACAAATAAAATTACCCGAGTTTAAGAGAGGAGGCTGTGAAGCCTTGTTAATGGCTATTCGGCAAGGTAACAGTGAAGGGGCTTGTTACCCGGTTAAGCCAAAATATAATGTATTATCTGGGAAAGATATGTCGACAACAGCTCTCATTAGCACAGAGTGCAGCACAGAAGGCCGTTGGAGCGACAGACAGCAGAGGGGAGCTGGCACGAGGACCTGCCTGCACCTTTGTCTGGGCTGGAAAGAGAAGTTTTCTCTAATGTTGCCTGCACTCTTTCTGTGCAGTTTGTGAAGGAAGATTACAAAGCTGCTGCCTTAGTTTGCCTCCTTCATGCAGTGGCAGCTGGTGAACCCTGAAAGTGGTTGAACGTAATACTTTCTAGGGGTTCACCTCATTATTTTCAAACTTTGCCTTGGGTGCCCTCACACACAAATGTTCCCCACCCACACTCACTGTTTACCACCCACAAATGCAGTTGCACACAGTCACACTTTCATAATCACTGGCCCTCATTCGTAACTACTGGTATACAGGGGCTCTGATTTGAAATCCTGGGGTTCAGGTGTTCCGCTTTAATAGTGCAATTGGTGCAGGTGCACCAGGGCCTCTGTGCTCTGGTGCACCTGCACCTGTTGCACCCTGACTCCCTCCCACTCTGTTACACAATCCCCCATCACTCACTCATTCTAACTCATTCACACTTTAGTCACTCCCTTGCTTTCCTTATTCATACTCACTCTCACTCACTCATTGATTCTCACTCTTTCATTCTCATTGACACTCTCAAACACATTAAGTTAACACACAATCTCACTCAATCTCATTCTCGCTCAATCCCTCACAAATACATCTTCACTTTGACACACACAAAGAAACAACACTGAAACCATCGAGCCTTGATTCCTAATGAGGAGCAAGACAGAGCAGCAGGGCCTTGTTTGAGAGGATGACAAACCTCAAGCTCTCTCTCGGCTTCTTGATAGGACTGGAAGCACAGTCCTATCAGAAGCTGGGGTAGTGCTGTGGGTCCTGCCCCTGCTGCTCTGTGTGGCTCCTCATTGGTCTCAGGGATGCACCAAGGTGTGCCCTGGCAGCCACATTTTAGCAGATTTACTGTGCTGCCTGAGGCAAGCATAGTATGTCTGCTAAATAAAATGGATTGTGTTTGTGTGAGGAGATCATAGTTGAACTATGCCCCTCAAACATGCACAATCCAGGCATCCACCTAAATAGTGTTGTGCTTTCAAACAACACTCTATACCTGGATGAAACTCAGCTCCTCCCTCCTCCTTCTCCTGTCATCAGGAGCCTGGTGGAGAGGCGAGAGGGATGACCTGCGCACTGCAGAGTTCATGTAAACACAAAAGTTGTTCTTGCATGAAGACTGCTATACTAATTTATTATAAGTGTAATTATTTAATTTAGCAGTGGCTTCTTGGGCTCACAGGTGGCAGGGCTATGCCCTGAAGCCCCTGAAGAGGAAACGCCCCTGCTTTCAAAAAAGAGTTGTGTCCACTGTTCATCTAATTCTAAAAGGTCTCAAGTTGAAATATTGTGGCCAGCAATTTTTGTTTTCTTTAAGTTATTCTTTGGGTGTGTTGGAAATAGACCAGTTGCAGAGTGAAACATTTTTGTTGATTTATTTAAACATGCTGATGTTCATAATAGTGTGCCATAATCTAGTCCTGTTGTTACCTGCACTATGCTTGGTTTGTTTGTGAGAGACATTCAAAAGGCAGGTTCCTTTGTGTGTTTCCTTCACAAAATGATAGTATCCAGCAATCATCTAATGCTACAACATTCCAATACCAGATGTATGTAAGGCCACCAAGTTTGTTCCTTTTTTATTTATTGTTTGGGTGCTTTGAAATGGATCCGTTGAGCTATGAAACATTCTTGCTGATTGTAAAAGTTTGACATCCATAACAGTGTGTCATAATCCACACTTCAGAGGCTGATATAAGTGAGAATATTTATCTCCCAGTGGGTTTGATATTTTCCCATAATAGTACTCAAAGGATGGCTTTACTGTCGAAAGTATCTCTGTAACCTGAGGAACGGTATTTCCAGCATGTGCAACTTCTGTTAGATATGGGTAACCAAATGTGATGCTTTCCTATCTGTACCACTGCAGTGAAATAGGTGTAGGACAGTTATTCTGTAAACTGTAAGACAGTTATACCCTCAGGTATACCTTTGCTCAACAAAGTTTAAGCTAATCAGATTGTATATATGATGTGAGATCTTAGGTGGTAACTAATAATTTGGAGTATTAGTTGAGGGTGGTGAGAATCCACCTCAAGTAATAATCCCAATCCTTGTCAGGGTGAGCCAGCAAAGTCACTAAGTAAACCTGCGCTTAACCCACTGGTAGCTTGGCACAAAGCAGTCAGCCTTAACTTAGAGCCAATTTGTAATGTATTTATGCAGTACTTGAACAGTAAGAAAATGAAAACACATTACAAGAAAAATCCTAAGCGAATTTGGAAAAAATTGAGAATATTTTAATAAATAAGATCGTCTGAAGAAATATGTGCCAGGACGATGCCTCCGATCGGCTGAGGCAAGCCTGCTGGCATGCCCACGCTTTGATAAAAATACTCTGGGGGGGCGTGCCTTTTCGGTTGTGATTCCTCAGCTTTGGAATAAGCTCCCGGATAGCCTGCGTAGGGAAACTTCCTTACTTCCGTTTAGGAAGGGTCTTAAGACCTTCCTTTTTACTCAGGCGTTCGGATAGGCTTATCCGGGGATGTGAAGCTTTGGGAAGCATGTTAAGTTCCAGGTTTAGGGTTTGTTGTGCGCCTAGAGACCTGTGGTGATTTGGCGCTATATAAATATAAATTAACAACAATAACAATAACAATAAAATGACACCAAAACAACAAAAATCCAATGAGTAGAACCGGAGATATAATGTTTAAAGTTAGAATTAAAAATAGCACAAAAGCACAAAGCACCAATCGCGGCTGCGCTAGACCAGGTCAAAGTAAAAAGTTAAGGCCAATAGCGATGGATCGCCGGCCAAAAATGTATATCTCCAGTTCTAATAACTGGATTTTACTTGTGTTGTATTTTCACTTTATTATTGTTTCAGTACTATTTATGTATTTATTTATTTCAGACACTTGGTAAAGTGCACGGCTCACCCCGAAGGAGTATCTCGGCGCTGCGCTGCTCATGGCACGGACAGACATTCTAAAACAGCCAAGTTTTTAACATCTTCTTAAAGGTAGTGAAATCTGGGCAGGAGCTAAGATGAAGAGGACGTTTATTCCAGTGATACAGGGCTGCATAGGAGAAAGATCTGCCCCCATATCTTGAGGTCCGGATGCGTGGGGTCACCAGAAGCACCTTATCTGAAGACCTAAGACATCTAGAAGGCAGGTAATGATTGAGCCGTGAGGGCAGATAGGCTGGGAGGGCCTTGTTGAGTGCCTTGTGTGTCAGGCAGCATAGTTTATAAATGACACACTTTCTAATAGGGAGCCAGTTTAGAAGCTTCCTAAGGATCGGGGAGGAGGGTGAGTGAGAGGGAATGTTGCAGATCAGCCGTGCACCTGTATTTTGGACCACCTGCAGCTTAGACAATGAGGTGTCGTTACCTCCTACCAGCAGAGCATTCCTTTAGTCCAGGTGACTGATATTAAGAGCTTGGGCAAGAGTTTTCCTGGCGGTGTCTGGATGCCAAGGGAGGGCTTTTTTTAAGAGCCTCATAGTGGGAAAACAATGCCACATGTGGCATTGGCTTGGTCCTTCATGGATAGTGATTGGTCTAATTCCACTCCAAGATTTTTCACTACCTGCCTAGGTGGAGGGGTTGGACCAGGTTCTGGGGGCCACCAGTCCGCTGACCAAAGTTCTGTGGTTTTGCCGAATAGCATGATCTCTGTCTTATTGCTGCTTAATTGGAGACAGTTGTTATTCATCCAAACAGCGATTTCCCTCATGCAGTTAGCAAATTTACCTTTCACCTTATCTGGATTAGGGCTGAAGGAGAAAAGAAGTTGAGTATCATCTGCATATGACACGATCTTCACCTCTCATGCGTTCACAATTTGGGCTAACTACTACATAAATACTTTACACATTGTCCCTATGTTAAGCCTAACTGCTCTGTGCCAAGCTACCAGAGGGTTATGCACAGGTTTATTTATTGACATTTGAGGTTCACCCTGACAAAGATTGGGATTAGTATTTGAGGTGGGTTTTCACTACTCTCAACTAAAACTCCAGTTTCTTACCATAGACACTATTTTCAATTATACGTGTATTATTTGCATGCCTGTGATGATGACAACCAGAGAGGAGGTGGACAACACCATAACACCCCATGACGGTAGTACCTCTAAGGTGCATTTATTGCCCATCATCTCATTGCTTCTTTTTCACTTAAGCCTCCCACCTCGCAGACAAAGAGGGCACTGGGGCGCAGGACCCCAGAGTGCTCGAGCCCCCAGAGATGCCCAGGCACTACACATGCCCATTCAATTCTTGTCCGCTGCTGAGATGTTATGTTATTGTGAGAAGTTGGCCTGGTATATGCTGTTCACTAATTAAAGTGAACACCTTGCACCAGAACAATTCGACTCTTATGGTAGATAGGTTTAAGACAACCTTTATAGAAAGCTATCCTAGTGGTAGCTGTGGAGAGCAGCCTTCAGGCTAAGTCTTGAAGGAATGTAAAGCAGCTTGTTTTACCACACAATCTCTTGAATCACCAAATGAAAAGACACCACACAGGTATATATATCAAATATATATGTATTTATTAATAAACACTCTCTACTAATCTCTTTATGAGATTAGAAGTCAGGAACATATGTACAAATCATATGTTATCAAAATAAGTTTAGCACAATCGAATATCACAATCTTAGTTTGGCTAGACCTAGGCCTAGGGCATCTAGAATCGAGGGACCCCCAAGAACCACCCCAGGTTGTTGTAGGAGACCCACAGGGGACGGACGCGGTGTCCTGGCACCGGTGCGAGTCCTGTACGAGTCTATGCGAACAGACGCGATTGAGATTTCAATGTTAAAGGTCCCTTGCGTGTTCGAGGCGAACACACCGATCGGTCCTTGTACGAGTCGAAGGACGCGGTTACAGATAGAGTTGCAAGGGAGTTGTACGCGGTGTGTCTAACACAGACGCGAACCATGTACGAGTCAGCGCGATAGTCGCACTTGGAAAGTAAGAGTTTTAGGGCACTTCTAGGGTAGCTACAAGCAAGTCACTTACAGGGTAAGTAGTTCTAGGGCCCACACCCACAAGAGCACCGTAGTGCTGAAGTTACCTCACCCAGGGGAGCCGGGTGCATAGGTGTTCTTTGGTGTCGGGTCGCGGCGTCGCTTTCAATGGGAGCCAGTGAAGACTTGCTGCTTGCGGCGACAGGAGAAGTGTCCGGAGGAATCCAAGCCTGGATTCAGAAGATGGAAGACCTGAAAGCAGAGGGGACAGTGTTCAAAGTCACTTGGCAGTGACTCGGGGCAAGGAAGATGGATGCCCACCGTCGTCGCAAGATTCAGGTCGTTCATGGGTGCCTTGACTCTTCAGCCACGAGGTCCAGGAGGCGTCGACGACAAACAAGAGCTGGATTCGGCGTGTCCCACGATGTCTGCAGCTTACTGCGGTGTCGGCAACTCGATTGGAGCCAACAAGCTTTGGTAACAGCAAGTCACAGGGAAAGTGTAAAAAGTCAATGGCGCAGACCAGCAAGGTCTGAGGGACTCACCCAGCGAGGGTAAGGCAGGGCAGGCCTGGAGCAACCAGGGGAGCTCTTTGGTTCTGTAGGAAAGCCTTCAGGGGACCCACAAGCTGGCTGGCAAGGGATTGCAAAGACGCCTCAGGAGGATTTGCTCAACAGAGGCCCACGGTCACTCGGGACAAGGCAGGCCTCTGATCTTCAGAGGGATTTCTGCTGGAGGCTAGGACCACATGTGGTCCAAAGCACAAGGTTGTAGGATGTTGTGAAGGGGTTGCACTCGACAATAATGCACGGTACCCCAGGGTCGTGGTTACTCGTCACTCTTGGGGTCCACTGGCCTCAGCTTCGCTGGGGACTCACGATGGCCTTTGAGAAGTGAGGAAATCCACTTCTGGGGCTGCAGGGACTTCGGACTCCGGCGGGAGCGGCGTAGTTTGCAACCGTCGTTGTCGTTTTTGGTGCCTGCCAAGCAGGGGAGTCACTCCTTGACTCCAAGGGAGATTCTTCAGTCTTCCAAAGGTAGTGGAACGTCGAAGGTCCAGGATTCTTCTTCAGAGCGTCGTCCAGGGATATCTAGTTTGCAATGCACAGGTTCCCCCTCTTATACTAAAAGAAAGGGAGGGACTAGCTCTATGACCCCACCTATGGGAGGGTCAGGGGAGTGGGTGGTTACACCTACTTCCCTTTGTCCAGTTTCGTGCCAGAGCAGGGGCAGGTAGCCCCTGAGCCGGTTTGAACTGGGGTATGCACAGAGGAGCCTCCTGCTCCCCCAGTGCAGGACTTCAAAGCACTCTAAGAGTGCACCCACCCAGCCCCAATACACTAAACCCTGTCTGGGAGGTGGTCACACCCCCTTGGGACAGGATATCTATTGTTGGGCTTCCTCCACTGCGAGTGTTGGTCATCAGCAGGAGGGCAGCCCAGTGTCTGTGACTGGTGGCATCCATTTTGTGATGTCAGGGCTCTGCAGGATTCTACCGCGTTTCCACAGTAGGTACATGTCTATCCCTCTAGAAGGGTGGAATGCTACCCCCGCCGCCAGAACTGGCGGGGGGGTAGTATTCCAAGATGTTTGACACCAAACATGACATGTTTTGATACAGCCATTCCAAAGTTAGCATTCTACCGCGAGAATATAATGCACTTAAGAGTATATGGTTTAACCGCATCCACAAACAGCCCCAGAGAATGGACTCTGAGAGCTGCAGAGGGGCCCTGCTCAGGCAGAGGCACCCCCTCACATGGAAACTAAGCACCCTGCCCTCAGGATTGATAGGGCCTGCTTTAGGGGTGACTGATAAGTCTCAATGTGTGTGCAGGAGAGATATAGGGGACCTATATCTCAGTGAGGAGTGCTAGCACTTCCTCACCCAGGCTGCAGTAGCAGGCCTGTGGTGTCAGATTTAGTCTGCTTCCCAGGGGTGGCATAATACATGCTTTAGCCCCTGGTAGGCCTGTGAAGTACCTATGCCCTTGGTACCTAAGGTACCATATACTAGGGACTCATAAGGTACCACAGTATCCAATCACTAGTGCACCTAGAGTGCACTCCAAATCGTTTAGAGAGAACAGAGAGGCTGGGGCCCTGATTGGCAGGGTCCCAGCCAGACTATAGCCAGAAACCAGTGCAAACATCAGAAAAAAAGTGGGGGCAACATAAGAGGCAGATCCTACTCTCCTACACAACCCCCCCCCCCCAAACGCAGGGACACTAAACTAACCTTGACCAGTTGAGTCTTCGTGTTCAAAGTGGAAATACCTTGAGAGTCCATCTGCATTGGCATGTTGGGTCCCAGGTCTATGTTCCACTGTATAGTCCATCCCCTGTAGGGAAATGGACCACCTCAAAAGTTTTTGGTTTTCTCCTTTCATTTGTTTAAGCCATAGGAGGGGCTTGTGGTCAGTCTGAACTATGAAGTGAGTGCCAAACAAGTATGGCCTCAGTTTCTTCAGGGCCCACACCACAGCAAAGGCCTCCTCTCTATAGCTGACCAACGTTTCTCTCTAGGGGTCAGCCTTCTGCTAATAAAAGCTACTGGCTGGTCTTGACCTTCATCATTCAGTTGAGACAGTACAGCTCACACACCCAGCTCAGAAGCATCTGTTTGGACAATGAACTTTTTGGTGTAGTCTGGACTCTGCAAGATGGGGGCAGTGCACATGGCCTGCTTTAGGTCTTCAAATGCCTTCTGACAGCTAGCTGTCCACTGAACCTTTTTTGGCATTTTCTTTGAGGTCAGATCATTCAAGGGGGTCACTATAGATCCATATCCCTTGACAAACCTCCTATAGTACCCAGTCAGGCCTAAGAAGGCTCTCACCTGTGTCTGGGTGATTGGAGCAACCCATTCCATTATGGTTTGGATCTTGCTCTGTAAAGGCTGAACCTGGCCTCCACCCACAAGGTGGCCCAGGTACACAACCTGACTCTGCCCTATCTGGCACTTAGTGGCCTTGATAGTGAGGCCTGCTTTCTGCAGAGCCTCCAAAACATTTCTGAGGTGGACCAGGTGATCCTGCCAGGAGGAACTAAAGACAGCAATATCATCTAGATAAGCTGAGCAATAAGTTTCCATCCCTGCCAGAACTTTATTCACCAACCTCTGAAAAGTGGCAGGTGCATTTTTCAATCCAAAGGGCATCACCACAAAGTGGTAGTGCCCACCAGGGGTCGAAAATGCTGTTTTGGCTTTTGCATCATCAGCTAACCTGATCTGCCATTAGCCAGCTGTTAGGTCAAATGTACTTAGATACTTGGCTGAGGCCAAAGTATCAATCAGCTCATCTGCCCTTGGTATGGGATAGGCATCAGTCCTAGTGACTGCATTGAGGCCTCTGTAGTCTACACAAAACCTCATTTCTTTCTTACCACCCTGGGTATGAGGCTTGGCTACCAGGACTACTGGGCTAGCCCAAGGGCTATCTGAAGGCTCAGTTACACCTAGCTCCAACATTTTCTGGACTTCAGTCCTGATACAGTCCCTGACATGGTCAGGTTGCCTGTAGATTTTACTCTTTACAGGCAGACTGTCTCCAGTGTCCACCTCATGGGTGCACCAGGTAGTCTGACTAGGGGTCAGGCTAAACATATGTCTATACTGTTGCAGAACTTGTCTGCACTCAGTTTGCTGATGGTCAGTGAGGCTGCTTGCCAAAGCAACACCATCCACTGACCCATCATCAGGGTTCTGAGAGAGCAGGTCAGGGAGAGGGTCACTCTCCTCCTCCTGGTCCTCATCAGTTGCCATGAGCAAGCCCATGTCAGCCCTGTCAACATATGACTTTAATCTGTTGACATGGAGCACCCTCAGGGGGCTCCTGGGAGTTCCAAGATTCACCAGATAGGTGACTTCTCCCTTCTGTTCAACTATGGTATGGGGGCCACTCCACTTGTCTTGGAGGGCTGCTGGGGCCACAGGCTCCAACACCCACACTTTCTGTCCTGGCTGGTATACAGTCAGTACAGCCTTTTGGTCATGCCAAGCTTTTTGCAATTCTTGGCTGGCCTCCAGGTTTTTGGTTGCCTTTTTCATGTATTCGGCCATCCGGGAGCGGAGACCAAGTACATAGTCCATCACATCCTGTTTGGGGGTTTGAGAGGTAACTCCCAGCCCTCTTTAACCAAACACAATGGACCTCTTACAGGGTGCCCAAACAGAAGCTCAAATGGGCTGTAACCAACCCCCTTCTGTGGAACCTCTCTGTATGCAAACAACAGGCAAGGAAGAAGAAGGTCCCATTTCCGCCTAAGCTTCTCTGGGAGTCCTTTAATCATTCCCTTCAGGGTTTTGTTGAAACGTTCAACCAACCCATTGCATTGTGGGTGATAGGGGGTGGTGAACTTATAAGTTACACGACACTCCTTCCACATTGCTTTCAGATATCCTGACATGAAGTTAGTACCTCTGTCAGAGATGACCTCCTTTGGGAAACCCACTCTGGAGAAAACTCCAATGTGGGCTCTTGCCACCACAGGGGCTATGGTGGTCCTCAGGGGAATTGCCTCTGGGTACCTGGTGGCATGATCCACTACCACCAGGATAAATCTGTGCCCAGATGCAGTTTGAGGGTCAAGGGGACCAACAATGTCAATCCCTACCCTTTCAAAGGGTACCCCCACCACAGGTAGTGGTATCAGGGGGCCTTTGTTGTGCCACCTGCCTTGCCACTGGCTTGGCATGTGACACAGGAGCGACAAAACTCCTTTGTGTCCTCTGACATATGTGGCCAATGAAAATGTGGAACAAGCCTGTCCCAGGTTTTGTTTTGGCCCAAGTGACCTGCCAAAGGGATATCATGTGCTAGGGTCAAGAGGAACCCCCTAAACTTCTGAGGTATCACCATCCTCCTGGTGGCTCCAGGGGATAGATCTCTACCCTCAGAATATAGGAGTCCCTCATCCCAATAAACTTTATGGGACCCACTAGCACTCCCAGCAGCCTCAGCAGCAGCCTGCTGTCTGAGGGGTTCAAGAGAGGGGCAGCACTGTTGCTCCTTACTCAGATCTTCCCTAGAAGGGCCCCCTGCCCCCAAGAACTCAACCTGATCAGGCTCAAGTCCCTCTGGGGCAGTTCCTTCTTCAGGATCTGCTTCACCTCCCTCTGGAGGTGAATCTGTGATCTGAGACAGAGGGGAAGGCACTGCCTTTACCCTACTGCTCCTCCTCTTGGGAAGCATCTGGTCCATTGTTCCAGGATCCAGAGCTGGTTCAGTGTTATGCATTCTTGCTTGTGACCTGGTCACAGCAAATACCTCTGCAGGGATGCCCAACATCTCAGCATGAGTCCATAACTCTACTTCAGACCAGGCTGAAGTCTCTAGATCATTGCCCAGTAGACATTCTACAGGGAGGTCTGCACTGACTACAACCTTCTTGAGGCCAGTTACCCCTCCCCAGGAGAAATTCACAACTGCCAGACTATGGTTGGTCCTGACATTGCTTGCATTGGTCACCTGGTACATTTCGCCCAGGATGATCTGTCCAGGGTCCACAAGATCCTCTGCCACCATGGTGACACTAGCACCTGTGTCCCTAAATGCCAAAGCCTGTTTGCCATTTATTACAGGCTGCTGTTTGTATTTGCCCAGATTACTGGGGCTTACTAGGAAGGACATATCAAGGTCTCCATCATGAATCAGCATTGCCTGAGTGGGCACTCTGACTAGGTCAGAGTCCACTTCAGAACCCAGGGTCAACCCTACTACACCCTTATTCTGAGTACCACCTCCACCAGTAGCTGAGCTAGGGGGAACAGTTGCCTTAGGGGCAGGAGTGGTGGTGGTTTGGTCTTTGGACTTGTTACAATCAGAAGTCCAGTGCCCTTTCTGTTTACAGAATTTGCACCAGGGCTTCTTTTGGCCTTTTCCCTTGTTGGATTGTGACTCCCCACCAGATGCAGATTTTTGGGGCCCTTGTGAAGACTTCTGGTCTTTTGACTTATCCCCACCTTTCTCAGAGCCCTTAGGATCTTGCTTCTTGGTGTCACCCCCTTGGTTCTGGGGTTTCTGCCTTACCCTGGTTCTGACCCATTTGTCTGCCTTCTTTCCCAATTCTTGGGGAGAGGTCAGATCTGAGTCCACCAGGTATTGATGCAACAACTGGTTCTGGCAATTATTAAGGATCTGTTCTCTCATCATCAGATTATACAATCCCTTGAAATCAGTAACCCTACTGCCAACCAGCCAACCCTCCAGAGCCTTGGTTGCACAATCTACAAAGTCAGTCCAGTCCTGAGTCTGTGCCTTCTGGGTGTCTCTGAACTTCAACCTGTACTGCTCAGTGGTTAAGCCAAACCCATCTATCAGTGCACTCTTCAGGACTTCATAATTATCAGCATCCTCTTCTCTAACAGTGAGGAGCTTGTCTCTACCTTTGTCTGAAAAGGAGAGCCACAAGATTGCTGCCCACTGCTTTTGGGGGGCCTGCTGTACTCTACAGGCCCTCTCCATAGCAGTTATCCACTTGTGGATATCAGCCCCACTCTGGTAGGGAGGAACAACCTTGCTCAGGTTCCTATGGTCTGGAATAGATTCTCTGCCTCTAGGGACACTGTTGCTGCCACCAAGGGGTTCTAACCCCTCTCTTCTAGAAGCTCTCTGGATCTCCAGGGCTTCTCTATCTAGTGCCAACTGATTGGTTCTGAGGGCAACTCTTGCTTCCTCATACTGCAGCAGTTTGCACATTCTGTCAGAGGAGCTCTCTCTTATGGGAAAGTATGAGTTCCTCTGCTGGACAAATTCTCTGCCAGAGTGATAAGAGTGGTCAGATTCCCTGGAAGGGGACCTATGCCTCTCATCCACTCTGTCAGTTCTCTTAGGGAGAATTCCTCTGTCCTTTTCAGGCCCCTTGGAGCCTGGCCCTTCAATCACAGAGTCTTGGTCATTCTGATTTTCATCATCTGACCCAGACACTGTAATTGACCCACCCCCTGATTCAGACCCATTAGCTCCTAGAGCCAATCTAAGATCATCTGCTGTCAGCAGATCTATCAGGTGTAGTGTGGAGGGACTCTGTCCTAGCTTCAGGTGTCTTTCAACACACATGGCTCTCAAGTCAGAGAAAGCCATGTCCTTATACTGAGGCTGAGTGGATCCACTGGTTCCACCCTTTAAGGACATTCTAGTGTTGTGCAGTGTTGTACTACCTACACTAGTTTGTGGCCTACTGATACTAGCTTGAGCTGTAGAAAGGGTGTGCTATCCCTTGGCACACAGCTCTAAGTTCAGTAGAACTTATTGATACTAAGCTTGACTTTATATGTACCTTAAGTACCTATAGTGGTTTTCAGTTAGTAATTCAAATAGAGATTTTCTGGTAAAACAATAGCAAGCTGGAATCCCACACGCTGCCCACCAATGTGAGAAGTTGGCCTGGTATATGCTGTTCACTAATTAAAGTGAACACCTTGCACCAGAACAATTCGACTCTTATGGTAGATAGGTTTAAGACAACCTTTATAGAAAGCTATCCTAGTGGTAGCTGTGGAGAGCAGCCTTCAGGCTAAGTCTTGAAGGAATGTAAAGCAGCTTGTTTTACCACACAATCTCTTGAATCACCAAATGAAAAGACACCACACAGGTATATATATCAAATATATATGTATTTATTAATAAACACTCTCTACTAATCTCTTTATGAGATTAGAAGTCAGGAACATATGTACAAATCAAATGTTATCAAAATAAGTTTAGCACAATCGAATATCACAATCTTAGTTTGGCTAGACCTAGGCCTAGGGCATCTAGAATCGAGGGACCCCCAAGAACCACCCCAGGTAGTTGTAGGAGACCCACAGGGGACGGACGCAGTGTCCTGGCACCGGTGCGAGTCCTGTACGAGTCTATGCGAACAGACGCGATTGAGATTTCAATGTTAAAGGTCCCTTGCGTGTTCGAGGCGAACACACCGATCGGTCCTTGTACGAGTCGAAGGACGCGGTTACAGATAGAGTTGCAAGGGAGTTGGACGCGGTGTGTCTAACACAGACGCGAACCATGTACGAGTCAGCGCGATAGTCGCACTTGGAAAGTAAGAGTTTTAGGGCACTTCTAGGGTAGCTACAAGCAAGTCACTTACAGGGTAAGTAGTTCTAGGGCCCACACCCACAGGAGCACCGTAGTGCTGAAGTTACCTCACCCAGGGGAGCCGGGTGCATAGGTGTTCTTTGGTGTCGGGTCGCGGCGTCGCTTTCAATGGGAGCCAGTGAAGACTTGCTGCTTGCGGCGACAGGAGAAGTGTCCGGAGGAATCCAAGCCTGGATTCAGAAGATGGAAGACCTGAAAGCAGAGGGGACAGTGTTCAAAGTCACTTGGCAGTGACTCGGGGCAAGGAAGATGGATGCCCACCGTCGTCGCAAGATTCAGGTCGTTCACCGGTGCCTTGACTCTTCAGCCACGAGGTCCAGGAGGCGTCGACGATCACCAGGAGCTGGATTCGGTGTGTGCCACAATGTCTGCAGCTTATTGCAGTGTCGGCGACTCGATTGGAGCCAACAAGCCTTGGTAACAGCAAGTCTTGGGGAAAGTGTAAAAAGTCAATGGCGCAGACCAGCAAGGTCTGAGGGACTCACCCAGCGAAGGTAAGTCAGGGCAGGCCTGGAGCAACCAGGGGAGCCCTTTGGTTCTGTAGGAAAGCCTTCAGGGGACCCACAAGCCGGCTGGCAAGGGATCGCAAAGATGCCTTGGGAGGATTTGCTCAACAGGGGCCCACGGTCACTCGGGACGAGATAGGTCTCTGATCTTCAGAGAGATTCCTGCTGGAGGCTAGGACCACACGTGGTCCAAAGCACAAGGTCGTAGGATGTTGTGAAGGGGTTGCACTCGACAATAGTGCACGGCACCCCGGGGTTGTGGTTCCTCGTCACTCTTGGGGTCCACTGGCCTCAGCTTCACTGGGGACTCACGATGGCCTTTGGGAAGTCAGGAAATCCACTTCTTGGGCTGCAGGGACTTCGGACTCCGGCGGGAGTGGCGTAGTTTGCGACCGTCGTTGTCGTTTTTGGTGCCTGCCAAGCAGGGGAGTCACTCCTTGACTCCAAGGGAGATTCTTCAGTCTTCCAAAGGTAGTGGAACATCGAAGGTCCATGATTCTTCTTCAGAGCGTCGTCCAGGGATATCTAGTTTGCAATGCACAGGTTCCCCCTCTTATACTAAAAGAAAGGGAGGGACTAGCTCTATGACCCCACCTATGGGAGGGTCAGGGGAGTGGGTGGTTACACCTACTTCCCTTTGTCCAGTTTCGCACCAGAGCAGGGGCAGGTAGCCCCTGAGCCGGTTTGAACTGGGGTATGCACAGAGGAGCCTCCTGCTCCCCCAGTGCAGGACTTCAAAGCACTCTAAGAGTGCACCCACCCAGCCCCAATACACTAAACCCTGTCTGGGAGGTGGTCACACCCCCTTGGGACAGGATATCTATTGTTGGGCTTCCTCCACTGCGAGTGTTGGTCATCAGCAGGAGGGCAGCCCAGTGTCTGTGACTGGTGGCATCCATTTTGTGATGTCAGGGCTCTGCAGGATTCTGCCGCATTTCCACAGTAGGTACATGTCTATCCCTCTAGAAGGGTGGAATGCTACCCCCGCCGCCAGAACTGGCGGGGGGTTGTATTCCAAGATGTTTGACACCAAACACGACATGTTTTGATGCAGCCATTCCAAAGTTAGCATTCTACCGCGAGGATATAATGCACTTAAGAGTATATGGTTTAACCGCATCCACAAACAGCCCCAGAGAATGGACTCTGAGAGCTGCAGAGGGGCCCTGCTCAGGCAGAGGCACCCCCTCACATGGAAACTAAGCACCCTGCCCTCAGGATTGATAGGGCCTGCTTTAGGGGTGACAGATAAGTCTCAATGTGTGTGCAGGAGAGATATAGGGGACCTATATCTCAGTGAGGAGTGCTAGCACTTCCTCACCCAGGCTGCAGTAGCAGGCCTGTGGTGTCAGATTTAGTCTGCTTCCCAGGGGTGGCATAATACATGCTTCAGCCCCTGGTAGGCCTGTGAAGTACCTATGCCCTTGGTACCTAAGGTACCATATACTAGGGACTCATAAGGTACCACAGTATCCAATCACTAGTGCACCTAGAGTGCACTCCAAATCGTTTAGAGAGAACAGAGAGGCTGGGGCCCTGATTGGCAGGGTCCCAGCCAGACTATAGCCAGAAACCAGTGTAAACATCAGAAAAAAAGTGGGGGCAACATAAGAGGCAGATCCTACTCTCCTACAGTTATGTTATGCTATGTTATATTATATTATGTTAATTATTCTTGTATAGTGCACATTCACCAATGGTTTCTTGCCAACTTTACAAGACCTAAATACTAAGGCAGAGTTTCAATCAGGGAGGGAAGGCTAAAATTGATAGGGTTGCTTAAAAAGCCATGTCTTTAATTTATCACGATATGACTTAAATTCAACTTCCAAGTGAATTTTGACCAGCAGAGAGTTCCAAATTGCTAGAGCTTCTGCTCAAAGCTACGTCCACCAGATTTACTCTTGCAAAACTTTGGGACAATAAGTCGATTTGCATGTGTAGACTTCAGATTGCATGTTAGAATATACCTTTTAAATTTTGATCACAAACATGGGTGCTAGCCCTTGCAGGCTTGTAAAAGTGATGCAGCAGGTTTTGTTCTGTATATGTTGCTTCACTGGTAACCAGTGGAGCTTTTTAAGGAATGGGTGGCATATGCGTTTCTGGGTCGTTGAAATATAAATCTTACCGCCTCATTTTGAATTGCTTGGAGCCTATGCAGGGTAGTACTGGGCAGGCCAAAATAAACTGAATTGGCATAATTAAGTCTGCCTCCAGCGGAAGCGGCAGAGCAATTATCCTGTGCACTTTCAGTAGGGATGTGTATTTAGATACAACTATTCTACTTGTGGTTTCAGCGTTAATTTTCCATCAATGATAATGCCTATACTTTTTGCTGAAGCTGTTGGTTTGGCTGCTGTGCCCAATTTGCTGGGCCAATAAAGTTGGTTCCACCTACTAGTCCTGGAGTTTAGAATGACTCCTTGTCTTATCTGTGTTTTGTTTGAAATGACTGGAGCGCATGCATTCCGCAATAAATCTCATTATGTTTTGGAATTCACATTGCAATGCCGATGTTTCATTAAGGCGGAGTAGCATCTGTGAGTCTTTGGAGTAATTATAAAGTCTGCAACCTCTGAAAACTACTTTTGTGATTAAAGGTTTAGCACACATATTAAATAGATGAGGAGATCAGAGGCGAAGGAGATGAGAAGTTGAGTATCATCTGCATATGACACGATCTCCACCTCACGTGCTTTCACAACTACTACATAAATACTTTACACGTTGCCTCTACGTTAAGCCTGACTGCTCTGTGCCAAGCTACCAGAGGGCGATGCACAGGTTTATTTATTGACATTTGAGGTTCCCCCTGACAAGGACTGGGATTAGTATTTGAGGTGAGTTCTCACTACTCTAAACTAAAACTCCTGTTTCTTACCATAGACACTATTTTCGATTATACGTGTATTATTTGCATGCCTGTGATGATGACACCAGAGAGGAGGTGGACAACACCATAACACCCCATGATGGTACTAACTCTAAGGTGTCTGTATTGCCCATCATCTCAGTGCTTCCTTTTCACTTAAGCCTTCCACCTCACAGACAAAGAGGGAGCAGGACCCCAGAGTGCTCAAGCCCCCAGTGATGCCCAGGCACTACACAAGCCCATTCAATTTTTGTCCGCTGCTGAGATGTTATGTTGTGTTATTCTTGTATAGTGCACATTCACAAACGGTTTCTTGACACTTTTACAAGACCTCAATACTAAGGCAGAGTTTCAATCAGGGAGGGAAGGCTAAAATTGATAGGCTTGCTTAAAAAGCCTGGTCTTTAATTTATTACGATATGACTTAAATTCACCTTCCAGGTGGATTTTGTCCGGCAGAGAGTTCCAAATTGCCAGAGCTACTGCTGCAAAGCTATGTCCGCCAGATCTACTCTTGCAAAACTTTGGGACAAAAAAGTTGGTTTGCTTGTGTAGACTTCAGATTGCATGTCAGAGTATACCTTTCAACTTTTTTGGTCACAAACATGGGTGCTAGCCCTTGCAGGCTTTTGAAAGTGATGCAGCAGGTTTTGATCTCTATGTGTTGCTTCACTGGCAACCAGTGGAGCTTTTTAGTGTGTGTTTCCGGGAAGTTTAAATATAAATCTTGCCGACTCACTTTAAATTACTTGTAGCCTATGTAGGGTAGTACTGGGCAGGCCAAGAATTGGCATAATTAAGTCTGCCTCCAGCGGAAGCGGCAGAGCAATTATCCTGAGCACTTTCAGTAGGGATGTGTATTTAGATACAACTATTCTACTTGTGGTTTCAGCGTTAATTTTCCATCAATGATAATGCCTATATTTTTTGCTGAAGCTGTTGGTTTGGCTGCTGTGCCCAATTTGCTGGGCCAATAAAGTTGGCTCCACATACTAGTCCTGTAGTTTAGAATGACTCTTTGTCTTATCTGTGTTTTGTTTTAAATGACTGGAGAGCATGCAGTCCGCAATAAATCTAATTTTGTTTTGGGATTCATATTGCAATGCCAATGGTTCATTAAGGCGGAGTAGCAGCTTTGAGTCACTGGAGTAATTATAAAGTCTGCAACCTCTGAAAGCTACTTCTGTGATTAAAGGTTTAGCACACATATTAAATACATGAGGAGAAAATGAGGAGCCCTGTGGCACCCTGAACTCTAATGCCTTAGCTGAGAAATGGCTAGTTTCACATCCTGCATGCGCTCTACTTGAAAGGACTTAATCCAGCTCAAGGCAGTTCCTTGAAACCCTGCTTCTTCCACATGGTTGTCCGGTATCTTATGGTCGACAGTGCCAAAGGCAGCCAATAGGTCTAATAGTACCAGGGCCGATACACGCCCTTGATCTTCATGCCTTCTTAGATCATCTAGACCAGCCATCATTGCAGCTTCTGTCCGGTACATGGGTCGACATCCTGCCTGGGAAGGGTGGAGGAAATCAGTGATCTGGAAGTGCTTGCAGATTTATTGGGCTGCATGAGCCTTCAAGATTTTTGCAGGAAAGGGGACCAAGGATGCAGGTCAATAATTTCTCAATACCGCTGGACCCTCGCCCTGTTTTTTCATTAAGGGAATCACTTATGTGTGCATGAAATCTTGCGGCACTCTGCCTTGATTTAATGATTTATTGAGCAGACTTCTCAGAGGGTTATTTGTTACAGAGGTTAGATGTTTTGAGATGACAGGAGGACAGGGATCCCTAGTTGGCCCAGGTCTAACTCTGATTATTAATTTTTTCAGTCGCTCTTCTTCAATCTCTTGGAAATCGATAAATGGAACAGACTTGCTATACATCTGTAGCTCAGGTATTTTTGCAGAGTTGTTGGTTGTACTGTCCATAATCAATTTTATTTTGTCTATGGAAAAACGGTTTACCACAGCAGAGACGTTTTAAGGTACGGTCAATGTGGGCAATTGCCAAGAGCCCCCATCCTCCAAGGGCCCCATGGGAAAGTGATTTCTCACCTCAGTTCCTCTATCTAAACTTCTTCCCATCTCTCTGCCTATCTTCACCTCAGACTCTGTCTTTCTCTCTACTCAGTGTCATGTTAAGGATTTGGGGGCTCTAGCCATACATATTTTGGCAGTATTGTGTGACCCCTTTTCTCAAAATTGAGCATATGACTCAAGATTGTTCAGTATGGTGCATGCTTGAACTATCAGAAAATGGATAACAAAAATCAAAGTAGGTGCAAACAGGACGCCCCTAAAATGCCAGTGCATGGGCTCAAAAAATCCTTAAAATGGCCCTGTCAACAGGATTGGTAACCGTATTAATTATTGATTATTGTCGGTGAGACTGCATGGGGGAAAAAATAAAAGAAGTAGCAATTTAAAGATATATATAGTGCATCATAGATCAAAGGGACACCGGTCTTTTATGTGACAAACTCTTCTTCAGCTCTCTGAGCATTTCAGACACCTGACTCGCAGGACATTCAATTTGACCATTAACCATTTGTAGTGATACTTATTCTATCAGCCTCCTAAAAAGGCTGAAAAGTTGAGTTTGGCACGCCCTGATTTCGCACCTACTCTGCACCTTTCCTTCAGGACACTCAAAAGCATCAGCCTTTTCCACAGTCCAGTCAACTTCTGCCATCATATTATGAGCGATCAACTAGACATGACGGCATATGACCCATGGCCCTTGAACAAACGCCTGCCAAACCTCGACTTCTGATGATATTTGGATGAATTCAACAAATCCGAATTCAACAATTTTCTGGAATGGAATGCCAGACAGACTTCCAGGTGAATGGTGAAGAGGGTAAGAATACAGTGGCAGGTGGTGATTTGATCATAATAAAATAAACGACAGACTAATGCACATCTTGATCAATTCGATCTTCAGTACGAATTTGAAGACAAATTAAAAAATATAGGAGTAAGACGCTATCTCAAGTTTGTCAAAAAAGTGCAATACAAATATTGCTTCTAAGACATATATTTAATAATTAGTTTGTTTTACTTTTTAGCATTTAGCACTCTGAGGCCAATGTTGACATGTGGTGCTAGGTAAAAACTAAGTTAGCCTTCTACTAAAATAAGCTCTAAGAGGGGAAATAAATGGAAAGTATGTTGTAGCCCACCTTCATGTTAAATAATAAAAAATAACATCTAAGATGGCTGCCCAAGCCACAAAATGTGCATGTGTCTGTGTGGGACTGTTGTATGTTCTGGTAAAATAGCTTAAGGTGTCAAAGCACTCAGACTTTCATTCTTCTGAGGTTTAATGATTGGGCACCATAGATTTGGGTAATCGGTATTTGGATATGCTAGTCTTCTGTAACAAATATGATATGTGAAGTTGTTTTATAGCGCATTTCTACCATTTATATTGGCTTTACCTCTGAGTAGACAAAGTATTGATATGTGTTGGCACTCATTAAATTATACATGCATACATACATATGAATAATAATATTAGCATAGTTAATATGTCCAGCTCTTCAGATTGTTATGGAATTAATTATTAGTTTGAAATTCTGCAGATGAGTAAATTGTGACACCTACTATGACTTACGTACATCCATTCTAACAAAAACGTGTTGTTTAGCTGTCAGATCATGTGACATTCTTAGTTCATTTCTCCCTCATCTTGAGAGAATTAGGTTCCGAGCCCTACCTCGTGTTGAAATTAGCACGTTTTTTTTACTTCAGAAAAATGGCAGAAAAGATGACGCGAAATGCCTTCGATGGTTGTATGCAATATGCATATGTATACATTGGAGCTGAGTCTGTAATGGGCCTGAGGAGCTGACCAGCTCTCTCTAGCTTGTGTGTTGAGGGGTGTGTGTGGTCGTGGAGTGGACATATGCATCACATTTTCCGAGCAGCACTGGTTTTCTTGAGCTAGCAGACCAAATCACAAGTTTACTGAGTCATGGTATAATGAACAGAGACTATTAACTAAAAGGCTGTATTTTGAAGTATATCAAATATTTAGTCTATGAAGAAGATCGAATTTTGGCCGAAAAAAGCCCATCTCTTGGACTGTTCCAATGTCAGCACAAGGGGCGTCAGAGGCGCGTGCCTGCAGATGAGTGGTGCCAGACTGCCTCTCTTTTCGTCATTCCCTCTCAAGCACCCTCCCTCCACAAGCTACATCACAACCCCGCCCCCTCGGGTACAGAAGCTGTTTATTCAATAAGCCTCAGCATCGAAGGGAGGATGGCAGCTGCGTAAACTGTCCAACCCTCAGCTCTCGGTATCGCGGCACCTGAACGACTCCCAGCCTCGGTGAGTATCATGACGTCTGTGGAAATAATATTGTCACTCTGTTGTCAAGAATGGCGGGATTGTCTTGTTCACGTTCGTTTGTTTCGCTCCCTCCATTATCGTCCTCGTTCGTTCTGTTTGTTTTTATCGTATTTGTGTACTTTGTATCTCGAGGGCTGTGACGTCACCCGACCCCGTGTGCTTTGGTGTCGGCGTGTTTATTCTTTCTTCTGTAACTAGACGTGGGCGAGCCATTGAAAGCTCGAGCCAGGCTCGAGCCTGAAGCCTGGCTCTGTCTCAGCGCGAGGTACCGATGGAACTTCGAGGCCATAACGAACCGAGCTTTCTACCTAGGATGTGGCCTTACGGTCAGAGCAGCTGATTGTGGACCTGGAAAACCAAGATGGCACAACATTCTGGGCAAATCATTGATTGTACCCATGCCTCTAAACAATGCATATAAATATAACCTTGCGTAATGATGTAATTGGTGCTCAAGTCAAGCGCCCCAATACCTTTGGGTCGAGTTTGCACTATATTCTATAAATGCAGAAAAATGCATTCAGTGGTTAAAACCAAATCTTAACATAACGAAAGAGAAATAGCCATTTACTGAATGATTTGTATAAGTGAAAACAGAAAACCTGGATACATCGCTGCTTTCACCCATACATTGAGTTATTTTAGAAAAATATTTTATTTCACCAAAACACTTTTTTCTAAATTGTCGCATATTAACGTGCTTTCAAACATGTGAGTTCAGACTACAGGTTACACAAAACTAACACTTTTAATAACTACTTATCAGAGCAGTGCAATAATGTGCCCTGGTATTGTCAAAGCTTCCACATATTAAAGAAATATATATATATATATTTTAATTTTGAAGAGATATTACCATATTTTCGTGATGTTGTGTGATTTATATTTTCTGGGCTCGGCTCTGTCTCGGATCTCCTTGTTAATGTGTTGGCTCGTCCACCTCTGTCTTTAACATCTTGGTGTGTGGTGTGAAAAAAGAGAGAGCTTCCATTGTGGTGGCAGAAATAGGTGTACCTATTTGCATCACATTTAACAATGCCGATACACACACACATATAATTATTATATATACGAGTCTGTGTTCTGGGTATTTGCGTGTTTATTCATTAAGATGTTTTACATGCTGCCTCTGAACGCTTTCAAGATGCTATAAATGCACCCAGATGCAAAGAACGCGGATGGAATACAAAATATACAGTCGCAGCAAACAGTCAGTGCATTGTGCCTCCACAGTGTCCCTACAGAGAAAGGCTGCGAGCCTGCATCCGGGGGATAGATTCATTGATGCATGCCGGGTCCCCCGGATCTAAACAGTGAGCCAACCCATCAGCATATTACGCAGTACACAACGTTTGTGTGAGATTACAGAAAATGCTGGCAGATTTACGCAGATTCCTACCGCTCTATGGAAGTAACATAAGAGGCGACTCTCGGGCAGGTCTTGTATACCTTGTTTATCAGTTCGGGGGATGGTACGGGAAAAATGCTCCATCTAGCAAAACACTTCATTGGGTGCAGGTGTGGCTTACAGCATCATTATACCCCTGCATACATTTCAACGTGCTCATGCCATCATTGCGTCATTGCATTATTTCACAATTTTAGGAAAAATCACTTTCCCCTTTTATGCTAATTTACTGCATTAATTCATGTGCTGCCATTGAGGCGAGTTTGCTAAATTGTCGAGTGTCAATATTGTGTTTCTGCTATTTGTATACTGGAGAAACTGGAGTGTCGAGATGATGATTGGATAGTGAAATAAAAAAAAAAAACTATTGAAATTGTATTCAAAATGATGTCTAACCAAATGTCCTTTTTGTCTCTGTGACCCAGGGCAGAAAAAGAGCAACCAAGTCTGCCTTCTTCATATGGCACACACTGGAAGAACATAGAGAAACAACACCCCCAAAACTAGGATCCTGCCTACTGAGCTGACAGCGGTAACATCCAAGTGGGTGTGTATGGTCCTGGCCTAGTCTTCGAAGAACCGCCTTTTATTCCTCCAGGAATTACTCTTAGCTGTGTACCAATTTATGTGAGGCAAGGGCCAACACTTGGAGAGCTACAGACTCAGCGGTCCAGGGCCCCACCCTTTGTGCCGCACTACAGACTGGTCCAATACTGAGGAATAGCTGTTTGCACAGGTAAGTGGATGAATAGAAGAGTTATTATCCATAGTCTAATGGTGACACTATAAACAATTGTGATACATATCAGTAATACATCATTGAAGTCTGTGGGGCCTCCCCAGGTGGTTAACACTCTCCCTAATGTTGATTTTAAACTATAACAAATACTCTAGACAGGTCACAAAAAGACTGCTACATTCGATAGCCCATTGGCAAGTTTACACGCCAAACATCTGTTTAAGATGCATATGGTGATGCACAGGCATGTATGTTCTTCAAGTCACTTTTGTAAGCTGGACTGTTTGCATTATCTGGCATCACACATCTTTCTTGAGCACATACCTGGGAAGGCGACCAGCTAGTCTGCATTTTGAGGCACAGCCCTTATCATTGGCTAATAAAGAAGGCTATGAATGCCCATTCGGCCCCGTCCCAGATGACTACATGTATAAAGGACACCATTTTCTCTCCTGTGATATCAGTTAACAACGTGTTGTATTGTGGAAGTTATAGTCGTGGTTCATTTGAGCTAAACCAATTGGACTGGCACACCTGAAAAGATTGCTTTCTAAAAGGAAAACCCAGGTCAAAGAACATAGTGTCGATGGTGGCATGGAGTCATAGTGTCCATGGTGGCATGGAGTCATAGTGTCCATGGTGGCATGGAGTCATAGTGTCCATGGTGGCATGGAGTCATCTGGGAACTTTACCAAAATGGTAGCCCAAAACTTCACTGAAAGCCAAGTACCTGCCTTGCATGACATTTGGAAGGTTGTGGTGGAGAGGAGCCAACGCTTCAGGCCTTGGAACAAGAACTCGAAAAGGCATGTGGAAATAGACACGCTCCTTCTTCCTAAGCAAGAATTCATTGCGTAAGTTTCATCTAGGTGATGGTTTAAGTGCTTACTATTTAATGCAATTTGATTTGATTTGAATTTGGTGCCTGAGTCTATGTCCTTCTTGTTTTTTAGCATAGCCTAGTGAAGTTTGCCAACCCTAGGTTTCATATGCCATAAGGTCGTGTTTTCATCGAAATGAAACCTTACCACCGTCAGCAGTGACACAGCTTATGTTTGTTTGAAAACCCCTTGATTTTACGTTCCAATGGAATCCACAGCACCTCCAGGTAAAGGTGAATACAAAAAACTTGGACAGTGGACCAATTGCCTACAGAGGGCACCACCTCACGAAAATAACCAAACTTGTATATATTGTAACCAGGTTCTATGTGCAAGCTTTAAAAGTGCCCTCTGTCCAAAAGCACCACCCTTAACCTCAGGGTAAACAAGAAACTTAAACCAAATCAAAGCTGCACCAAGTGTCCAAATATGATCCGTTAGATCATTTCCCAAGAATATCCAATCCGTTTTGTACGGTATAATCTCGTTTGTTTATTGATTTCTTTAAAAGGCCACAGCCAACGCGTTTCGTTCTGTACGCAGAACTTCTTCAGGGCTGTAATTTGAAAACACATACAAAACATATATATCAACATACCACATTTACAAGCAATAGTACAGACAATATATACAACATATAACATAGCACATATATACAACAAAACGGATTGTGTGCAAAACACCATAGACTTTCTCAAGCATATTCTACAGGATAGATAACATGACATAAATGTATATGACCATACCTAAAACATAATCCCAATAAATGGGAATTGCCATCACAGGCAGATATATGATTCTACCTCGTATAATCCAATAAGATGGTACTCATATGTTCACAAAGAAATTGTCACAAGGCGTCTCCCCAAGACAATGTGCAAGGCATGCTACCATGAATACTTATATCCCAAACAGCCATATTCGAAAATGCTGTACCTAAAGATTTCAAGGGCCATAAACTGCCCAAATCCACATGACTGTGAGAGATCCCATCAAATTTCATAAAGAAAAAGGAGGAAAACTTAGAAAAAAACAAAGGTGGAAATGAACATACCGAAAATGTTGTCCGTGAAAACATTGATTGATGGATACGTCAGATGGTATTTATTAATTCAAGATGATCTTTTTAGAGATGGTACTCGTGTCTCTATATCGCAAGGAAGCAATATAAAAGGCCCAAATTTAGATAAATAATTCTAAAGTTATGTCAGAGAAAACATAATATCTTACTCTAATAGGTATTATATGGCCAAAAACGAATAGTACTAAACATACCTCATTTGTATATCAACGTCGCTATATTGAATAGAAATGGCGTATGGCGCTCAAATTTTTCACTACCATACACATATGTCAATTATTTCTTCTTCAAAAGGACGAGTATAATATTAAGACATGATAATCATTCAGCGAAGTTCCTGTGACGATATATATTGGACACAGTGTACACTGAACCTGTAAAAATCAAAACCGTATCAGACCACGTATACTCTGCACCAAGTGTCAAGTAATCTCTCTCTTTTGCTTGCCTACACTAATGCATCTCTATATGACCCAAAGTCTGACCTCATACGAGGTAACGTCTTAGAGAATATACACTTATTTATTTAGACATCATCTCAGGAGGGCTAATTTTATAAGAAAGGAAGTCGATAAAAATCACTCGAGTGCAAACGTGTAACCCAATATGGTTACTATCGTCCAACGCGGCAAACAGAAATAAACGCTGTCTATATTTAAATTTAAACATTACCCCAAAAAAGAAGCTGAAGAAGCCGTAGGGTTTGAAATATCATGATTCTGAATGTGACCATCGTATCAGCGGGACTATAAATGACATGGAGAGCAAACAGCACTAGCTTAAAAAATTGTTTTTAGAAAGATAACTCCAGCACTTCCGGGAAATGCTGAAATTAAAATTAAAATTAGAATTAAGCCCTTCTCCAACTACGCAGCGCTAGGAAAGATCACAAAGGGCAGCTAGTACTATTCGTTTTTGGCCATATAATACCTATTAGAGTAAGATATTATGTTTTCTCTGACATAACTTTAGAATTATTTATCTAAATTTGGGCCTTTTATATTGCTTCCTTGCGATATGGAGACACGAGTACCATCTCTAAAAGATCATCTTGAATTAATAAATACCATCTGACGTATCCATCAATCAATGTTTTCACGGACAACATTTTCGGTATGTTCATTTCCACCTTCGTTTTTTCTAAGTTTTCCTCCTTTTTCTTTATGAAATTTGATGGGATCTCTCACAGTCATGTGGATTTGGGCAGTTTATGGCCCTTGAAATCTTTAGGTACAGCATTTTCGAATATGGCTGTTTGGGATATAAGTATTCATGGTAGCATGCCTTGCACATTGTCTTGGGGAGACGCCTTGTGACAATTTCTTTGTGAACATATGAGTACCATTTTATTGGATTATACGAGGTAGAATCATATATTTGCCTGTGATGGCAATTCCCATTTATTGGGATTATGTTTTAGGTATGGTCATATACATTTATGTCATGTTATCTATCCTGTAGAATATGCTTGAGAAAGTCTATGGTGTTTTGCACACAATCCGTTTTGTTGTATATATGTGCTATGTTATATGTTGTATAAATTGTCTGTACTATTGCTTGTAAATGTGGTATGTTGATATATATGTTTTGTATGTGTTTTTAAAATACAGCCCTGAAGAAGTTCTGCGTACAGAACGAAACGCCTCCAGGTAAAGGTGGCAAGCCTCGCCCAGTCTTCTATGTTCCTATCCAGTCTCGATTTTACCTTCTACATCTTGGGCCTTAAGGCGATGACTTCTCGTTATCAGGTTGTGGAGCAGTGTCTGACGATAAGAGTTTGTCTCCAGTCCAGCGTTAGTTGCCATGTTTTACATCCGGTCGGCCTAGAGTCAGTGCTTAATTTGAGCTAGTGGTTTTCTGGTGCTCAGCACCGGCACTTAGTCATCAACACCAGCGCTTTTCATGAGCACCAGTTAAGGACACATTCATGGGGAGATTAAGTGATTTGTCCAGAGTCACAGCCGACGCCGAGACTCCAACCTGGTTCCACACCATGGAACTCAGTAGCTCTGTCCTTTACGCCACATCCTCTCCCCACTTTCATAGTTTGTATTTGGTTCTGTTTTAGGCAGCGCTAACAAGAGAAATGTGCTGGTGCAAGCTGCCTCCTGATGAGAGCCCAAGCACTTTTAAAAAAATATAAATTAACCAGTGCCTAGAACCCCTCTTATTAACTGGACATGGCACTGCGGCAAGGCAAGGTGCAACCAAAACCTGTTGTCCACTTGGCCCTGACAGCACGGTGTGCTGGGCCAGCACTTCATCACCCAGCACTCTCCCTTGATCCCCAAAGGCTACCACTTTACAAATACCACACCCTGGTAGAAATCATAGTGATGGCAGTAGTTATTGCTAAATCCACGAAGTGAACAGAGCATAATGTACCTTTAAGGGAGCGTGGGATCGAGGGTGTGGGAACAGTTTACAAAGGCCTTTCGGATATTGGTGGGGCTGTGGGATGGGGTTTATGGTGGCCAGGGTTTAATTTGTAAAAGAATGAGTGCTGGTGCCCAAAGCTCTCCTCAGAAGTCCCCGGCATGTTCTAATAAGAGTCGGCTTGCCGTATGCGCAGCCTTCAATCCATGCGTGCATCTTTAATTCATGCCAGGCACACGCTGTCCCTTTGTGTCTCGCTCTTGCAGGTTCATGCTTGTTCCCTTTGTGACTGTTTTACTGTCTTTTTCTTTCTACTTCTTACGCCTGTGTTCTCCCCCCACCTCGCCCCCCTCTCCCTCAATGTGTGATTTAGAAAAATCAGTGCCGGTCCCCAAAAATGAGTCCCTATTGGCCTCCACCGGCCGAAATTAAGCACTGATGGTGAGCCTTGGGTGGCAGGGGGATGCTGTCACCTTGCCTCTTTGGGTAGCTCTCCTTGTTTAAACGGACCCCTGCCTTTAATCTAAATGATTGTACTTTGCATTGTTCATACTTGATCCTTGCTGAATCATCCCTTGCTTCCTGGTTCGTTTTTCTCTCGCAATCCTTCATGGTTTTAGTTAAACTGCGCATGAACTAAAATTGTCTCTCTCAAAAGCAGGACAGTAGATTCTTTCTTTAAGCATTGTTATTGGCGAGCTTCAGAAAACGAACATCTCTTTTAATGACACTTTGCCACCACTAGGTTGAACCAATATTATAAATAATAAATATCACCATTATCCACATCAGTAGCACTCTATACCTTCAATGAAGAAAGGTTGTATTAGCTTCTCAGGACACCGAAAATGCTAAGTGCCGGGTACACACCGATCGGTAAAACAGGCCCTTGACGTATTTGCTAGAAACTGAATTTACATTAAATATAAAATGAGTTGCATTTTATAATAAAATACCGTACAGCTTCTAATTTATTTACATCCTGTCCTCATGCTCTTAATGGCCCCCTTCATCACCAAACTGTACTTTCTGTTTGTTTAGCTTTGAAAATGGTCAGGCATAAACACCCGCCAAGAACTGGGGTAAATAAAATGAGAAGGTCTGCCCTCATAGAGGGACTTCTTTCATGGAGAACATTTTGAAAAAACAAGGTCAAATCATGCATTTCACAGTTCCTTTTCTTCATAAATTGGGTATAAATTCACAGATGGTGTACCATGTACACCCGAGCCTTCCCAGCGGTGTTAGTCGATCACCACCCCCCAGCCCCTACACAGAGAAATGAAAACATTGAGGGGAAAAATGCAGTTTTCTGTACGAGTTGATTGGGTTAAAATCGATATGTTTTACAGGCGTTTCAGAAATCTGCATATTCAGTTTCTCGCTTTTCAGTATGTATATACAATATATTTCTTGACTTCTACAATTTTCTTCACTTCATATTTTCATCTTACCCATTCCAGGCAGATTATCAAAATAAGTTATTTACCTAAAATATCAGAGTGGAAAATATAAAGATACATAAATATATCTCACCATATCAGGATGATCAAGCAGAGACAGATACATCTTACAGACTCCTACAAAAGTCAAAAGTGCTATAACTCAAGTTAAAGATTTTACAGTTTGACATCAGATAACAACAGTTTTACAGTTTGATGTAGCAATATAATTTCATAAATATCTTTATTAATGTAGATGATGCAGGGCATCCACATGATTCTTGAATTCACAGCTTTCGCTCAAAACAGCTTTTGAATGTAATTTGGAAATACTATTATTTTTGTACTCAGTTTGCCAGTTTCTGAAAAATGCATTGCTGAATAAACTGAGCTCCCTCAAGCAAAGCTTAAATGTTGATAAAAAAACGAATCTTTTTTTGTCCAGATATGTCAGCTTTTTATTTTTTGTAAGTGCATGTGTAAGTCCCAAACACGAGCTTGTCATTTTCATCATGCGCTCCAGTCACACATGAACAGATTCTGGTTTTCATACCCATGTATCAGCATCAGATACCAGGTTTCTCCTCCTTACAAAATGGATCTAAATAACAATTATCCCTAAAATGTGACAATCATGTCAAGAACTGCATCAATGCGTTCTAAATGGGCACCATTTTGCCAGAGCTACTGCCGTTGATGCCCAAAATATACTAGGAGTGGACGCCAATATTGCACTATTCCAAGCAGGGAAAGATTTATATCGGTGGTGGGACCCACCCTGCAAGAAATTACCAGAGTATGCCAAGAACGACCGCCATTATGTGAGGGCCCACTTCATGCTACTTATTGGCCCCATCGTACCACGGATGCCATAATTTACGCCCAGGAAACTGGAGATATCCCTTAACACCCAGGGTCACTTGCAGCAGGGGACCTGCATCATACGTCCAGTCACCATGTGTGAAAGGCAGCGAGTCTTCTAAGACCCTCAATGCTGCCTGGTGCAGGGTTCCACCTCTAATTCACTTTGGGTTCGCTATCAAAATAATGAGGCAGGCGCTGGAAACTGGAAGACAAGAAAAAGGTTTATTTCTCATGAGGAGATCACGTCAACTGCAGACACCGGGATGTCTGAGGGAGGTGTTCTGCTGATAACTCCTTTGGCTCTTCCTTTTATACAGGTTTGACACAATGCATTGGTTTCATCAACATGGTTACACAAGCTTGGGGTCCCCGCCCGGGCAGGTTGTCACACAAGCCCAACAGTAATTCTCTTCCCACCCAGGTCAAACAGACAATCTTATCTTGCAGCTGGACCTTGCTTCAGGGTCTAAAACATGTGAGACCGGCCAGATCTAAGAGTCCGTTCTGTTGATAAAAACAGGTCCCATTGTTGGTAACAACAAGTCTTGCTGTTTGCAGTGCAATAAATCATGTTGCAAGAGTCTTTTTGGTGTTTGGAACCTGTTTGTGTAACTAGGTACAGTGAGGGGTAGAGTGTCCAAAGGTTTGCCTGAAAACAGAGATGAGAGGAAAAACGAGTTTGTGGCAGCAAGTGGCGCTGAGGTTTGTTGCAGCAAATAGAGTTTATAGTCCCCAGCACACGTACCAGGTCGGTCAGAGGGTCAGAGGGATGCTAGTAAGGGCAGGGTGAAACAAAGGTGACCAACAGAGTACAAAATGGCTGTGATAGATTAAAATGACTGCAACTTATGTGCACATAGAATTCCACCAGACAAGATGGCGCAGGTAATGTTCACGATTGTCGTTTTGCTTTTAACAGTGGCCCCTTTGAACATAACTAGCCAGCTTGTCAGTCTATTTCGATCTCCATAATGTCCTGTATCTCTTGATCATACATTACTCTCGTTTTTGTTAGCTGAGTGTCCTTAGTCTTATGGTGCAAGGTAGTTATGCAAAGAGAACACAAAGGTGGTATACAGTGTATACCCAAACAACAACCACATATTGTCAATACTGGGACCAAGAGAAACATTGATATTTTCCAACCCCACTCCTTCAAGATGCCCCAAAGCCAACTTCCAATTGTCCAAGTCTCTGATCCTTGATGAATTTCTGAAGATAGTCTATGGAGATGTTCGATTGCTTCATAGACAGAAGGTGAATTATCAGGAATGTATACACAGCAGCTGGCACCGATGATGCGGCATGCTCCTCCACGGTCCGCTAGTACCACGTCCAGGACCATGCGATTTTGCAGGGTAACCAGACGGATCGCTTGGAGCTCAGCAGTGTTGTTGGTGAGGATGCCAGCAGTGACGTTCAGGGCGGTCTCTACCGCTTGGGACAGATGTCTGATGGCTCGGCTGTTTGCCACCGGACCCCATAGCGGGACGAGCCCTTTTGCTGCGTCGAGGAACTGTGATGAGGCAGAGTCTGCTTGATCAATGTCTTTAGAACGCTTTTCTCGATGATGCTCTGCAGGGGCTGTGTAGGTTGGTGGCAAAACAAAGGCGATGTAGCACGTGCCCCCAGTTTCTTGGGAGCCAGGTGTAGGCTTTGGTTCCACAAACAAAGTACATATTGGGTGATGCAACAAGCGCTGGGGGTTGGCAGTGTTCAAAGTCCTTACAATGCTACAGGTGCTGTGACCCACATTCTTAGTCCCACGGCCTTCAATGCATACAAGGCCAGAGACGTTCACCACAGATGGGGCCACAGTCAGTGTTGCAGCAGTTCTTTTCTTCATGTAGGAAAATGTGGCTCTGTTAGGATTATTGAACACTTGCATTTCCACTCGTTCTTTGGAGGGGACATTAATCTGGAATGTCGCATTGAAGGTGTGAGGGCAGAAGGGGGCGGTTGTCCTTCCTGTTTTGTTTCGCCAGAACTCGTTGTAGAACTGGGCGATTGTTCCGTCGGAAGTGGCATTGTCTTTGTAACTTTCTTGTAGGAGCATCATCCAGGCAAGGCAAGATCCGTGAATAGAAAAGGGAGAAGGGATGAAAGGGATGGAATGTTCAGTGGCATGTGGTAACAGCTCACAGACCCAACAGTTGGTAGCATTGGTGGCAAGATTGTGCTGGTGCAACATCTGCACGAAAGAATTATTCCAGAATTCTTTGCGTCGTTCTCGGAGATGTGGCGGTAGTGATACCAGGTAGTGTTCTTTCTTGGTGGTTGGTTGCATGGTGGGTGACAATGTTCTGTATGCAGGTGCATTCTCTTCAATGATCCAAAGTGCGACCATTAGCAGGAGACAGGTGAGAAATGCGGCTACAAGTGCAATTGTCTTTGTGCTGTGCAGGTTAGCAGTCTTGGTGTCTTTGCAGTGGTTTTGCAGGTGTTCAGTTTCTTCCATCATCTTCGAGGAGCTCAACAACTGTTAGGACCACAGACTTTTGTCTGGCGCTTTCCTGGTAGCGTTGTTTGACTGTGCTACTGATCTGAGACCTTGACTTAGTTAGTGGCCTGGTCGTTGGAGCTCCCTCCTTTCGTCGATCTTAGGTTGTACCCTTTCCTGGATGGCACTGTGGGGTCGGGAAATTCTGATAGTTCGAGGGTGTCTTCTTGTGGGTAGCAACTCAGAGCTGGTCGGTCTCTCGCGAGTACTTCCTCTTGCACCTCCACCCCTTCACAAGTTGCCAGGGTTGGAGGGACTCGTTTGCAATGATCAGCGTGCAGCCAGTTTCGTTTTCCTTCCACTCGGAGGGCAGTTCGGGTGGTGATCAGGACTTGCCAGGGGCCCGTCCACCTAGGCTCCAGATTCTTCGTTCTTTGGAAGTTGCGAATCAATACATGGTCGCCTGGCTTTATTTCATGTCCCGGGCCCCTGGATACGTCAGGCAAGGCTTGCTGCACCTGTTGGTGGATAATTGTTAGCTCGTTTGTCAATTTATGCAAGTAATCCGACATTAATATGTTCGGGACATCGTTAATGGAGGTGGGTCTTGGTGCCGCCCAAATGCTCATAGGCCTGCCGAAGACCACCTCATACGGGGTCAGTCGGTGTTTGGTTGGGGTGGAGCGCATCGATAACAATGCCAATGGGAGGGCGTCGGGCCATTTCAACCCGGTCGTGGCAACTATTTTGGCTAGTTTTAGTTTCAACGTTGCATTGTGTCTCTCTACCAGGCCCGCTGATTGGGGGTGGAAGATGGCATGGAACTTTTGTTTTACCCCCAACATACTGTTCTGTATCACCTCGGCTACGAAGTGGGGGCCGTTGTCGCTCCATAAAATTCTGCAAAGGCCGTATCGGGGGAAGAATTCTTTCAGCAATACTTTTGCAGTGGCTAAGGCGGTATTGTCGCGGGTGGGATATGCCTCCACCTATTTGCTAAAGCGCACACAACCACCAGGACATATTTTAGACCAAGGCATCTCTCTAGTTGAATGTAATCCATTTGAAGGATTTCAAAGGGGTGGTCAGGGACTCCAAACCCTCCCCGTGGTACTACTGTCCCCTTCCCTGGGTTGTGTTGTAGGCAGACTATACATTGTTGTACTAGGCGTTTTGCAGATTCTGCTATCTTGACGTTATGCCATACTCTGGTGATTAGTTCAATCATGGGGGTAGAGCCTATGTGTGCTGGTAAATGTGCCATGGTCAATATGGGGATGAGGTAGGCATTGGGTAACAGCCATTTATTTCCGTCTTTAGTTCTCCAGCAATCTTCCTCGTCTTTTAGTCCCACCTTTTCCCACTCGGTCAATTCGTCTTGTGTGCCTGTAGTCTGTATGTCCCTTACAGTGGTCCTAGCGTCAGTCCATCGTTCAGCTTGTGACCTGGTCACATACATTCGTGTCGTAGTTCTGTCTCCTGCCGTGGCTCGGGCAGTAACGTCTGCTAGTGCATTTCCCTGTCCAATGAGATCAGTCACTTTCCTATGTGCTTGGCATTTTATCACTGCTAACTTCTTGGGGAGGAGGACTGCTTACGTCAAGGCGGAGACTAAATCTCCATGCTGGATGGGTGTACCATGTGAAGTCAGGAACCCTCTTTCTTTCCATAAGATCCCAAAATGGTGAACCACCCCGAAGGCATATTGGCTGTCGGTGTATATGTTAACTGTCGTGTCAGTCGCTAAGATACATGCTCGTGTGAGGGCAATGAGTTCTGCAGCCTAGGCTGAACGTTGGGGAATACGGGCTGTTTCCAGAACGGTTCGGGCTGTGGTGACAGCGTATGCAGCTGAGGTGGTGCCGTCGGGGAGTTTGATGCACGAACCATCCACCCATAGTTCTCCATCTGGTTCTAGAAAGGCGGTGTCTCTGAGATCTATTCTACTCTTTGTTTGTTCATTGGTTAGTGTCACACAGTCGTGTAGTGGAGTCACGCTAGGATCATTTTCGGGTAGGGGTAACAGTGTGGCTGGATTGAGGGTGGTGCATCGCTTTAGGGTAATGTGCGGTGCTAGCAGGGTCAACTCATATTCTGTCAGTCGGGCGCTAGTCAAGTGTTGGGTTTTGGTCTGGTTTAGTAGTGTGTCGACTGCATGGGGTACTAAAACAGTGACTGGATTGGAGAGTACTATTCCTTCGCTCTGGCGTATCGATACTGCTGCAGCTGCCACAGCGCGCAGGCATGCTGGCAGCGCTCTGGCTACTGGATCGAGGGTGGCAGAGAAATATGCACAAGGGCGTTGTTTGTGACCAATTGATTGTGTTAGGACAGACAATGCACATCCTTCCCTCTCGTGCGTGTAGAGGAAGAATGGTTTGGAGTAATCCGGGGTTCCTAGGACAGGCGCTGAACAAAGGGCATTGCGTAGTTCTTTAAAGGCTGACTGGCATTCGGGGGTCCAGGGGAGAGGTGAGGGGATGTCTTTAGCTAGGAGGGAGAGAAGGGGTTTGACAATGAGGCTAAAGTTCGGTAACCACTGTCGGCAAAATGAAGTGAGACCTATCAAAGAGCGGACTTGTTTCTGATCTTTGGGGACAGGGGTGTCTAGAATTGTCTGGATCCTGTCAGGCGTGAGTTTCCTCCCTTCTTTGGATAAAAGGTGATCCAAATAGGTCACTTGTGATTTACAGAACTGCAATTTCTTTCGGGAGACCTTGTGACCATTCTCAGCAAGAAAATGGAGTAGTTTGATGGTGGCTGTGACGGCTATTGGTATGGTGTCCGCTGCTAGAAGGATGTTGTCTACATATTGTATTAGTGCCACTCCATCTGGCAATTGTATGGCGTCCAACTGTCTTTTAAGCGCCTGGCTATAGATGCTTGGGCTCTCAGTGTACCCCTGAGGTGCTCTGCAAAATCTGTACGAACGGGAGTTTAGGGTGAATCCAAATAGATAGCGGCTGTCCTTGTGTATAGGTATGGAAAAGAATGCGTTTTTGAGGTCAATTACAGTGAAGGTGGTGGCAGTGGAGGGGATTAAAGTCAAAATTGTCGTGATGTCGGAAACTACTGGGTATTGTGGCACTACGATTTTGTTTATCTCCCGCAGGTCAATGATGAAGCGGTAGGCTTTTCCGTCTCCCTCTCCCTGTCTCTTTACAATCGGTAGTATGGGACTGTTACAAACGTTGCTCACTACTTCCTCTACCACCACTGCCTCTACCAAAGAGTGTATGATCTCTGTCAGTGCCTTCTCACCCTCTGGCGATATTTTGTACTGCGGTAGGGTTGCGTCCTGTCGTATTGTTACGTGTACTGGGTCAATCATCATTCGTCCTACGTCTGAATCAGCCCTAGCCCATAAGTGTGATGGCAAAGTGTCCAGTAGGGATGCGTCAGTCTCGGAGATGGGAAACATGTGCTGAGAAGGGTTATCTCTATGGCGCTGGGGGTTGTCATACAGGACGACACGCACTCCGTCTGGTGAGCATCTGATAGTCGCATGGATGTGTTTCAAAAGGTCGAGACCCATAATGGCGTCTGGGGTGTTGGAAGAGAGGAGGAATGTCGTTTCAACGCTATTGTTGTCAAGGTTAAAAGGGATCGGTCGGGACAAAGGGTTGGTGGAGGGCGTACCGTCAAATCCTATTGAGGTCACATGTGAGCCTGACAAGGGTGCCCTTGGAATCAGTCGTTTGGATAGTGCACTACGTGTTGCTCCCGTGTCTACCAGAAATGGCGACTTTGTGCCCAGGACCTCAGCGGTAACATAAGGGCCTTGCTGGTCAACATAGAGCTCGACTGGATCCCTCCCTTGCCCCTGGCTGTCCTATGCAAAGTCGTACGTATTGTCATAATCTGTCTGTTGGTACTGATTCTGTTTGGGATGGTCGAATGTGTTCACTCTTCCTGGCCTTTCCTCGCTTGCTTCACTCGCGTACCCTCTCCCACGTCCTCTTCCTCTCTGTCCACTTGCTATTTCCCTCGCCCCTCTGCCCCTACCAGCTCCTAACAAAGCCGGGCATTGGGTTTTCCAGTGTCCATATTCTTTGCAAAATGCACATTGATCCTGTCCTAGGTCTTGGCGTCCTACATATGATGTCGATGAATTGTTTCTAGGTGGCTGTACTCTAGGGTATTCTGCTGGTATCCTCCCCTATATTGCTCCCTTCCTGTATTCGCCCCCTGGAGTTGTGCTACCATTACCCTTTCCTTCAAGTCCTTCTTTTTCCTTTCTGTAGCCCTGTCATTTTCGTTTCTCTGATGCTCATAGTACTGGGCCATTTGAAGAATGGCCGCCGGTTTAGATGCTGCCCAACTACTTTCGCTGGCTTGTAATTTCTGGGATACATCTGGCAGTAGTCCTTTGACATAGTTCTGCACAAATAAGTGGTGTCCGGTTGCGGTGGACATGTCTTGTCCACTGTAATCGGAGAACACCGTTTCAAATCTGGAGAAATACTCTGAGACATCCTCTTGTGGTTTCTGGCGGCACGCGGTTACTATGGACCAGTCTATCTTTTTCTCTGGGATCAGCGTTTTCACTTTCTGCACTATTTTGTCAGGGAGGTCCAATATTGCTTTAACCGGTTTTTGACCAGGGTTCCGCTGTTTATCTAGTGTGTTGAGTTGTTCCCAGGTATGACCAAGCAGTTCGGTATGGTCTATTTTCCTAATCTGTTTCCACACATCTGCTGGCAAACATAACCCGAAGAACAAGTCTATGTCGGCAAGTGTCATTATTGTTGATCCCAGAGCGGTACCTAGCTCGGTGTAAAAGGCTGTGGGGTTCTTTCGTAAATCCGGTAAAGATTTACGGAACGTCAAAATGTCCTGTCTGTCCCATGGTTGATACACCCAATTGTAGACCACCCTTCCTCTAGCGTCTTGATGGTTCATATTGTCATGAGTCCCTTGTCCTCTAGGAGGTACCCAATAAGGGGCAGCTTCTTTTATCGGCATCATGCTATCTTGTTTTTCCACCGGGGGTCCTGCTATCTTAGATGTCCTGTCCTTATCTATCCGTCCTTGTTCCACGAGGTGACGGAATACCTCCAGTGTGGATGAAAAGAGTTCTGTAACATCGTTGTCGCCCTCATCTCCGGTGTCTACCTTCCTATAGAGAGCCACTAGCCGCTCGGGCCCTACATCTTGGTACTTCTCTTCATATGCAGTAAGAGTGTTGTAACAGAGACGTACAATAAAGTATCGTTTGCGGTTTTCAACATAGGAGTTGCATATGTCAGTTACATACTCTTCTGTCTCCTTCCTATCTATGAGGGATTTAACTATTTTATCAATGCCTGCTCGCTCATTTTTACTTAATCGCGGGACCCTGGGCGCTCCTTTTTCTTTTGATCCTACCTCTACTACTGTATCCTTTGATGAGGCATTTGGTGTGGGTGACTCGGTGGGAGCAGAGGCGGTGGAGACTGAGGCGATCGTGCCATCTCCGGCTATACTTTGGTGGTCCTGGCGTTGTACTACGGGATGAGTAGGGGCGTAAGGGGGTGGCATGTATATGATTGGGGGACCTAACAATAAATCATCATCTACCCTTTGTTTTGCTGGTAACTTGGGGTAAAGAGTCGAGGGCGTTCTAACAGGGCATTGACCTGATATTTTTGATTCCTGTTCCTTTTTATCGATTTCCTTTTCTTTTAGTTTTTCTTCTAATCTTTTACAGGCTTGGTAAGCTGATTTTCGCGTTTCTTTATCTTGTCTAGCTTCGTCCCTTTTCTTTCTTTGAGCTGCCTCTTTTCGCCATAAACCAAAACTGTCAAACATGGCTGGTCTAGTTTTCTTTTTGTGGAGAGCTAATTCTAACGTTTCTATTTTAGCGGGATCGAAAGATCCCGTCAGTGGCCACTGATTTACCCGGTCCTTCCTAGTGTATTTATGCCATAGTTTGCTATAAGCTACGGTGGCTAATCCATACTTTACGTACATGTCCTTGTTAGGGGTGCCTTCCGGCGGTGCCGCTGACTGACCTCTAACGAACGGTCTGGTCCAAAACAATTACAATCAAACAATCTAGAGAAAACAGGCATGACGTATTTATCGGTCAAAAATGAATATCTCAATCAATCAATTTAGACAAAAAGTCTGCACTACCTGTCCTTCGCTGCCTGCAAAGAGAGAGAATATTCCTATTCTTCGTTGTTTGCAAGCAGGGAAATGTCGTAAATAACTCAATATCAAAAAGGAATACTAGTATTTCAATCAAACTATTCAATCAATCAATCAATTTAAGTCGTTTTTTTCACGACCTTACCCGGACCGTATGGATGGTTCTTCGTCTTCCCCTTCCAGCGCCTGGTTGTCCTCTCACTCCAACAATCAATGCGGCGTTCCTCTAAGGTCCCAGTCAGGACCGCAGGTCACTCGAGAGAGGTCCGTTCGGAACCGGTGAAGTTCAGTCGATCGGCAGCCAGACAAGGGTCTTCTCAGGCAGGTATACCCCAATCGTTTAGTCGTTCACTCCGTCGTTAGGCCCTCACTACTGGACCCACGCGTCGCTGATGGGCCCCCACGTTTGGGCGCCAATTTGTGAAAGGCAGCGAGTCTTCTAAGACCCTCAATTCTGCCTGGTGCAGGGTTCCACCTCTAATTCACTTTGCGTTCGCTATCAAAATAATGAGGCAAGCGCTGGAAACTGGAAGACAAGAAAAAGGTTTATTTCTCATGAGGAGATCACGTCAACTGCAGACACCGGGATGTCTGAGGGAGGTGTTCTGCTGATAACTCCTTTGGCTCTTCCTTTTATACAGGTTTGACACAATGCATTGGTTTCATCAATATGGTTACTCAAGCTTGGGGTCCCCGCCCCGGGCAGGTTGTCACACAAGCCCAACAGTAATTCTCTTCCCACCCAGGTCAAACAGACAATCCTATCTTGCAGCTGGACCTTGCTTCAGGGTCTAAAACATGTGAGACCGGCCAGATCTAAGAGTCCGTTCTGTTGATAAAAACAGGTCCCATTGTTGGTAACAACAAGTCTTGCTGTTTGCAGTGCAATAAATCATGTTGCAAGAGTCTTTTTGGTGTTTGGAACCTGTTTGTGTAACTAGGTGCAGTGAGGGGTAGAGTGTCCAAAGGTTTGCCTGAAAACAGAGATGAGAGGAAAAACGAGTTTGTGGCAGCAAGTGGCGCTGAGGTTTGTTGCGGCAAATAGAGTTTATAGCCCTCAGCACACGTACCAGGTCGGTCAGAGGGATGCTAGTAAGGGCAGGGTGAAACAAAGGTGACCAACAGAGTACAAAATGGCTGTGATAGATTAAAATGACTGCAACTTATGTGCACATAGAATTCCACCAGACAAGATGGCGCAGGTAATGTTCACGATTGTCGTTTTGCTTTTAACACATGCAGCTTCTAGTAAACCGCATTGCGATTGGTTGTTTATAGTAGACATATCAGTTACAAGATGTGTGTGTGGACATAAGTCCAGGAAGTAAAACATGACTTGCTGGGGGCAGGAATGCAGAGCTTCCTGTGGTGCAGCTGTGCATGCCAGTGCCAGGCACATGCCTACGTCTCGTATGATCTCGTATTCTATAGGCCCATGCCTTTTTTTAGCAGGAGTGCTGTGATTGGCTCTTGTGCCCGTTAATGAATGAGCAGGACAGTCCTTGTGTGGAAATTCTGCATTCACTCTGAAAAGCGGCATTGTGTCCGTGTGAGTGGGTTGCCAGTTGTATATCTCTGCGCTTTGTTGACATGACAACTAGTTCTACACAGGGCATGCTGAAAGCGAGGAATGTGTGGTATTTTGGAACACAACTCACCAGTTGTCATGACTGGAGTGAGGGTACTTTTTGGTTTTATTTACTTTTTATATAGTATTTTTGCCAACTAGTGCTGCAACTGTGCTCCACAGCATGCAAGGGTCTATAAAAACAAAAGGTACGATTACACTTTTCTTCAAGCACACAGTGCAGGCTCATCACATGCAGGTGCCTCAGTCAAATGTCCAGTGTTATGGGGCTGAAAGTTAAAAGCTCTTCCTGGCATCGTGAGTTCCTCAGACCCTGCGACTGCGCCCATTGCTCCACCATCGTGGGGAGCATTAGCACATGGGGAGGCAGTGTGTTAACTTAAGGTTCATGGGCATAGAGTGAGGAGAATAGGCCACAAAACTGAACTGTGTGTCCCAGTCTCCTCAGCAGCCCATCCAGTATCCTGATTGCCTCACACTCTACATCCATGTGCTCAAATGTGCTTGCAGTGTTAGGCATGCGTCCCTTGCCTCTCACAGCATCTATGCCTCAGGCTTCCATTTTTGGGTGGAAATGTTTCTTTTTTCGCTATTGGAAACGTAGCACGGTGAGGGAAGTGGAAGTTATCTTGCTCTCCACTCCGCCTGACACGAGGAGAGAGTAGGGGAAGCCATCCTGCTCTGCCTGAGAGTAGCATAAAGCATCTTACTCTCCCTGCCCAAAAGATTAACAACATTTTTCTACTCTCATCATAGGAGCACGTAGAAGGGGACATTCTACTCTCTCCAACCAGGAGAGAGCAGCAGAAACTACTACACTGTCTCTGCCAAGGAGGGAGGGGCCATCTCCATTCTAACCTACCATGGTCAGGCGAGGTGGAGCTCTTCATTACTTTGACATTAATCTCAGAAGATTAATCCCAGTAGAATAATATCGGTGTAATATATTTGTGAATCTATTTTCCCTTTTTTGACTTTAATATCAGAGTAACAATCTGTTTTAATCTAATATTATTTTTATTTTTTTCCCATGAATGGTAGTGTTGTATGTTTTCCATCTATTTATTTACAAAAGAGACCTTTGGTAGCCTCCGTTCTTTATTTTAAATTCCCTTCAGCTTCCCTACATATATATTTTTGAAGTTAACTGTATACATTACTCATTTTCATAAATTAATAACATTTTTCCTTATTTTGGCCCAATAATTTTCATTTCTGGGTTTTCAGCTCTTGTTTTATTTTAATTCGACCTTTTCACGTCACCGTGCTCCATCCTACTCTACCCTCCATGAAGAAAGCCGTGGAAGCCATCCTGTTCTCACCACTCATGAGAGTAGTGAAACCATCCCACTCTCTAAGCATTAGAGGGAGTAGTGGAAATAACTCTACTCTCCAGCACAGAAAATTAGTGCAGCTATCTTTCTCTCCATTACAGGGGAGAGTAGAGAAATTCTTACAACGCTCCCTTTCCCTCCTTCCAATAGCCTGTGTTTTTGAGGCTCCTTAAGATGGCAGTGTAGTATGCTCTGTCATTCCACTTTTCCACTTTTGTGGCACTTTGTTGGTTTCATTTCCTGATCCCTGCATCACCAGCCCTTTTGGCTTTGTAGCGCTTTGTGTGTTGTGACTGATGCTTCCTTGAAGTTTTTCCCTGTGTCCCCATATTTGTTTGGCCCCAGTGTGATTGATATGAATGGGTTTCTCATAGCGAACTCAAGCCCTGGAATAGAGAAGGTTAGATAGTCCAATGGGCTGAGCCTGTGCTGCATGGAATTGTGTATGACCTGAGGGTTAAAGATTTTGAAGCCTGGCAGGACTGGATTAGCCATTCATCCTTCCAGGGACAACAGCTTGTATCACAGATTAGTATTGCAAACATTATTTAAGGAGAAAGGGACAATTCACTTTGTAGTATGAGTTTTATAAGAAAAAGTTACTTACCTGTATCATTAGTTCTCAGGAGAGGATAACCGCCAACGAATAAAAACCTTGGTATAATTTGAGCCTTGAAGACATTTTACACTTGTTTCTTTAGTTTTTAGTTCCTTTCCTCTATTTCCACTCTTTAATATTATTTTTAAAGCCAAAAAATAAAGCAAACAAATCGACTAGATGAGTGTACACCCTAGAGAACTGAAGGCCAGATGTATCCTTCCAATTCGTAAACCAGAGGTTCAAATTTGCGAACCAATTGGTTTGCAAAAGGGAATTCAATTTGCAATATGACATATTTACCAATATATCACATTGCAAATTTTCTATTTGTAGGGGGTTAAAACCAACCTGACTAACATTGCTTGATTTGTAAAAGTGCTGGGGCCTAAAGTTTTGTTCAAAAGCTCGCAATTGTCGCAAACGAAGGTCGAAGTGTCAATACCAAGGCTGTGTAGTCTTGATTCCACCTCATGCCTCTTTAATCCATCACCTGGCACTCCAGCCTCTTTATCTCACTCTTGCAGGTTCTTTTTCATCCCTGCTTTCTATTTTGTCACTGTTTTTAAGTCTTTCTCTTCCTCCTTCTTCACCCTCCTTAGTGTTTTTCTCTTTCTTGCTCTGAATCAAAGTCTGATGAGGAAGAATAAGTGCCGGTCCCCAAAACTGAGTGCTGGTGGTCCCCACCTGCAACCACAGGTTCAAAGAATCACTGCTGGTTAGTGAATATTAATTAGGTAGGTCACAATTTGCGACCCCCTGTGATTGGTTGCCACACGCGCAACGCAGGAGACCCCCATCCCTGCATTTGCTTCCCGAAACGGGAAACACTTTTTTAAAAAGCAGCCTCTGTCCACTAAAGGCAGAGGTGCTGCTTATTTTTTTTTCCCATTTTGAAGGGCATCGGGTGAAGCAGGCAGTGGTCCTCTGGACCAGTGCTTAATTTGAGCCACTGGTGTCCAGTGCATAGCACCGGCACTTTATCACCAACGCTGGTGCTTTTCACGAGCAGCAGTTAAGGACACATTCATTTAAAGGGAGATTTAGTGATTTGCCCAGAATCATAGGATGTTGACCCAAAGCCGAGACTCAAACCTGGTTTCCCAGTGCTCAAGTCGGCAGCTCTGGCCATTACACCACATCCTCTTCCCACTATCCTGGTTAGCAATTGGTTCAGTTTTAGGCAGCTCTAACAGGAGAAATGGGCTGGTGCAAGCTGCCTCCTGACAACAGCCCCGGCACTTATGTTTTTTTACAAATCAGCCACTACTTTGGACCATTGCCAGCTCCCCCTGAGGGTTCCGAAATGCCTTACTAAGGAAAGGGTGCCCAAGGTGACACCTTCCTTTTAGTAAATCATTTACCACACCAACTCAGTGATCAGTAACTCCTTAATGGTTTGCAACTGCAGTTTCAGTCACAAATAATTGATATATTCCTGTCTTAGTCAGAATTAGGAAGGGGTTATCCCATTCATCCCCCCTCCTATTGAGGAATCAGACAGATCATAAAAGTTCATTAACTAGTCGGAAAATATTTTTTTATTCAAGTCTTTATTTTATTTTGCATGAGGAACTTACTCTTGAGCTAATACTACCCAATCTTCATTTTAAATAAAATTGGTAACATGGTTTTATTGCATGTTTTTAAAAATACTTTATCTATGTTGTCCTAATTATTAGCAAAGCTGCTAGTCATTTTTTTATGTTTGGTTGCACCTGCAAGTTTGTTGATTTGCATAAACACTATTTTCCTGATATTGTATAAACTCAGTCAACCTTAACAATGTAAACAGCACTCGTTTGGTAGCATGTGTTACACAACATAGTAAGTCAGGATGCAAGGCACCTTTAACTAGCATTTCATGTGCCATTCAAAGGTATGGTTATTAAAGGGGTTCCTATACCTACTCATAGATCCACAAAATACCTCAAACATAGTATACGACTAACAGCGCAGAAAAAAGTCTCCTGCATTTACGTGGCGTAATCTAACATAGTATAGTTAAATGTAATGCAACCAACCACAAAATAACTTAAAATGTATATTGAATTGCCTAAATCAAAATATTAAATGAAAAAGGCTATGGGTGGTCTGCGTGTCTGCAATATGGCAATTTTATTTTAAAAATATTATTTTAAAAATTGTATACTAAATCTTGGTCTTCTCTCCGTGCACATAAAACAATTGTAAATTGAATGTTCTTGTTAATTGTTTTACTCTACTTAAAAACTCTGTTACCATCACATTTCAACAATAAGATGCCTAATGGGCTGGACGCCATGATTTTTTTTCCTGTTTGGGAGGAGGCGGGAGGATAGTTTATGCAGAGGGTGGTGTGGGTGGATGGCATGAGCCAGGTTTGTTTTTTTAATATTTGCATTTGGGAAGGAGAGGGTTTATTCAGCGGGTGGGTGGGAGGGGCAGGAGGCAAGGTTTGTTGTGTTTTTTTTATATTTGCATTTGGGAAGGAGAGAGGGTTTTCAAAGGGTGGAGTGGGGGGAGTGACAGAAGGCCTGTTTTTTTCTATCTTATTTTTTTCATGTGATATACAGTTCACCCTTGTTGTCTATTTGATGTCACTCAGAAACCCTCTGCAAAAAACATCCCCTTTCTTCACAGTTACCCATCTATAATTCTGTAAAATGCTCATACCCAAGAAACTAGTATCGTTTTACTGGGAACACAATAGCAGTGACAGTGAATGTGCATGGAGCTCCGAGCAACACTGACCAGGCACACAAGTTAAAGCACCTCAGAAAAAGTGGTCTATAAACCTGGAGGAAATACACTAAAAGCAATGTTTTTTCTGCACATTATTAAATAAAGACTAGGCAAGAATCAATATTTAATCTTTTCTAGACTTGTTTCCTGATAATTCTACATGATATTGACACATTTACAGACCCAATCACCTAGAAGCATTTCAGATGAACTATTTTATAAGGAAAAATAAATAACTGTATGAGGTTTTTCGATTGCATTTTAAATATCTCCAGTTTCTACTTCTTTCTGCCCAGTACGTACACTAGTACCACTGCTGCAAGATTTTCCTACATTGTATCCTTTTGTCTTTCAACAGATCCTAAGCCCAAATCTTACTTGTAGTTCCTAACCTATCACAGCTGTCTGCTGACTATCCACCGCTTGCACAAGTTCAAAACCATCAATCCCAAGGGCAGAAAGAAAACCAGTGCCTACAGACACACATAGGACAACTGAGATGGTGGAACCCTCTCCCGCTGCAATACTTCTACGCCACGGTAAAGTCCATGTCGCCGGAATCTCTGGAAGCTGTGAGGGAAGGGCATGAGGGTGTAGAGGGTAGAGTTATTTGTAAACAGTGCCATCCCTCCCTCCACGTTGACGTCGCAATACTCCTCTCCTTTCTTTTGCAGTAGGGGGCATAACTCACACACACTTGCAAACCTAGGCGATTCCATGGGCAAGTTTTCAGCTGATTAGACTGAACCACCACAGAGGGTTTCCTCTTGCTCACAGTCACATCATTACATTTTGATGCAGCGGCCATATTAGGTGAGAGAAAACTCCCAATGCGCTAATTGAAGTGCAACAAGAACTCTTTTTCATGGCAAGCAATCAAATTCTGTCAAATCAAATGTTGTACTCAAGGTAACCAACATGTGGGCGAAGTCAAAGTTCCTTTCTCAGTAGTGCTTCTTGAAGCTCTTTTTCTGGTTATCACATGAGGCAAAGACAGCTGCACTGTCAAGCCAGTCCTATAAAAAAGTGAAAGTCGAGCAGTATTCTAAAGTCTGGCTCTGACAGTGATAAAAAAAAATGTACAAAAAAAGGGCTCAAATCCCCCCCCCCCCCGCCCCGCCAACCAAGCTCATGGAAGGGAAGTGGAGAAATACATTTAAAGAAGCAAACACTCACTTCTGCAGGTGATGGAATTTAGTTTTAAAACCATCCTGTAATTGATTGGTTTAAAGACTACAATACTAAAACAAGCATTGGCAAAGGCAGTAGGTTTTGCCTATGCAAGACCTATTGGAGTTGTCATCGTTTTTTAAAGATGTTGCACAGCAGCACAAGCTGCTGTGCAACATGAATCAAAGTGTTGACCATGTCGTAGTGCTTTTTTTGTATACTTTACGTCAATTCAATTTCAATTTCAAAAACTTTATTCGAATACAGAATGTATCCATAAGAGTGTGGTGCAATACAATAAGTAATAAAGTCATGTTGTACAGCAACCCGTGCTGCTGTGCAACATCTTTAAAAAACATTAACAAAACCAAATAGCTCTATGCAACTTTTTTGGCTTTGTTGATGCTTTTTTAAAGAGGCTGTGGCGTTATGGCCAGAACTGCCGCCTGTGGAACCAGGGTCGAATCTCAACATCTGCTCAACATCTGTAATTCTGGGCAAATCTTTGAAACTCCCCGTGCCAAAAAATCAAAAAAAGAATGTGTCCATGTGTAATGTAAATGGTGCTCATGTTAAGCACTCCAGTACCTTCGGGTTGAGTTTGCGCAATAAACATGGTATTCTTTTTTTTTTATAGCAACAAGAGGGAGGAGGGTGGGGAACAAAGGCAGCGGGGTGAGTGGATTAAAGAGAATGACGTGGGTGCTGAAAAGTAAATTTAAAAAAAAGAGTACCTTAAAGAGCCTGTGGCCAGTGCAAGGACACTGGTCACAGGAAGCTGTACTTGATCCATGCTCCACAGCAGGGACGAAGACTTGAAGCCCAGGAAGGGTTAGGAGGTGAAGAGGAGGCGCTGACAAATAGGAAGCAAGCAAACAAGAGTGATGTTGGAGCCAACCAATGGTAAGTAATGGGCGGGCTCTAAGTACCTTTTAAGATTTTTTTTTTCTTTTCAAAAGAATTCTCAAGAACCTAAAAACACCCCAATTTTTGGTGCTAAAGATTGCCAGATTTTGCTTTCGTGGTTTCCAAAACAGCAGTATTAGCCGCCGGTAACAGTATTGCAGTTGTAGCCATTACTGGATTATTTGCCAGTCCAGTTCATGTTCAGGATTTTAGCCATTAAGTTAGTGCATTGGGTTAATATACCTACTGCAGAGATCTGTGGTGGTTTGAGTTTAAATGTGCAAAATCCAGAAGTGCTGATTCATTCGTTTAGTCTTTTGACTTTTGAGCTCTATAAAATGACCCAGATACTGCGCACTATATAAATAAATCTATTTATTGTTATTGTAGATAGAGTCATGGCGAAACCTGTCCCTTCGCAATCTTTATGTGACTCTCTCAACTCCTACTTAAGTGATAAAATTGCCACTATCAAGGCTAGCATCCCCACCCTTATCTCTCCTACGGCTTCTCCATTTATATGTAAAAACCCACTCCTATTTGATCGAATTCCTCCAATCTCAAGGGAAGACTTCTTAGTTTTACTTAAAAAGGTTGGTTCCGGTTCCCCCACTGATTGCTGTCCTCCTCATATTCTACGGGAAGCTTTTCTCACCTGTCCGGACCCCCCCCTTTCATTTCTGAACAATTCCCTCAAATTAGGTATAGTCCCCAACACTTTCAAAAGCGCTGAAATTGTCCCGATCCTGAAGAAGCCCAGCTCTGACCCCCTGGTTCTTAGCAACTACCGCCCCATTTCCTTGTTGCCTTACTTAGGCAAAATTTTAGAAGCTCATGTAGCAAACTGCCTCAGCTCCTTCATTGAGCATTCCCACTTTCTTGACTCCCATCAGGCAGGATTTAGACCTGCACATGCAACGGAGTCAGTTATTCTTGCAGTCATGGATGAGCTTAGAAGGGGGGCTGACAAGGGTCTCACCCAGGCCCTGGTACTCCTGGATTTGTCAGCTGCTTTTGACACGGTCGATCATGGTCTCCTGATCGACCGTGTCAGCAATGCTGGGATCTAGGGTCTGGCGTTGAAATGGATTTCTTCCTTCCTCAGCAACCGATTTCAAGCAGTGCGCCTTGCTAATTATTCCTCCAAAAAAATGAATTTGACCTGTGGGGTACCCCAGGGTTCTTCCCTCTCGCCCCTTCTTTTTAACCTTTACCTCCTACCCTTGATTTGGTCTTTGCGTGAAAGAAAGGTCGAAACCTTTAACTACGCTGACGACCTACAGCTGGTGTTTGACATCAATTCTTCCATTTCTTCTGTTTCTAATTTCCAATCTACTTTGAGCTTCATCAGTGAATGGATGAATAACAATCAACTGAAACTAAATCCTGATAAAACCGAGCTGATTCTCACAGGAGGACCACCCAACCTGTGGAACTCTAATTTTTGGCCTCCATTGCTGGGTAGTCCCCCACTTCCAGCAGGCTCTGTTAAGAGCTTGGGTATTGTGATCAGTAATGATCTGTCCATGAAGGCCCAGATTGGCTCAGTGGTCTCTGCCTGTTTTTTCCACCTGCGAAGAATCCGGAAGATCAGCAGATTCTTGACCACTGAGGCTTTGACTTTGGTCACTCTAGCTCTGGTAATTTCCCGCATTGATTACGCCAACTCACTATATGTTGGCATCCCAGCATATCAATTACATCGCTTGCAGTTGGTGCAAAACCAAGCGGCCAGGTTAATTTTCCATCAGCCTAGACGGCATCATGTCAGACCTCTGATGAAGAGTCTACATTGGCTTCCTGTGGCTAAACGCTGTGCCTTTAAGCTGGGATGTACCATCTTTAAAGCACTCGCGGGGAATGGCCCAGCATTCATCTCCTCAAGGATCCAGCGCTATATCCCCTCTCGGGAATTGCGTTCTTCCAATCTGAACCTGCTGACCACTCCCTCATTCAAACGCAAAAAGCATGGGGGACGCAGATTTGCGGTCTTGGCCCCGCAATTGTGGAACTCGCTCCCAGTGGAATTGAGGTCTGTGGCCTCTTATGCACAGTTCAGGAAACAGCTTAATACCTGGCTGTTCTCCCAGGCATATGATTAAGTTTACTGTCTCGTTGAGGCAGCCTCCCCTTTGCTTCCAGCGCCATGAAACCGTTTGGTGTACGTGCGCTTAACAAATACTTTTAACATAACATTGTTATTAAAACTGCACGACATAGGTGTGAATCCAGTTCGTGCTTCGAATAGGCCAAGAGCAGCACCGAGCAAAAGATATCCATTTATTCAGAAATCATCGGTGTGTATCCTCAAACCTTTGGAGCCTGGCCAAACTCGATGACACAAAAATCAAGTCTAAGACACTTTAAGTCTGATCTTCAAAGAATTATGGGTTTCTCAGTCGATAGTCGCAACCTGAAACAGCGAATTAATCATGTGAGTAAAAGCTGTCAGTGTTATCTTCAACGTCTCAAGAAAAATCAATCTCTTGATCAAAAAGAAAGCTGTCACCGGAAGGACTGTCAGTTCTTCCAAACTAAACTCCTGAAGAAAATGGTTTTGTGATTCAGAGGCAGAACACTGCCGCGAGAGCCACGATGGATGATTATTAATTTACACATATAATATAACAACGCTTGTGGGGAATGTGCTGTAGGCACCAGTGAACTTAAAGTTTAATTCTAAGCTGAAGCAGCGTTCTACCAACCCTCAAAGTCCCCTCTCACAAGAGTGAAAGAAAGTGAGAGAAACATTCTTCAAGCCTAGGCACATGCAGAGTCTCAGTGGTGTAGCAAGGGTAGCATGGGCCCTGATGCAAGATGGGAAATTGCAACCTCAGTGCCCTGAGTGCGCCAGTAAAGAAATAAGCTACAATTGGGGTGCGATGGGCCCCAGGCTCAGACCCCTGGGCCCCAGTGCTGCTGCGCCTGCTGCACTATTGGTAGCTTTTGGTGATTCACATGTTGACTCCGGTCTACGTCGGAATTCTCCATGTCAAAACGACAAGGTCCCGTATCACAAGTTTGCTGCAAGGACACACTGAGGCAGCAACTTTGCTGCAAGGACCCTAGGCAGAATATGCAGATTATGCGTACGCCTACTATAACACAGCACAACATAACATTACCCAGCTATACATTTAAAAAAAAAAATTTTAGATCAAAAGATTTTTTTATTAAATATATTTCATCATACCTAAGCACAATACAAAAAATAACACCGCATTATAAGGAATAAATACAATGCAATGATATGGAAATATAACGTATCAGTTTGCATCCAAATATGATATTATAACAATAAATGTCAAATAGAAAAGAAGAAAAAACAAGAGGAGCTACATTGAAGGTATACGGGCAAATGAGAGCTGTAATACTTATTTTAAATTGAGGAACAAGCAGTAATATATGAATCCAAAGTAGGCCACATATTAGAACTGGGAGAAGATGGTTCAGTACGCATGTGTAAGAATGAGGGGTGTCCACTTCTTAAAAATATAATCCATTCCCACCAAGCCTTGACTGAAAGCAACTTAGCATCTTTCCAATTGGAAGTTATAGATTTCAGGGTAGTAGAAATAAGGAAGTCCAAAAGTTTGCAATCCGTAGGAGATAATACAGGTTTAAGGGGAAAAGACTTAAAAAGTAGGATAGAGAATGATAATGGAGTTTTGATATAAAGAATCTGAGTTATAATATTCCATACGTCAGACCAAAATTGAAAAACAACAGGGCATTTGTACAGTAAATGTTGTAAATCTCCAGTTGTGGTATTACAATGCCAACAAATCGGGGTGTCTAAGAGTTTAGCTTTAAATAGTTTATCTGGAGTTCAAAAGCATTGGTGTAGTAAATAAATATTAGTTTGTATAAGGGTAGCCGGGAGATGACTATCAGTGTTAGACCTCCAGATATCCTTCCATGCTATACTAGAAAAGGGGATATTTATGTATGATGACCATTTCTGAGAAATGCATAAAGGAGGAGGACATAGGGGTAGAAAGCTTCTTATAGACTTTAGAGGCTACATGCCCTGCATGACTAAACATGTTAATACAAAACTCTGTATTAGAAAGTTGGGTCATAGATAGTATTTGAGGATACGCATTAAGAATGGTATTACATAGCAACGTATATTTAGGCAGTTCAGACAGAGGTAATTTATATTTGGCTTTAAGATCTTCAAAAGTATAAAACATATCTCCATGACATATATCAGCAACAAAGAAAACACCAGCAACAATCCACAAATTCCAAAAAGAAATATGTTTATGGTACTGGAGTTTGGGATTAAACCAAAGAGAAACTTTCTTGGTAGATGTAATGGTTACAGAGAATTTTTCATCAAATGATAAAAGGACAGTCTTAGAAGTTGCAATAATGGGTGATCTTTTACCAACTGAACTATTAGCCATGGTAAGGAATGCAGATAATCGATACGGAGCCAGTATATTCCTCTCCAGAGTGAGCCATTTAGGAGATTTAGAAGGAGAGGGATTATGGAACCACAACGAACATTGTGCTACAAGAAATGATACATGGTATCTTTTAAAATCTGGAAGATCAACCCCTCCTTCACATTTAGGCATTTGCAGAGTCTTGAAACTAATGCATGCAGGCTTATTGTTCCATATACATTTAGTAAACATTTACAAAAAAGTGGAAAGAAAAGAAAGGGGCAATATTGACAGCAAGTAAAGGATTTGCGGAGTTATAGACATTTTAATTGACTCAATACGTCCCCACCAATTTAAATGAAGATTGGACCATCTATCCAGTTTCTCTTTAGTACTGGCTAATAATGTAGAACAATTGTTTTCAACTGTACTTTTAATCGAATTGGTAAATGTTATGCCTGGATATTTGAGTGTCTTTGGAGACCATAGTATATTAGTATTTGCCAACATTGTAGAATTACAAAAAGCATTTAATGGAAAAAACTCTGTCTTGTTAATGTTCAATGAGTATCCAGAAACTGCAGCATAACTAGAAATAATATTAAGAATAACAGGTAGGGAGACAAGAGGATCATTGACATATAATAACACATCATCAGCATATGCAGAAACTTTAATAGAAGTATTCTTCAAAGCAACACCAGTATATTTGTCGCTAATGCGGAGGTGTTCTATGGCAATATGAAATAACAAAGGGGAAAGTGGGCAACCTTGACGCGTGCCTCTATATAAACGGAATGGGGATGAAGAAACACCGTTAACATAAATAGAGGCTGAGGGCGCCGAGTACAATGCTTTTGTCATGTTAAGAAATGTTGGTACAAACTGAAAAGCTTCCAGTGTATTGAATAGAAATTGCCAGTTTACTTTATCAAATGCCTTCTCCGCATCTAAGGCCAATACTCCAACTGGACAATTGACATCTTTAGCAAGGGACAAGGCATGGCAAAGCAAGCGAGTATTATGGGCAGACAACCTACCCTTTATAAAGCCCGTCTGATCAGGCTGAATAATTGAGGGGAGGAGGGGTGATAATCTATTTGCTAAAATGTTGGCATATATTTTACAATCCTGATTAATTAGGGATTTGGGACGATAGTTAGAAACCATAGTAGGATCCTTTGTTTGGCTTGGGAGGATAATGATTGTGGCTTCATTAAAGGAGCCACCCATCAGGGAAGTGTGTTGAAACTCCGTAAATAATGAAAGTAGAATAGGAGATAGTTGGTCTTGAAAGCATTTATAAAATTCAGCCGGAATACCATCTGGACCTGGTGTTTTTTTGGAGTTTAATGCTCTAAGTAATAATTTCTTCAATATCAATAGGTTTTTCTAAAGTTAGTCTATCAGAGTTAGAAATTTGAGGCAATTGACAAGTGTTAAGGAAATCAACTATGACTTTATTTTGCAGGGTAAGAGATTCATGATATAAAGAGGAGTAGAAGGATAAAAACTCTTTCAAAATGTCTTCAGTATTTGTCATTACTGTTACTTGTTTTGATGATAGGGATTTGAATTTTATCATGTTTAATGAGTATATAGTTAGCTAACAGTCTGCCAGATTTGTTTGAGTTAAAATGAAAATTTGCTTTTTCTTTCGAGATAAGTAATCCTGCTCTTTTACTAAGCATACAATTGTATTCATATCTATATTTTTGAAGTTGGCACTGATATTGCGGATCTCGAGATGAAATAAAGAGTCTTTCCAAGGTTGCTATGTGTTTTTCTAATTTGGAAAGGTGGGTATAAAATGATTTATTGTCATGAGCCATAATGGAGATTGTAACTCCTCGAATGTAGGCTTCAAAGGCCCTATGGGCAATTTTAGAGGTATCACATGGATTATTATGCAAAAAATACTCACTAATGGCCGAGGCAAGTTCTTTAGAATTAGTTGAATTAAGAACTGTATCAGAGTTCATTCTCCATCGTTTATGGGTAATCGGAGGATCTGAGAGAAGTATGGAAAAAGAGATTAGTGCATGATCGGAAATTGTAATAGGGTGAATAACCGATTCATTAATCAGATGGCATAGATTTCGTGAAGTCAATAGGTAATCAATCCTAGAAAAGGAGGAATGAGCATTAGAATAAAAAGTAAAATCTTTATCAGTAGGATGTTCTAGTCTCCAGAAATCAACCAATTTAGTAACAGAGAGCAATGATTTTAAAGCAAAAAAGGATTTGTTAGGTCGAAATTTAAATGCAGAAGAACGGTCCAGTAAAGGGTCTCTGATGAGATTAAAATCACCACACACAATAGTGGACGAGTTACCTAATTTTAATATTTCAGTAGAAACATAAGACCAAAAAGAAGGGTCATCTGATGTAGGGGCATATATATTGACAAGGTTTAAAATATGTTTGTGAACTTTGACTTGAGCTTAAACAAACCTACCATCTGAGTCGTGGTGGTGAGACATTAGCTGTATTTGTGCTTTACAGGAGAAAAATATAGCTACACCATTTTTACGTTTTGCAGCAGGAGATGAAGCCATACTTTTAAACTTCTTTAAATATTCTAAAACTTTGTCTTTTAACAGGATGCCTCAGCCCCTTAACATTAAAAGAAACAACAACTAACTTATGTGGTGTGGCCATACCCAGTTATAAGAGACAGAAGATAGAAAAAAAAAAGAAAGAAGCCAGAGTAGCCCATATAAAAAAGACAAAACAAGACAGACAACACATAACGAGGTCAATCTCCAGGACCTCATATCAAGTAGAGATGTAGAGACGGAGGTACAAAACAAGAGTAGCCACCTTGTGTACACCTGCTATAATAAACAAAGTAACATCCTTTAATAAGAGGAGAAACATATTAGTCTGCAGATCCGGAAGGTTGAGAGTCCATGAGAAGAGGGTCATGCTGGTCCAGAAACTGTTTTAAATCTGAAGGTGAGGAGAAAGACTTGGAGCCATCATTCTTCCAGATGAGCATAACAGAAGGATCGAAGAGGCCATATTTGTATCCAGCTTCACGGAGACGCGGTCTCAGTTCAGAAAACTGACGTCTGATTTGAAATGTCTCTTTTGCAAAGTCTTGATGTATAAACACTTTGATTCCTTCTATCAAATGAGATGGGATCTCTTGTGCGGCTTTCCTTATAAGATGTAGGTGATGATGCCTCAGAACTTTAAATATGATTTGTCGCGGTTTACCCTGGTGAGGTTTCTGAATAGAGGGGATTCTATGAGCTTTATCAATTTCAAACTGGTCTGAAGATTTGATGTTTAAAAGCTTGGGCAATAAATTTTCTAAGAAAAGACAACAACTTTGTCCTTCAACTCCTTCAGGAACAATAAATATGCGTAAATTGTACTGCCTATTTCTGTTTTCCAAATCTAGTAAAGAGCGCTGGAGAGAGGCAACCTGAGGGATAAGTGGAGCCATATTTGTAATAGCTCTAGTATTGTCACAAATTTTAATCTCATCTGCGACTTTTACAGATAGGGCAGCAATGCCTCTCTGAATATTTTTAATATCCGAGGATATGGTGTCAGTATTTGTATGAATAGCTTGAACTTCCCCCAGTATTTTTGATAATGAGGTGTCTTGTGAGTCCATAGCTTTAGACTTCGCAGGAGGCAGAGAAACAGCTTGCTTCCTTTTATTTGAGTGGTTAGATAATGATTTAGATTCCATGTTGTAATACAGAGAGATATATAGTAATAATAAGTGAATTGAGTGTTGAAATAGTTAACATCAGGTCAAACTGAAGATATTTATGACTCTTCTAACAGTTATCAATATAAGCTGAGGGAAACACAGCAAAAAGAGTTTAAATAAAGTTCTGGTATTGAAGAAGGAAAAAAATCCCCTTTAAAGTAAGTGAGTAAGGGATTCAGGAAGCCAGGTTGAACAAAATCCCTTTAAGGGGACGGCAAGCTTCTCAGAAGGGGAGGTGTTGAGGGAGAAATGCCCGCCTCCACTTCACCTCACACCGAGCCCAGCAGATGAGAGGAGCCTCAGCTGAGGAGATCAAAAGCAGAGCCTACTGCACTACTCAGACCCTCAGAAAATGCCTCCAAATCGCTCCTGCAGCCTGTCCCCGGAACAAAGAAGGTCTGCCACTGGAAACCGCTCCCCACAGGCTCCTCTATCGGCAAAAAAGACCGTCGATAAAGCAGGTGAGCACGGAGCTCAGACAGCGGCGGCTATCTTGGTTCATGCGTGCTACCGTCTCCTAGCTATACATTCTTAAAGCATACATATTTAATTGTGATTTACATCTGCACCCTACGTGCACATGTGCGTATGTGTGTTAGCAAAATGTAGCAAATAAGTAAAAATGTATATTTGTACTTTTTTCCTTCACAGTAAATAATGGTAATGTTCCCAGCATCCCTTCCTAAACACATGTGAGATGATTACCAATCGGTGTATTTGCCAGCTGTTACTTCACCCCCAAGTCTGAACCACTTAGATGCAAGTTAGGTGCATAGTTAGTTGCCAGAATACAATTACAAACTTTTGTGAATTCCCAAAGCCCACTTTGTCTACTGTAATTGTATCTTAGCTATGAATACTAACCCGAGAATACCCACTTTTCCACATTCTAGTGGAAATGACATTTGCGTAACATATGCACTGCCTGCATACAATAGGCAAGCACAGGTCCTATGCATCCAAAAGATGGTGCCACTATCAGGGCACGTGAGAGGATGGCAGCTAGGAGCCGTAAAGAAAGCCACACTATGAGGGCAAAATCGACAACATTACACTATGGACGAGGCTCTTAAAATCCTTGCACCATTTCTGCAATACATGCATGTATGGTCAGTAAACCTTTGCAAAAAATCATTCTTTCCACATGCTTGTTTTATCGTTTACTGCAGGGGTATTTTTTTTTTTTTAAACCGACCCCACCAAGTTTGATTAACGGTACCAGCATTTAGAAAATCAACAGCAGAAAGTGGTATACTAGCACTAAAATCATGTTTAAGTTCTTTCTGATGATCATCAATGCAGACACAACATACCTTTACGTGCCAGCATTCTGTGGCCAAAAAGCAAAATTATTTTTCAGATTTCAAGTTGCAGGTCACCCCTTCTCTCATCACTGGTCTAGAAGAGTGGTTGCTAACCTTTGGTCTGTGGACCCCCGGGGGTCCATGACACCTACTCAGGAGAGCAATGACTGCTTAGAAAATTAAATTATATTAACAAATTACCAAAATGCATATAAATAAAGAAGCAAAATTGAAAAATTAAAAAAATAATGTAAATGTGAAGGAATTTGAAACTGAAGGCTACAAATTAAGTTGGCATCCTCAGATTTATTCGTGGGAGCAGTGCAAGTGCATCAAACAGGATATAGTTTGGACAGTGAGTGGCCTCAATTGAATTTAGAAAAGCTCCAACCTTCCCATTGAAATTAAAATGTCCATTTGTTTACATTTGTATGTGAGTGAAATAAAATATTTCATAATTGGCGTAGTTGTTTATGAACGCTGGTTTCCCTATTTTTTGTGTATTGTTTTGTGGTTCAAATTATCAAAATTGCTCAGGCCGGGTACATAGATTCCAGTAAGGACACAGTTGAAGTCTCTGAATTCCAATTATGATTCAGTGGGTTTACTTCGATTTTAGTAAGGATTAAGTGGGGGTCCACACAAGTCAAAACGTTTAAGACCCAGTGGCGTCTAGTGACATTTGAAAGTCGTGGGTCGAATCGAGACCAGCAATCGTGGAAGCAAACACTAAATGCCAATGTCTGTGATCATTCATTTGTGCAAGCCTTCCCAAACCCAAAGCCTGGCACACAAAAGTGAGAGATAAGAAGGGGCAGATATTCAGCTCCCTTCCTGGCTGACAATAAGAGTCCCACTCTCAGCCCATGGCTCACTTTCACGTCTATTAACCATTTTATCAAAGTTGCAGCTGCTGCGCTCCCAGCGGGGGGGGCGACGCTCCTCCGCCCAAGTGGAGGAACCGCCGCTGTTAAGACCACTGGTTTAGAAGAAGCACATCACCTGCTTAAAACAATACATCACATTGCCAATCTTGGGACCATAGCAATTCACCTCCAGTGGATCTGTCCAAGGGGTGTCCCTTGACATAGCACCTCCTTGTCTCACAGTGTTGCCTTCTCCACATAATGCCTCCCTCATTTTAGGTTTGCATTCAAGTAGTTTTTGCTTTCTGGAAACCCTATGTTATGCATACCATAAAAAGTTTTTAAAAATTGTATAGAGAGCTGACTTAAGGTCCCCTTCAGTCACTAGCCTTCATGCTTTTCTCATGGTTTTCCATAGGCTTTATGAAGTATACCTCAACTCCAAGACATTTTGTGGAAGGTCGAATTATCCCACTGGTGTTTCCATTAGCTTGTGGTGAATGGATAAGTAGTTCACATTTCCTTGCTTTTTAATGGTTATTTATGGAGGCCAACGGAGTCTCAGACTGCCACTGATGCACCTTACTGTCCTACGTCAGACCCTAGCCTTACTGGCTATGCTGTGGTCTGGCCCGTTCCCTACCTCTGCCCTGACTGCTTTTCGCCATGCTACTGTTGCTGCTCCAGCAGCCCCCAAGCATAGCCAGTCAAGCTATGGCATAGCTCATTGGATGTAAAGGCAATCTCCTCTTCCAAGATGGCCACCACTTCTAAATCATGACTGCATCTTCAGTGAGTGGATTCAGTGGCACTGGAAAGATGATGGTGCCGAGCTGAGCATGGCATCCATGGGGCAGAAGCTGTAGCACCACATTATGCCTCTTTACTGTAGGTGCATCTCCTGGCGTTGCAGCAACTTTGCATCTGCATTCCTCACCTCCTTATCTCCCTCCCCCGCCTATAGTCTTTATTCCCAACCAGCCACTGCCGACCCACCCTCTGTTGTGTAGCTGGCAGAGTGATCCAGTTTGGGACAAGAGGAGGGGCAAATGGGATATAGGATACTAATTGTGCATGACTCTGTTCTGCTCATACAATATTCAATATCAAGGCAGCCCCAGCTGTCCTCTCCTAACGCCTGTCTAGCCGCATCTTGCCACAGGCTTGTTCCCCCCACAATAATATGTCACAACAGAATGAGGTGAAGCTTGACACAAATGTCTACGGAATTGTCAAATATTCTGAGTGAAAGTTGTGACTCATACGCTTGGTGTCCTGTGTCCTTCCACTCAGCCATATTGCCTTGCCTCCCTGTGGTTTGGTTCTCACCTGCAAATTAGTCATACTTAAAGCGGATTCTGAAGCATTGCACTCCATATAGGCATATATTCCCAAAAGTTGCTGCTGCCCATCCAGAAATGACATGATGCCACGTGACTCATGAGGGTAAAAATTTTCAGATTGTCCACTATCCCTACACACAGTCTTTGAAAGGACACTTTCCAGGTCAGATCCACTTCTTCCATCCATTGGGCGGTACAGCAATCATTCGTGTCTAGAGGCAAATTCATCACCGGTTGGCTTGCTGGGCTCTTTCATTTCTCCATAAGCTGGATCACAGTAGAAATTGCCACACCTTCATGCATGGTTTTGATTACCTTTCCTAGTTGTTTCTTTGAGACCTTGGACAGACCATGCTAGCATGATACAGCTATGTAGTACTACCACACTTTGTTTATCACTGAATCCTCAGTCTGTTCAGAACATCTGCCTTTTGCCCAAAGCCCCGCAGGGGGTCTACCAGGAAAGTCAAGTCACTAGTCACTAGTCACGTGTCCTGCTCCTATGTAACTTCCACATGGTTTGTTGTAACATTTCCTTCTACAGGGCTAAGCATCTATTTGAATATCCGTGGATGTGATGGAAATGTGTGAACTTCATTTGCTTCTAATAAAATAAAATCGATGCAAAAAAAAATCATGCTTTGCTGGTTGCTCACAGACATAGAATTGCCAGTGCAAATTGCCGAGCACCACTTGAACAGGTTCCTGAGCAGGAAGGGCAAAGAAAAGCAAACAGTGCAAGATGTGAGGTGCAGCAGAGGAGCTCTCAAATGCATACCGACTGTTTGTGACCTCGGTCAGTGCAAACATTTTCACCGTTTTTTATTTCCCAGGCTTGCTTTGCCACGCAGCACACCATGTTTGGGAATAAAAAAAGAGCGTGCATACACAGAGGGCACATACAAAGATAGACTGTTTTCGCCCCAAATGTAGTATGGCAGATAACATCACTGCCTTAACAATGATTGGACAGAAACGCCTGTACTCAGAAGACTAATCTCTTTGCTTGTTTTATAGATTTTTCGTCAGCCTTTGATAGGGTGAATTGAACTAGGCTTTGGGGGAAGTTTCAGCAATGGGATATCCCCCTTGATCTTTTACAGCTGATAACAGAACTTCTCAATAATACTTGGGTTAGAGTCAAGTTGTCTGATAGTGGCCTAGCTCCGAAACTCCCTACTCACGATGGTCTGAAGGAAGGGTGTATACTAGCCCAGCTTCTTTTTAATTTGTACATATCGGACCTTGTAGATTTATTAGTACATAGGTTAGATGACGCCCGAAGTTAGGAGGGACCAATGGGATCTAGAAACCAAAGGGTCAAAACTGACAGTATGTGCAAGATGTTTGAGTCAGTCCAGGAGTCCATCACACACATAATGTGCTTGTGCCCAGCACTACTTGATGCTCAGAAAAATATCTAAAGCCCATGTTTAATGCAGAGGGCATAAGAACAATGTCAGAGGCACTATTTTGTTATAAAGGCTTTACACCAAAATCTGTGGGCAATACTGTAACCTTTTTGAGTCTGGCCTTTAAGGTCTGGGAGGAAAACAGTCAGCCCGACTAGGTGATGTTGACTTGACATACTGGTAGCAATACAAATCCTATTTCTAACATGAAATGTACTTGTTTTCAATCTTTTTATGCTCTTTTAACTAAGTATTTATTATGTGTGGATTTTATCTATGTAAATTAATATTGTATTCAGTTTTAACTTTCAGTGACACGGCATAAATAGCATGCATTTGTGGGTATTTGGTCATGTCTGTGTTTGCATGCAGTAGCACATTAAAGCCAGGCCTATTGGATTTGCCAATATCTGTTGGAATACTTTGAGCTTAGCTCGAGGTATGGCTCGACCTAACTTTCACAACACTTTTTCATCCTTTGTCTGTTTCACCGTTCCTCGTGCCCTGCTCTCTGGAATAATTAAGGTTTACCCAGCTTCTCCTCTGCCCTGATTCTTGCCTCTTATCTTCTTCGCTCTTATGCATACTATCATGTAAAAGTCTGAACTGCTGACATTGCCCATTCGTATGCTTTCTTCTCTTTACTGTCACCTCCTCTTGTAAACTCCTTGGAATGCCAGTGACTCTCTCAGCCAACTCTTCAGTACCGTACTCAGTACATGCATCTCTCCCTCTTACGGGAATGGCTTAATGGCTTCCTTCACTCACTTAGAATGGTGGTTTAACTGCGTGCTTTCATTCCCAACCCACAAGGCCCTCCACAAAACCGGATCTGCCTATATCAACAGCCGCCTGACATTCCACCAGCTGGCCAGGGAACGTCGCTCCTCTCCCCTCCCTTCACCCTGGCTCACATCCCCCGCATCCTTCGAAGCCGCTGTGGAGATTGTTCCTTCTCCTACCTCGCCGCCAAGTCCTGGAACGACTTCCCCCTCTACCTGCACACCTCCCCTTCACTGGAAGATTTCAGGAAGAAGCTCAAGGCCTGGCTCTTCGTCCGCCATGGCCATCTGACCGAGGCTCACAGAACCACAGCTCCTGGAGACCCCCTGGGGTGACCAGTAGAGCTCTACAAGACCCACTGACTAATTGATTGATTGAATGATTAATTGACAAGGTCTGACCACCTGCCTTCACTTTATGACAGATGCTCTGGTCTGCTCTTCTCCTCTTTCCCTTCACCCACTGAAAGTGATTGCCTACACACTCTGTTGTCTGGACCCTGCTTACCTCCATACAAATTTACCACCCTCAGGTTTTTTGCTGCTAGTATTTTTGTGTCCAGTAAGGCTTCTATTGGGTGCCAAGCTTCTTTCCTTTTTTGCTTTTAACACACAGACAGAAGACTCCTTACACTACATGATGCCTCCAGTTGCTGATGGACAACTGTTGCATCTCTTTTTCTACACACTGGGGGCTAATCTCAAATGAAAATTTACACAATAAAAGCTACACGTCTAAATTTACTCTTACATTTTGCAGCAACGTTAGTACTTTTGGCTATCATCATTTCCAAGTGTAAAGTTACTACAAAGTGTACACTTACATGTCATCAGCCCCTGAAAAAGGTGGTGGAGTCTGAAAAAAAACATTCTGGAAAAAATATCTGAAGAAAACATTCTGTAGACTTGGCATTGACCTCTGCAACTTGGTCAGAAATCTCTCTAAAGTGAAGGTAAATTTATGAAAGTTTATTAAACTTGGGAAAAAAATAGTAAAATATTTTTACATCAAATAATGTAAATTAATTTTATATATTTGAAATGTAGAAGCAAATGTAAAAAGTTGCAACACATTAACTTGTTTTTAATTAAATATTACATTAATTTAAACATATTAAACTACAAGAATTTTTTATTATTATTTATTACAATAAAATTCCACATTCCATTTATTTGTGGATTTCCAAAGTTATTACAATATTTTATAATAAAATAATATTTTTCCCTTTTATAGTTCGATTTTTAACTTTAAAATAAATGTATATATTTTTTTTTTTTTTAAGTTTAAATGGGTATATTTCCTATGTGGTTTTATATTCAGTGCCTGCCTCCATTATTTTCAATGCAGGGTTTTGCATTACCAATGGCTGGCCATGCAAGGTGTTGGACTTACTTCAGGTCTGGGCTGAAGTCATTTTTAGCTGTACTATCTATAGAAGTGCAGTTTGTGAATAGCAATTACTTTTTTGTTGGTGGGTGCATGTGCCCTTTCTACACCCCTCATTTGACATTGCTTAACCCCTCCTTACTCCTCCCACCACCCCGCCCAGGTTAAGTATTCTCAATTTTTCAGCCACTTCCACAGGTCCATCTCAAATTTCTATTAAAACGTAGGTATATGTGTGCAGAGATCTCTGCAGTCGGGCGGAGATCTCCACACCGCAAAGATAGGAGAGGCATAGGCATAGACCTTCGCACATAGGTCAGTGAATAGCATTTTGTAGTACGTGAGTGGTACAATGGTAGTAATACGAATCACACTACAAAACACAGTTTGTGAATAGGCCCCACAGTGTCTCTCCTCCCCACCACGCTCCCATCTCTACCTCCAAAATACGTTAGATGTTTTTGTGGAGCTCCAGTCAACTGGACCCATTTCAAAAGTTAAAATATGTCCTGCAGGGAAAGAGGAGACACATCTGATGTGGCAAAGTTGGTTGCTTCATCATAATAAGGCAGCTTTGCTTTAAAATCTATAAATAAATTAGCATGACTACATGGCGAGGTAAAAGAACGAGGCTTGAGGAATTTTGACTCCACTGCCACCCCCTTCTGATTGGCCTGCTTCCTCCTCCTCTTCTTCCTCCTTCCACCCACCTGAACTCTTTCCCTATCACACACAAGACAAGGCCTCTTTGTGGACCCTCTATAGAGAGTGGTTTTGATCGCACAGGTTGCTGCAAAATGCCAACCCTAACTTGGTATTTTCATTGTAAAATCCGCCTAAACCTTCTGAAAGTTACCTATGTTGAACCTGTGCTGAACCTGTGCTGAACCTGTGCTGAACCTCTGTTACAGCTTTACATCTGTTTTGTTCATGGCTGTATTTTTTTTTTACTCTATGTATAATTTTTGACTTTTATCTCCTGACCAGTGCTCTTATGCCCTCCCTGCTCGGCCTGTCCTTATTATAAAATGTGAAATAAAAAATACATAGAAGGAATTTGTTACTAGAATAGCATGGTAACTTCCACAGCTTGTGACAGAACTGTTAGGTTCTAATTTGGTCTGTCGTCTTCCCTGTGCTGTATTATTATGTCTTAGTGGGCTTAGCACCGATGTAAACATCTATGTGTACTCTGCATGTTACAGATTAGAAAAACATCAAGAGATTCAGCCTTTCATCGTTTCCTTCTGAGATTTATAAGTGAGGTTTAGCGAGTTTGATGATGATAACATGTTATTTAACGAGGCCATCCATTCCAGAGGAAAAAAACAATTATCTTTTCGCATTATGCATTTCTAACAATACTTAACAATAGGCATTCTCGAATGGTGCTTTGTTTAATGACGTCAGTTGGGGATTAGAGATGTATTGTGGCATCATTCGCTGCATGGCCCCTTTAAGACCCAAAAGGGAATTTCGTTTTTGGCTTTAATTTTTGATATGAGATGCAGGACCCTCTGCCATACATTTTAAGGATATCGCACGTCACCCGGGGGTTCCATGATCATACAGAAGAACGAGGCTTAAGGCCCAGTTCCTTTATATGGTCATAGAGCATGGAACATGGTCCGAAGGAGTTGGAATATTCTTTGAACCAAGAAGGTGGGCATTGACCTTGCACTGTAGGGGTTGGCTGCCGGCACCTTGTCCAACCAGCTGCTCTCAGCCTCTGTCCATACCACCTGTGCCCTGAGGTCAGACACTCGTTTTAGTGTATCTCCTTGCTTGTGGATTTTGTTTCCTCTGCACGGAAGTTGTGGATCATAATTGTTCACAAAATGACAGTTGCAGCATGTAGAATCGCAATCGTTTTTTTGATTTGCAAATCGTGCGTTGGTCTCTAAATGTTTTCCTGGCATGGCATTCATCTTGTGCACAGTTCTGAGTTCCGTTCAATACTCCGCTAGGGTCGTACACCTCCGAGTGGGGTCCCCTATGGTTGTGGAATTTTTTTTTGCAGCACAAAATCAGGAATTGGAATCGATTCATGGTTTTTAAGATGAAAGAAAAATAAATTTTCCATTCTTTTCCCAGCCAATCACATTTGTGAAATATTCAAAATGCGATTGACAGGAATTGCGAATCTTAATTCATGATTTTAAATGCCACATATATTCCAAAGAAGTAACGCTTTAAAGCCCACTCTGGAAACACCTATAGCTCAACGGATATCAGGAAGGACTTACACCAAACCAACCAAATCAGGTTTTTTGAGTAAAATGTATGCTAAGTTTGGTGTAAATTTGTTCTGCAGTTTGGGTTGTAGACCCGAGCAAAACTTCCTACGGAAGCTAAAATGGGATAACACATTTTTTTCACCTCCCACCCGCTTTAATTTTTTTCCCCCGCAGGAAAATTTGCATGCTGGACATTAGCGGTCTACGCCAAGTGATTTCTAAATTTTGTGCAAATCCATCCACTGGGTCAAAATTTACAGCCAACTAAACAAAATGCCTTTTCAAGGAAAGTATATCAAAACCATAAATTAAGTGTTACCCTTTGCTCCACTGCCTGCTAGTGATGTGTATTTTTGGAAAAGTGGCTAGAGTGTTATCCTTCACCCCACTGTCTCTTAGAAGATGTCTGTATTGTGATAGTAGACAGCATTATCTTTTGCCCACTGTCACCAGTTGCATGTTGCATTGGGAGTTACCGCATTGGGAATCCCTACATCACTTCCACTACAACGGAAATACCATTTATTTATTTATGTAACGGTTTACATAATACAGACCACCAAAAGTGCTTTATATAGTACAACCAAGATGCATGGATTGCAATGAACTGTTACAGCAAACAAATGATGGACGGAATGCTGACAATGCAAACATTCTCCCCCAGTCAAAAGATCTGGGTTAAATCCATCGTTCTTTGCCCACTACGCCACCCCAGTTTGGACCCAGCCATATGCAAATCAGTCTTGACCCTGTGCCCCATGGGAACAGTCCAGACCGAACTGCCAGGCCAGGTCCTCCCTGGACCGGAAACAAGCATCCTGGGACCGGTTTCATGGTATGTCACCCTTCTTCAGCCAGGCTAGCTTGAATCCAGTGGCACAGTGAGCAAGGGACCCACGTCTGGGCATACCCATCCCACTTAGGGCGAAAAGTGTTACAGCAAACAAATGATGGACGGAATGCTGACAATGCAAACATTCTCCCCCAGTCAAAAGATCTGGGTTAAATCCATCGTTCTTTTGCCCACTACGCCACCCCAGTTTGGACCCAGCCATATGCAAATCAGTCTTGACCCTGTGCCCCATGGGAACAGTCCAGACCGAACTGCCAGGCCAGGTCCTCCCTGGACCCGGAAACAAGCATCCTGGGACCGGTTTCAGGGTATGTCACCCTTCTTCAGCCAGGCTAGCTTGAATCCAGTGGCACAGTGAGCAAGGGACCCACGTCTGGGCATACCCATCCCACTTAGGGCGAAAAGTGTTACAGCAAACAAATGATGGACGGAATGCTGACAATGCAAACATTCTCCCCAGTCAAAAGATCTGGGTTAAATCCATCGTTCTTTTGCCCACTACGCCACCCCAGTTTGGACCCAGCCATATGCAAACCAGTCTTGACCCTGTGCCCCATGGGAACAGTCCAGACTGAACTGCCAGGCCAGGTCCTCCTGGATGAGGGGTGAAACCCCGAAACCGGTCCTAGGATGCTTGTTTCCAGTCCAAGGAGGATCTGGCCTGGCAGTTCGGGCTGGACTGTTCCCATTCGGCACAGGGTCAAGACTGATTTGCATATAGCTGTGTTCAAACTGGAATTGCAAGTTGAGCAAAAAAACGATGGATTTAGGCCCAGATCTCTGTACTGGGGTGAATGTATGACATTGTTCTGCATTCTGTCCATCACTTGTTGTTTTTGCAATTGTCACCCCGAGTGGGACGGGTATGCCCAGACGTGGGTCCCGTGCTCTCCATGCCACTGGAGTCAAGCTATCTTGGCTGATGAGGGGTGAAACCCCGAAACCGGTCCTAGGATGCTTGTTTCCAGTCCAGGGAGGATCTGGCCTGGCAGTTCGGGCTGGACTGTTCCACTTCGGCACAGGGTCAAGACTGATTTGCATATGGCTGGGTTCAAACTGGAATGGCATGTTGAGCAAAAAAACGATGGATTTAGGCCCAGATCTCTGTACTGGGGTGAATGTATGACATTGTTCTGCATTCTGTCCATCACTTGTTGTTTTTGCATTTGTCACCCCGAGTGGGACGGGTATGCCCAGACGTGGGTCCCGTGCTCTCCATGCCACTGGAGTCAAGCTATCTTGGCTGATGAGGGGTGAAACCCCGAAACCGGTCCTAGGATGCTTGTTTCCAGTCCAGGGAGGATCTGGCCTGGCAGTTCGGGCTGGACTGTTCCCATTCGGCACAGGGTCAAGACTGATTTGCATATGGCTGGGTTCAAACTGGAATGGCATGTTGAGCAAAAAAACGATGGATTTAGGCCCAGATCTCTGTACTGGGGTGAATGTTTGACATTGTTCTGCATTCTGTCCATCACTTGTTGTTTTTGCATTTGTCACCCCGAGTGGGACGGGTATGCCCAGACGTGGGTCCCGTGCTCTCCATGCCACTGGAGTCAAGCTATCTTGGCTGATGAGGGGTGAAACCCCGAAACCGGTCCTAGGATGCTTGTTTCCAGTCCAGGGAGGATCTGGCCTGGCAGTTCGGGCTGGACTGTTCCCATTCGGCACAGGGTCAAGACTGATTTGCATATGGATGGGTTCAAACTGGAATGGCATGTTGAGCAAAAAAACGATGGATTTAGGCCCAGATCTCTGTACTGGGGTGAATGTATGACATTGTTCTGCATTCTGTCCATCACTTGTTGTTTTTGCATTTGTCACCCCGAGTGGGACGGGTATGCCCAGACGTGGGTCCCATGCTTTCCATGCCACTGGAGTCAAGCTATCTTGGCTGATGAGGGGGGAAACCCCGAAACCGGTCCTAGGATGCTTGTTTCCAGTCCAGGGAGGATCTGGCCTGGCAGTTCGGGCTGGACTGTTCCCATTCGGCACAGGGTCAAGACTGATTTGCATATGGCTGGGTTCAAACTGGAATGGCATGTTGAGCAAAAAAACGATGGATTTAGGCCCAGATCTCTGTACTGGGGTGAATGTATGACATTGTTCTGCATTCTGTCCATCACTTGTTGTTTTTGGATTGCAATGAACATCACTTATACCATTATTAAACTTGCAAGTTTAAACCTTTTTTAGATAAATTCATAATGGGTAACAGTGTAATATGGTTAAAAATTGCATCAAGGAGTTCTGGTGATATCATAAACCGACAAGGTTGACGGCTGAATCGTTTATAAATGTCACCAGAATCCATCATTGGCAAGATAGGACCATATTGCACAGTTACCCGTATATATTTTTTATTTACATGTACAATTTGGGGTATTTTCAAACAACTGCCTTCTTCGATGTGCAGAGATGAACGGGCACTGATTGGAATTAAAAAAGTTTAGATTTTGCTTAACTTTCATGAATAACTTGTGGATAAAACAATAGACAATGCTGAAGACCAGTGGATTTGTGCGATTCTGTGGCTACAGTATTTACCGCATAATTAGGGATTTACAGTGCTTGCCACATCATTTGAAGCATCATTTTCAAATATGCAAACGTTTTTGTGACGGTGGACATTCTGACATACTTGGCCTGGTATCTGGTATTGTGTGTAAGCGAATAGCTGATGTGTTGTGTTTGAGAGGCATTGTATGCATGCTATTGGTAATTTAAAAAAGTCCTTTAGCTATTGGCATTGTGATGCTTGGTTAGGAATGGGATCCATTTTGCATTATTGCGTGTTAAAACGCAAATATATGTAAAGGTGGTAATACCACAGAATGTGGTACATAATGTGCAATAACAATCCATTTATGTGACAAATTGCTAAATAAAAAAATATCTTTTTAAAACACCATGACAACAATTAGTGCTGTTTCTAGAAATAGTAAAAATCTAGACTGACATTTGGCTGATGCAATATGTAAGAAAATGCCCCTTTTCGCGAATCCGAGAAGTAAATCATTCAAGCACAGGAAGGCAGCATCAATCTGCGTTCAGGTGGATCAGTGCATCCGGCTTGTACCTGCAGGCATTATGCACCCTTTGAAAGCAAGAACAACATGTAAAGTACTGGGTGGGATTCACCAGGCCTCATTCCACTGCACTGCAATACATTTCACCCTTGCTAGAGCACCACTGCATCAACACGCAATAAAAGAGGTTTTGGAAATACACAGGACAACATTCGTAGAGCACCAACAACGCCAGCGATGTAGGCGCTACAGCACTGAGGAATAAGCAGACTAGATGTGCCTGCTGGCCTCATTTGCCGTAAACAAGTATATATATAGTGTTATGACTAATAGACACTCAAAGCCCATCAGAACACTGTTCCTCAGTCCTGATTTCAATTTGCTGTCTCTATACTTTCAGCTACCTCGCCCTTCTTGGATGGAAGCCAATGCCTGGCAGAGTTCATTTTTCAGAAAAGTCTGGTTTATCATACCAGAGCTCTGAAATGGATGAAAAATGGACGTAATTGCACTCTTCCACCCACTGAGTCTCCAAGTTCCGAGTGCTCATTGTGTGTCTGGTGGTGATTGTCTGTCTTCTTGTCTGGTTTATAACAGTGCTCTCTGTTGGATCGAGGTGAGCCCATTGCCAAGGAGGAGATTTTTGAGTCAAAACTGATTTATTATTTAGTTAGTTTCCAATATGATCTTTCATCAAAGCCCACTCTTTGTAAAATGCTTTAGTGCTGAAAATCACTAAAGTAGCCTAAGAAAAGGGAGCTTTTCAGATATTCCAAATAGAGGAAAATCGCCATATTCCAAAAAGAATGCCAACCCATCGAATCTATCTGATCTAAGACTCCAAGTTCACATTTTTACAAAAACTGCTTAGAAAATCCAAGGATACCCTATTAGCAGCTTACTTATTCCAAACACAACTGCTTACGGTCTTGCACAACAGTCTTCCAACCTGTGTGTTTTACATAGATAGCCAACCTCCCGGGACTGAAAGGAAGCAATGTCTGCCTGTTAGTGCGGCATTGGACACAGCGGCAAATTGCCTGACCAATCAGAGCTGATACATCTGGTGTCCCTTAGAAATATCTCCACTTTAGTCCCCCCTTTCCAAGTTGCTACAATTCACTTTGGCCGCCCGCCTGCTTTTTCAACCACACAAAACAAGAATAACTAACTTTCCTCTCTTCTAATTTCACCTTAAAGCCTTATACCCCCAAACACTTTACATGGTTCTTTCTCAACTCAATGGATATAATGGGAGGGAATTCCAAAATCAATCCTTGACCGGGTTTGAGCTATGGTTTGTGTCACTTCAGAATCATCCCTTGTTCACGGTAGAGATGTTCACAACTCTGCTCCTTTACTAATCATTCAGTGTTACCTTTTCAGGCTCCAAATGGACTCCCTTGGCGATAGATGACATTTAAAACTTGTAATATCAAAATGAAACAATCCATTCCCGAATAACTCTGCGTTCTTACAGAAAGAGTATTTATTAATTGCTGGAATTTTTATATATGTGACGGAAATGCTTCGTATCCCGGACTTTCCTCAAACTAATAAGATGAAAGACTGATGTACATCTTGTGATACTTTGCTTGTAGAACTTGAAATATTCTGCCATCAGATAATAATTTGGTCACCACCTTTATGAAAGTTTTTAAGAGGAATATGTCTAAACCTTGCTATTGAACAATTAAGGTTATAAATGCTCCCCACTTTGCGCACTTCCCTCTGTGTTATTATAGCTGAGTGATTCTCTATTTTGCTTCTTAATGCATATTTCAGTATTGGTTAGAGTGTAAAGAGCCCCATTACCCATGGGGAAGGCATTGAGATGGTCAGAGTAGCGGAACAAAGATATCCCAATGCTGTTACGACTCTGCGCTCAAGGAAATTAGCCTAGAGAGTATTCTGAAATCTATTATGGAGGAAAGGGTTGCCCCTTTTCCAGATATAATTGAACAAGTGCGACTGTGAAAGAGAATGAGCTGGTTCTCTAGATTTAACTTCTTCCTAGGGATGCAGAACCTCCATAAAAATAGTCTGAGAAACAGCGAGAAGAAGATTTCTGTGGTGGCAGTGAGCTCTTTCCCTAAAATCAGGTCTTAAATTATTACAGCAACACCGTAAGCGTGGTCACGCTTGGACCCTAGACATAAGTCAGGTGTATCAGAATTTCCAAATCAATTTTCCTCCACGTCATCATGAGTTGACAGGTATCTCCACACCTCATTTTCCCAAGTGTAAGAGCATTGAAACCCAATGTTCCTGGACCCTAAATCCACTCATTAATAAAAGAATGAGACTGTGGCTGCAATAGCAGCCAAGCTTCAGTCCTCGTCTTCTGATTTTTTGATGGCAGATGGGAGCATTAAGTGGAAAGCAGGGAAGCTGTAAATTGGACATATTGACTGGCACCATGGGGAGAAGTTCTTGACTGGGTGGAGGGCACTACCCACTCCTTAGATCTTGCAGGCATCATGTTCTCGCACTTGAGCCTGCTAGAACAATCCGGTGAGTTTCATAAAGGGTCCAGAAAATAGCTCTTCTCATTAACTAGGTATTTACCCGTCACCCTAGACCTTAGCAAGGGCATCATCCCCGGTCTGAGCGATGACAGAAACCATGCTTGATTTTAGTGAGTGCCTTGCACAGCACGTCCCTTGGACCCGATGAGCCGAGCCAAGAGAATGAATGCTGAATAGGAAGCGTTTTTGCTGTAATTTATATGATACTCGTTCTTGTGTGAGTTTTCATAAATGGTCTGCATACAGGCACTCCATTCCAGTGGATGCATTATGAATCATCCTGATGGCCATAGAGCTGTCTAGGGCTTGACATGCCAAGTAAATGGTCTAATGAGCAGAGCAGCAGGAGATTTATGTAAGGATCTGTGAGGAGTTGAGAAAAAGGGCTAAGCAAAGTTTATGTGAGTGGTGATGCAACTACTGTGGCTTAGTCCTGCAGTCTTAGGAACAGTTCCCTATAACTCGGGTGTGAGTAAATTCCCATTCCTCATGTGTTAACTTCAGGCTGTCAGATTGTTCGAAGGTAGCCGCTTTCGACAGCTACCAGCACATAGCCTGTTGCGTGGTGTATTCTAACTTGGCAAAAGGTTGTGTTAACTTCCAAACATTAATAAATTCAACGCAATGTGAATGTTTAGTCATTAAGTAAGCTGCAGTTGATATTTACTCCTTCTGGCACACAACCTTTTGTTACACGGAGTAGGACCTGTGCCTTCCAAGATCCTAGAACTTGTAGTATTTCTTATTTCTCGTCGCGATCAACTTTGCCACCTGCTGGATACTAGCATGGACCCACTTCGTTATAAATCATTTTTGATTTATTCCGTTTTAAATTATTTATCAGTCTAGGTCTGGAAGCAGCAGTGTTCTCTATCCTTTATATGTGGCCCAATTCCTGCTTGCAGACTTGTCTCGAAATTCTTTCTTCATACCCAGGGTCCTCGTGGCCTATAGAGCAATCAGGCGGTGCCCGTTGGGCTGCTCTGATAGATCAGTGTGTGGGGCGGTTTTTGGAGGTTTGTTTTATTGCCTGGTGGGCCGTTTTATTTTACTAGTGATTTCCCTGATATTGCCACATACATTCCCTATATCACGCACAAATGCATGCAGTCTCTCTTACCTTGCAAAACACCAACACAAAATATCTTTACAAGTTAAAAACTGCCCTATTTGCAAATGTCTGTTTTTTTTTTTTAGCCATCTGATTAGCTAATGAGGGCCACTATTATATTGGTGCCCGGGCCTATTTTCATTCCCAGTACAAATCTGTTTATGCCCAAGGTTGGTCAGTCTGAATATCAAAGTAATGATTGGCATTCCTGATATTTCCATCACTCTGCCTTACACAAGTCCTTCAGAAGCCCCAGCCTCCTGTGAGTTCTCTTGATTTCCGATAGGCCAACTATCCTTATGAGTCTTAACTGCTACGGTGATGTGTCTGAGATGGGGACTGCATACATCACGGGAACCATTTTGTGAGCCACCAGCACACTCATGTATTCAGGAAGCTTTTGAAGGAAGGTGCTGTAGCACACAGAACGCCCAGGATGCAAAAGCAGAGCTTCTGAGAGGCTTTAATCATTTAGGGCTAGTTTAGAGTATGGCAGAGGAGATACTCCTTCAAAACGAGATGTATATCCCATATGTCGTATTATAAGTGCCATAGGCTGAAATGCACTTGTAATATAGTAGACGACCCTCCACCACATTTTTGACAGAGTATCCTGCCCACCAAACTCTAAATAAATCCCTCTATTCGTAACGGCTCAGCCGTGCCTCTCTTCGGCTGCACCCTCTGGCTCGACCCTTCCTCTGAGGTCAGCAAGATAGCACCACCAAGAGGGATTGGCACCCTGGAGTAAGAAATTTTATTTAAAAAAAAATATTTAGGGAGAAGAACTAAGTAGGGCCCCTTTGGTGCCTCACCTTTCCTAAGACCTTATTGAAAAGGGAATGTGCAGTTGCAGTCAGGAGGAGTTTGCACCACTATATTTCAATCAGTTACCCTCATTCCTCCTACTCGGATATTTCTGTTCATGCTCAGTTATTATAAAACCTGGTGATGAGGCACTTTTTACAAAAGGGAATGCAGCGGCCATTTTGTTTAGCAAGTAGTTCAATACAGGCAACACATCAAATTCACATTAGAGAATTGGGGAAATCAGCAATATTCGTGATAGGGCGGTGCCTCTGGAAGGCCTGTAGAGTTGAACTAGAGGCTGCTAACTGGAAAGGCCAGTACGTTCAGTAGCGGGATGCTTTACATGTATGTGAAAGCTTTGGCCCTGCCAAGTTTTCAAAAGCATAAATCTCCATTGTAGATGAAGTTCCTCCTCTGTCGTGCACTATATAGTGCCAGTTTGACAGAATTTCATAATCACTGACGGTGACGTAACTTAATCATTGGTTTGGTACTCAGCCTAGAATTGCCACTTTTCACAGTCTTCAATATACTGCCTCCAGCTCACATGCCCCAGCGGGCATTGATTCCTCTCTGATCGAATATCACTATATATGAAATGAGGGTTTTGGAGAAGCATGCTCAAAAATCAACATATAAACCCCTAGAGTTCGTTTCTTATTTCTTTCACACAGGAAGGCCGTGACCCCATCTGTACCAGAGAGCCTGGGCCCGCGCTGGCCATTCTGCCTCTCTGGCATCTCCGAGTAGGCTACAGAGTAGGGGGCTGCTTTCAGAACAGGATGGGCTGCCATGACCCAGCCACACCCCCATGGTCCCTGGTGAGGCCTCCTACAGTGTGCGGCTGGTTTGACATGTTTTGCCAGGGCTGATATCAGTTTTCAGCCATCCCCACAGAGAGCAAGAGTTTTGTTTCTGATAATCATCAGAAAGGACAGGATGACACCTACCTGTATTCACAGCAAAGACTTAGCCTGGTTTCAGTTACAGCTGACAGGTCAATATAAAGTTGCTTTTCGCCTAAGTGGATTTAGCGTGATGCTTCCGACATGTCACTGTGCGGCATATACATAGCCTTTATTTACATATATTTAGAACATGCATCTAGATTTACTTACTTCTAATTTTGGCTAACACATGTTCAATAATATTTATTATTATTACCATTATTTTTTTAATTGTCTTCATCATTTTCTTTTTTTATTACGCTATTTTTTAATACTGCCCGAGACCAGAGCCTATAGCAGAATCTGCCACAGCCATGTGCTCATATGTCCAGTTACCTACACACTATTTAGTCTTTCTAAAATCTATTATCTAGGGTTTTGTGCCTATTCAGGTCTTTAGTGCAAGGTCTGCAGTCGACAGTCTGCATTTTATGTATACACTTTGGGCATTACAATAGTATTGTTTATTCATAATGTTTGTATGTGTTTATCAATGCATATATTATCTCCGTGTATGCTCTCGCTGCATCTTTCTCAAGCACACATTCTCAAGAAAGACATGTCAACCAAGGCTTTGTTTAACATATTTTTACCCTGTGTAAACCACTATAAAAAGCCTTGTTATTTTGCTCACTGGAATAACTGGAATAAACTTCAGCCGGGGAACTAATTCGAAGGAAATGATGCCTACCAGAAGGCAGCTCATGGGTATCAAAGGGTTAATCCAGACAATTTTACTTTCAGCCTAATATAGGTATGCAGAACTGATAATAATATGGAAGCAAACTATTTATTTGTTTCAATTAATTAAAATTGTTACAAAAAAAACATTGCATGATAGCATATAAAACTGTAAACGGCATCTATCAATCGTTGAAATAGGTTATTTGGTTTTATCAATGTTGGATTAAAATCCCTAATCTTTCCTTTCACTTAATAGCCGTTGAAGATGCCCAGCAAATTTGGCAAACCTTGCCAGTTCCATTGGTATTTCCAGGCTAAAAAGAAGTTCCATTGCCTCAATACAAGTGCGTGTGCAATATTTTAGAAATAGCAGCTTTATTCAAGTGCGGCATGCATTCAACAAATTCGGGCAAATGCATATAAAATGGACCAGGGACTCCTCATATAGATGGCACTGTCTGCAGGCGCCGATATTTGCCAGGGATTTCCACTGGGCATTTAGATCCTTTATTGGTAGAACCATGAGTCTGGCGAGGAGGATCTGCTTTTAAATTGGTTTGTTCAATACACAGTTTAAGTAAGGCTGGCATAGTTTGTCCCTGTAAGAGCTTAAACGGACCTTGATGCTGCCAGCAGAGGTTTTGATAGAGCTGAGGTCTTCCTGCCTTGATAGGAGTCGTACTTGTTTTTTCAGTACAGATTTGATTCCAGTGGTTGGTGTATAAAATGTTCCCAATTCGCCATGTCCATGTTTAGTTTGGAGCAGGCTGCCGCCAAGTAGTCTGACCAAGAATTTTTGCCATTTATAAAGATATCCTTCAGAATATCTTTCATGGTGTTGGAAGGTGCTGCACAAATTCCGCAGTAACCCGAATTATAGATTCCCAATTTTCGAAGGTTTGTTTATTTAGGCCAAACTCAAGGCGTATAGGAGCGTTACGGGCAGGTGCTGGAATTTGAAAGATATGTTTATAGGCGCGACAATGCACCAACTCCATAATGTCCGCCAGGGCTCCAGGAATGGCGATTTGCCCATAGGAGTTTGAAGGCAGTAGTTTAGTTCTGACTACCTTCTGGATTGCCTCAGTAGTTGGACTGTGCAGATTGGCGTGGAGTTTACACATGGCATAAGTCACTGCCTTGGCCTTTTCTTCTATAGAAGAGATGTACACATTAGGCTTGCCGTTACTCATAAACCATACCCCAAAGTAATTGTATTTGGAGGTAGTAGTTATTTTCAAGTTGCCCAGTCTCCAGTGATGTTTAAGTTTATTGACATAATGGCCAAAAATAATAACCTTTGTTTTTTTACAGTTTGCCACTAATTTGTTGGCAGTGTTGTAGGTACTTAACGCATTCAAAGCTCATTTAATAAAAGACTTGCATATGCCTTGGCTTCGACAGCTAGCAATGCTATCGTTCTGTAATTTATGGGATCCGATGTGACCCCCTTTTTATGTCTCGGCTGTAGTATCGAGCCCTTCCAGGCTTCAGGCACTATCGCATTTATACTGCAGAATTGGTAGAGGGGTGTAAGGAAGGCGGGCCAGAAGTCGTAGTCCTCTTTGAATAGGTGACCAGGGAGCCCATTTGGGCCTGGAGCAACATTACTTCTTATGGTCTTCAGGATTTTTATCATGCGGCTGCGCTCTCCCGTGGATATAGATGCAGCAGGACTAGTTGGTTTCGTGGCCCCATTTCTGACACAGAAAGTGTTATGTGAAGTACTGTCTCCTGAGAGTGGTTGATTATTTGAGCAGGCTCTGATGCAGGGCATGCAATATAGTGTTTGAACATGCTTAATCCATCCATCTGCTGGTACTCCATTTCGTCTATCAGTGCCGTGACCTTCAAGGGTATTGATGTACTGGCAGAATTCGGCCTGTCTGCTTTGTTTTAAAAGGGTGTGAACGTATAGCCAATGTGATTCTTCCTGTTGTTTTTTATACCGCTATCTGCACATATTGTGTGTTTTTCTAGCTATTGTCCACTTGCGGCGCAGCTCTTCTCCCCAAGAGCATATATGGAGGTGGGTGGTCTGTCTCAGAGTTCATTTGCTCTGCTTTATCTTTGCACAGTAAGGTTGTTGCTGGCAGCACACCTTTTCCTTGAAGACAGACAGTGCTAGATGGCCTGCCTTGAAGCTGTTGGTACAAGTCTGCCACTGTTGATGGCCATTTTGAAAATGTGAGCTCCCCAGTGCAGTTGTTGTTGGCCGACAGCCAGTTGCTTTTCCATGTTGCCAGGCGCAACGTATCTACTTTGTTCCATTTTACCCTTCATAAAAGCGTGTGAAATTCTTCCCCTGTAGGTAATCCCAAGATTTTTAGAATATGAGGTCTAACTGACTGGAGGGAGATCACAGTAGTGAGAAGAAGATGGCCACTGGTCTGCTGATGTGATATCGCGAAGTCAAGAAGTTGTTCGAAGAGAAAGTTGCTCATGAACACATAATCTATAGTTGAGATATTACTATATAAGTTGGGGCTTGTTCAAGAAGAATTGACGCCTTGTGCTAAGCGATGTGTCTTAAGAAATGTGTTTAGAATATTGCCGGCAGGATCCACTGGGGATTTAACCACATTCTCATTGGCCGAATTACGAGTGTTGAAGTCACCGACTACTATTGTCTCACTATTGGGGTGGTCATGAAGTAGGTCTTCCGAGGTCCATATCAGTTCCCTCATCTTGTCCATCCTCGGACTGTCCTTGCAGTTAAAGCACATATTTAGGAGTAAGATCGCTGTTGCACGCTCTTTCAGCTTCAGGCCTTGCAGGTGGACCGCCTGTACCATATCTGTGATGAGATGTATTTTTACTGCATTTACCATTAGCGGCAAGTTGTCATAAATCGATAAGCCTCCAGAGGGCCTCCCGAATATGTTAAGCTTTTTAGCTGGATGTTGGAATTCTGCAAAACCCCGAATTAGCAGTGGTGACAATAGCCAGAGCAAGTACCCAGTCTGCAGGAACTTGAATGCGTCACTGTTGTTTATAGTTGTCTTAAGCCCAAATACATTCCAGGATATGATCCGTAGGAGTTTATCTGCTACTCGTTTGTCCGGTATGATCTTATTTAAGCCCTCGGTGCTAGGAGTAGGTTGGCTGTGTTGTCCCTGCCAGTTTCGCGCCAGCCAGCTCCAGTCCTTTGGGTGAGGCACGGCTAGTGGATGCGCTGTGATTCTGCGCGCTGTCGTAGATTTATTTGGAGTGAAGGCACCACATATTCTCAGGTTGGGAAGTGCTTTGGGGGGGCGAGGCTGGAGATGTGCCTCTTAATGTGGACCTTCCCTGCGATTGTTTCTTTTTGAGCTAGAATATCCTGTCAACATATGCAGGTATTTTTCTTTCTCTGGCGCCTGTACATGAATTCCCCAACTAGCGAATTGGGCTGTTTCTGCTAAGATCTTTTGGGGCAGGACACTCATTTTTCATGTGGCTATTGTAGATTCTTTTGTTGTTTTGCCACTCATGGGCTTAAATTGTACTCATAGTAGATCGTCTGTTGTGAAGTGTATTAACTCTGGAATGTGTAGAATGTTTGGCCTGTTTAGCGTATCCTTGCGTCCTCTGGAAATGTGCACTGGACTGAATACTGTGGTGTTATTCTCGAAGTCTCGTGTTGTGTGTTCCCCAGTCTGAACGTGAGCTGGATTTGTAACTAGAGGTAATCTGTTTGTGATAATTGGGCTAGTGCGTGCATTTTGAAGAACGTTCCCCCTTGACGAATTATTAATTGAAGGCGATGACCTGGCCCTTGTATTAACCGAGTTAGGTGAGGACACTGGTTGAGCAGGCGTGCCTAAATGTGATGCAGGGACATTAACCATCCTGCTTTCTGGGAGCGTAGAAAGTGTGGTGCAGCTATTCCCTGGAGGGGCGTGAGTCAACCCCTCATTGTCAGTACCTGCCGGGGAGCAATCAATCAATCAATCAATCAATCATGTCACTTATAAAGCGCACTACATACCCGCGAGGGTCTCAAGGCGCTGGGGGAAGAGGGGGTGGTGCTGGTACTGATCGAAGAGCCAGGTCTTGAGGAGTCTTCTGAAGGCCAGTAGGTCTTGGGTCTGTCGGAGGTTGGTGGGGAGGGTGTTCCAGGTCTTGGCGGCGAGGTGGGAGAAAGATCTGCCGCCGGCGGTCGTTTTCCGGATGCGGGGGACTGTGGCGAAGGCGAGGCTGGTCGAGCGGAGCTGGCGGGTGGGGGTGTAGAAGCTGAGTCGTCTGTTGAGGTAGGCTGGTCCGGAGTTGTGGAGTGCTTTGTGTGCGTGGGTGAGGAGCTTGAAGGTTATCCTCTTGTTGACAGGGAGCCAGTGCAGGTCTCTCAGGTGGGGTGTGATGTGGCTGCGTCGGGGGATGTCGAGGATAAGACGTGCAGAGGCGTTCTGGATGCGTTGCAGCCGTCTCCAGGAGCTTAGCCGTCGTTCCTGCGTAGAGGGCGTTTCCGTAGTCCAGCCTGCTGGTGACGAGGGCCTGGGTGACTGTTTTTCTTGTTTCGGTGGGGATCCACTTGAAGATCCTGCGGAGCATTCGGAGGATGTTGAAGCAGGATGAGGAAACGGCGTTGACCTGCTTAGTCATGGAGAGGGTGGGGTCGAGGATGACCCCTAGGTTGCGTACGTGGACGGTGGGTGGCAGGGCTGTTCCCAGTGATGTTGGCCACCAGGAGTCATCCCAGGCTGAAGGGTTGGAGCCAAGGATGAGGACCTCCGTCTTGTCCGAGTTCAGCTTCAGGCGGCTGGTCCTCATCCATTCGGCGACGGCCTTCATTCCTTCGTGGAGGTGGGCTTTGGCGGTGTGAGGGTCTTTGGTGAGGGAGAGGATCAGCTGGGTGTCGTCGGCGTAGGAGATGATGTTGAGGTTGTGCTGTCGGGCGACGTGGGCGAGGGGTGCCATGTAGATGTTGAACAGCGTTGGGCTGAGGGAGGAGCCTTGGGGTACGCCGCAGATGATCTTGGTGGCCTTGGATCGGAAGGGGGCGAGGCGGACGCTTTGTGTTCTGCCGGAAAGGAAGGATGTGGTCCAGTCCAGGGCCTTCTCTTGGATCCCGGCGTCGTGAAGGCGTGTTCGTAGTGTGTGGTGGCAGACCGTGTCGAAGGCGGCTGATAGGTCCAGGAGGATGAGGGCTGCTGTTTCTCTGTTGTCTAGCAGGGTCCTGATGTCATCGGTGGCGGCGATGAGGGCGGTTTCGGTGCTGTGGTTGCTGCGGAAGCCGGACTGGGAAGGGTCCAGGATGTTGTTCTCCTCGAGGTAGCGGGTCAGTTGTTTGTTGACGATTTTCTCGGTGACCTTCGCGGGGAACGGGAGCAGAGAGATGGGTCGGAAGTTCTTGAGGTCCTTGGGGTCTGCCTTGGGTTTCTTGAGTAAGGCGGTGATCTCGGCGTGCTTCCAGCTTTCCGGGAAGGTTGCTGTCTCGAAGGAGATGTTGATTATTTTCCGGAGATGGGGCGCGATGGCTGTACTGGCTTTGTTGAAGATGTGGTGAGGGCACGGGTCTAGCGGTGAACCGGAGTGGATGGTGTTCATGATCTCGCTGGTGTCCTCGTCGTTGATGTTGGTCCAGGAGAGCAGGCGGTTGGTGGTTGTGGGGGCAGTGGTCTCGGTGGTTGCCGGGGCGGTCGTGGTGTTGAAGCTGTCGTGGAGCACAATCTTATGCTTTGTTGATGCATTGAGGCTAGTGTTTCTTGATTAGTACAGGAGCCAGTAGAGGTCCTTGTCGTCTGGAAGATCGGCAAGAGCTTCCGACAGGTCCTGACTGGTAACCAAAACCGGCCCTGGCAGAATGCTCGGCAGACCCCCGGGGGGTGGGGTTGCTGCACAGCTGTTTGCAAGGGCCGGTTTCGGCCGATTTTGTTACAGGGGGCCGATATTGCAAGCCCCCGGTAACAAAAATGGTCCCCTAGGGGCCCAAAACCGGCCCCCACCCTGGCGGCTCACCGGGGAAACGCCCGATGCCCGCTACGGCCAGTCCAGCCGTGGCTTCCGCGATGTGGTTCCGGTGGTTTGAGGTGCAGTTAATGAAACTGCCTTATGGGCAATGTTGCTAGGTTCAGGTGCATCTGAGCGCATCCGAAGTTCCTTTGAGAGGGGACGGTTTGTGTTATTCTTTGCTTGTTTCTTCAGGTGCTTTTTTGCTCCTCTCGAAAGTTGTTTACTGATGGCTGTAGCAGTCACTGTAGGCCCTATGGGGTCATTTCCCCCAAGTGAGTCATTGTTAGGGATAGTAAGATTTTTTTGACTTTGATTACATTTCCCCACTGAGGCCAGCTGCGAGGATGTAGGAGGAGTAGCAAAGATGTTGGTGTTATCCCGTTTAACACATGCGGTGGCAGGAGCGGGAAAGCCTCCTTCTAAATTTGGGACCGAATACCTGCCTTCTATTTCTGATGCCTGTAAGTCTGCTTTGAATGTTAGCCGTAGTTTCAACTCTGTAACCAGAGATGAGAAAACTTCTGGAAGTGTGCAGAGTTTCTCCACAATGGGGGGGCATGAACAGTTCTCGCTTTGAGGGCCGCTTAATGTATCTAATTTGGCCTCTAGTTTGTCGATTTTTCTCAGTTATGACTGTGGCTATAGCCTGCATGGTGTCCATTTGAAGTTCTAGATTTTGTGTCTGCCATGTGAGAGCATTAATTGCTGCCATCACTGTTGTATTTATTGAGGCTAGAAGGGAATTTTGTTGGAGGCAGCCGGGCTGGATCCCATATTTGGCCCTGCAGGTACTGTGTAGAGTGGCTGGTTCGCCCTCTGTGCTATTGCCGTCCGTCCCCGGGGTGGCAGACTCTGGTTGGAAATATAAGACTGCAGTAAAGGGGACATTTGTGTAGGAAACAAATCACCATGAAAACAGCTGCCATGCTCCTAAGGGTCTTCAATGTTCTCCTCAGTGACATTGGTGACCTGTGGCAAAGTGAGCGCTGATGATATTTCAGTAACCTCAGGTAGCTCAAGACACCTCTCCATGTCCGAGGAGAGCTGACCAGGCGACGGGCCTGTCTTGATCGATTGACATAGAAGTGGGGCCGCCCTTTCCGGGGTTCCCATATTGTGGGAGTTTTGTTCCTGGTCGGATCCTGGTAATACACTAATTGATCTCCCATATCATCTGATGTAGGACGAGGGATTGGATATTGTTCATCCAGGTTTCCCTCAGTATGTGCCCTGTTTGAAGTGGGTGCTGATGTAAAGTACCTGCCTATTGACGGTGAGTGTGGAATTGGAGACAGAACAGGGACTTGCTCATTTAAAAGTTGAGTATCGTTGGGTGGTCCACATCTAGCATGAGTTTTGGTGGAGCTCTTTTTTATCCCTATCCTCCTTTTTGTCATTATTGACCCCTGCCACGAGTTAAACAAACTGTTTATCTTGGAAATTTGCATATATTGTAGCTTAAAAGGTAGCTTATAGGGGAGTTTTCAGCTAAGTTGGAGGTGCCTATTTTTCTTATGGTGGGTGAAGAGCCCTCTGCGGCTCTTTTTACTTGCTTCACCCCGCTGCATTGAGGCAGATATCATTTGTTAGCGGCCGGGGCTGGAGTTTTTCCAGAACCTCAGTTCCTCTGCTCTCCCCGTTATGGGGTTTGGCTGTCCCGACCGGGCGAATACAAGTGAACTTGCTGGAAATGAGCTGTCAGTTTCCTTCCAACCGCCAATCGCCACTTCTCAAAACAGGCTGGCCATAGTTTTTCGCAGATTAGTTGAGTTTGTTTGTGCCCCCCTATATAGTTGCAATGTGGATGAGTGACAATCCGGGTCCTTTAGCTGGATCCTTGCTGGGTCCTTGCTGGTACCACTGCGTGACTGAGTGTTTTGCTGGTTTGCTTGAGAGTTTGCCCCAATGGTCAATTGCTTCAGTGCTGAAGGGGTTGCAGACAGCAGAGGCAGGCAGCTCACCTGGGCCACAAGTCGCACTCAGACCTGGCTGGGCCGCCTCCATGGGGTGGGGCTCTACCCAAGACTCAGCCCATGCTGCGGGAGCTAAACCTGCTGCTTCCTTGCCGCAGACCCCCCTTCCAGCACTCTTTTCCCAAAATCTAGATCCGGGTCTTGGCCCCCTCTGCCTGCACCCTGTGACCGACTGCCAGCAATCCAAGCGGTGCAGGGATGAACCCGGTGCAGGCTTGTTATCAAGTAGTCGGGTGGTAGAAGGAGTCCGGGTGGAAGAAAGCCAGGGCGGAGCAGGACCAGGTGGGGCTAGCGAGCAAGTTACGCTTGTAGGGCCACCGCCGTGGCTTACTCTTGCTCAGGTGGAGGTAGGGACGGGCGGTAAAGTCAGTGGAGTTGTGGCACCAGGGACCGTTGGGCGCCGCGGAGGGCCTGCCGCTCTCCTCCTCCCAACCCCCACCAACCCTCGCTAGCAAAGACCACCTGCGGCCAGCTCACCAGGCCACAATTCAAACCAGGTTCCGGCTCACCGGGTCATGACTCGCCGAGCTCCTGCCAAGTACCATACGTGATATCCTGCGGCGTTGTTGGAGCCGGCCACGTCCTGTGTCCTGCGCTCCGCATCGCTCGCACACCGAACTGCTCAATTTCGCCCAATAATAATGTGTTTAGCTTATATTGCTGCTGTCCGAATTGTACCTGTTCTCTGAGGTAGAGAAGCTTGCACTGCAGCTGCCCCAATATCTTGCTTCTGTGCCTGGGGGAGGCTTGCCCTGCTGCTCCTGTGCTGCACCTTTTTAGGTCTTGCCTCAGACATTTTTTTAGCTTACAGTGTGGATTTAGAGCTGGGGTCTCCAACCTGTAGCTTGTGAGCTACTGTAGCTCTCCAGCTACTCCCGAGTAGCTCACCTGTGTGCAGCCCAGCTTATTATCGAAATTATACAACACTAATAATTTTAGTAGCTCTCAATGCGTTTCATTGAACATAAGTAGCTCTCAGTACAGAAATGTGGCTGCCTGCGGCCCACGCAGGGGGCCATCCTAAGAGGGAGGCCCTTTAGTGCCATTGGGGCACTACACCACCCCTTTCTAGTGCGGGGGGACTCAGTAGGAGTCCCCACCCCCCTTTAGAGCCTTGGCGCGCGAGGCGCGTCACTTCCGGCGCACTGAGGATTCGGGGAGGCTATATATGCCTCCCCCGGCCACTCCGGCATCCTCTTTGTGCCGGTCATGCCTTTGAGGGATATGTTGAGGGAGTGACCCACTACCTGGACGACTTTCTGTTTATTGGGGGCGCGGGCACACAGGATTGTAGCAAGGGCTTGCAGTGTTTTCAAGAACTAGCGGGGCACCTGGGGGTCCCGTTGGCGCCTGGTAAGACTGAGGGTCTGGCGCAGGTTCTCACTTTTTTGGGCACTGAGCTGGACACGATTAAGGGCGAGTCCAGGCTTCCGGCTGATAAGGTGCAGGCTCTGCGGCTGGACATTCAGGCGTTGCTAGGGAAGGGCAAGGCCACCCTGGGTGCCATTCAGTGCCTCTTGGGAAAGCTGAATCTTGCAGGAAGAGTGATCCCGGCGGGTAGGGTGTTTGCCAGAAGACTGGCTAGGGCAACAGCAAAAGTAAGCAAGAAGCATCACCTAGTCCGGCTGGGGAAAGGTTTGAAGGAGGACCTTGCGATGTGGCACGAGTTCCTCATGCATTTTAACGGAACGGTGATCTGGAGAGCACCCTGGGCGGACAGTCCGGAGCTCTGCCTCTTCACAGACGCATCAGGCAGGGAGGGCTTCGGGGCAATAATGGGTACCGAATGGTGTGCCCAGGAGTGGCCCAACGCCTGGCGCAAGCGCAACATCACGTCAAACATCACTGTCCTAGAGTTGTTCCCCATTGTGATTGCACTACATTTGTAGCCCGAAGCTCTATCAGACAGAAAGGTCTTATTCTGGTCTGATAACATGGCGGTGGTGCAGGCCATCAATGGGCAGACAGCCAAGTGCCCATTGGTGCTGTGCTTACTAAGGGAGTTAGTCAGGGCATGCCTGCACTGCAATGTTGAGTTTAGGGCGAGGCATATTGAGGGGGTAAAGAATGTGGCGGCTGACGCTCTCTCTCGTTTTCAGTGGCTCCGTTTCCGGGAGGCCTGGCCGCAAGCGAGTGCGGAGATGACCCCCTTCCCGGCACACCTCTGGCGAATTCTGCAGTGGAACAGCGATTGAGAGCAATGGTAGAACGCTCTCTGGCACCAGGTACCAGGAAGAGATACAAGGCGCACCTTACCACATTCCTGAAGGTATCAGAGACTCAGGCCATTCCTCGCTGCCCCTGGAACAGAGAGTGCAGGCATTTGTACTATGGGCAAAGGAACAAGGGAGGAGCCATTCTTGGGTATGTGGTCACTTGCAGCAGTAAGCCATGACGCCAAACTAAAGGGAGGGCATGACCCTACCAAGTCCTTTCTCATCAGGGCGGCCCTCAAAGGTTGGGCCAGGGAGGAAGTCAGGGTTCCAGACAGCAGGGCTCCCATTGACTTCACCACCCTCCAGGGCATGTTGGATGTACTTGACCAGATCACCCATTCGCATTTTGAGACAAGACTATTCTCAGCAGCATTCTGCCTGGCGTTCGTTGGGGCTTTCCGAATCAGTGAGCTGGTGGCCAGGTCCAAAACATATATGTCGGGGGACGCCTTAAACAAACAGGATGTGAAACTACAAGGCGCACGGTTGATCCACATCAGAAAGTCCAAAACGGATCAGGCGGGGCGTGGGGCCGAAGTGGTGCTAAGGCCTCTGGGTGATCAGAGGTACTGCCCAGTGGCAAATGTGAAGGAGTACATGGCACTGCGCCCCAATGTCCCTGGTTATTTGTTGATACATGCGGATCTGGGGCCCCTGACGAAATTCCAGATAGATCGCATAATGGGGGCTTGCCTGGCACAGTCTGGCATTGCCCGCCCAGGCAAGAAATACTCTAGTCACTCTTTTAGGATCGGGGCGGCCACAGCTGCGTTCAAGGCAGGCATGGCACCCGAGGGGGTAAAGAAGGTTGGGCGATGGGAGTCTCGCTGCTACGAGCGGTACATCCGCCCTTGAAGGTTTTGTAAATAGTAAATTTGTGTGCAGTGTCTTTGAGTGTACTTTGGATAAAACACTATGTGTGAACACAATGATCATTAAAAAGCAGAGTTTGAAAATGGCGTCCTTTATTTCACTAGGACTCCAAGTATTTGTGATCGGGCATTCATTCGTTGCCAGGGTGGTGCAGTGGGCAGCGCGCCGGAATTGGACGCGGGGGTTCGCACACACACAGTTTACCTGGATGGGTTTCACCGGAATGAGATGGAGCAGCCTCCGGAATAGACTGGAACAGAAACTGTCCCGGGGGGGGGCTCTCCCCTACTTCTTGGTGATCCATTTAGGAGGCAACGACCTCACTGCCATGGGGAGGGGACCACTGTTACTAGCCATGAAAGCTGACTTGGGGGAGATCAGTAAGTACATGGGTCAATGTGAGCTCTGGTGGCCGGAGATTATCCCCCGCAGGGTTTGGCACGGGGCCAAGTCAGAGGAGGCCGTGGATCATTCCCGAAAGAGGGTGAACAGTGCAATGCGTAAGTTCACGAATCAGAGGGTCTGGGTTTCATCAGGCACGAGCTGATTCAGGCCAATGTTAAAGGCTACTTTGAGAAAGATGGGGTCCATTTGTCACCAGTGGGAATGGATTTGTTCCTCTTGGACTTGCAGGAGGCCTTGGAAATGAGAGGTTGCAGGTAAGAAGAGAGCGGTTTGGTGGGGGGGGCTCTGGCGGCGACGGGGGCCGCCTCCAGAGCTGTGACGGAGTTACAGGGTGATCTGGAAGCAGATGGTTACAGAAGGGTACCTCTGAGGGGCACATAGGGGTGCCACAGCCAAATACCAGGAGCCTCAGGGCAGGTGCCTGGAAGAACTACGTCGGCGCCCCGCTAGTCGTTCGGGCGGTTGTGGGCCTGAACAACCGGGGTCTTGCCTTGCTACGCTACGCCCTGAAAGGGGCGTGAGTAATAAGGGACCATTGTGTCACGTGATCCACAAAGAGGATCACCCCATAAGGTAGCACGGATTGGGTTCTTCCCCAGAGTGCTGCTTGGCTCATCAGGCGGGCGGGGCAGCATAGGTTGGTTTCCGCTGCCTGCCCTTGGATACCTGTAAGATAACCCACCATATTGCATACTGTTGTATGGAATAAACCTGCAGCAATATTCTCCCAAACAAAAATTGTGTTGTGTATTCATTTTATTCATGCATGACCTGTGTTGGTGTGGGTGGGGTGTGTTGCCAATAATGGCACTAAGGTTGGAGACCCCTGATTTAGAGGCTCTCCATTACTTACCATTGCCTAGCTTCATTTTCGCTCTCATATGTTTGCTTCTAATTTGCTAAAGTGTGTAAACGTCAATGCCTCATCTTTGCTTTGTCCCTCCTCCGAAGCTTGGACCCATTACTTGTGTCCTTCCACCGCTTTCTTTTCAGGAACTATCTTTTTCCTTTTCTTTAAGCACTCTATGATAGTGTGTTTTTTTTTCCTTATTTCTTCCTCCGGTGCCGCGGTCCGTGCAGGTAAGAGCGGTGGGGCCGGGTGGGGTGGGATTTCAACGGACGATGACGAGGGAAAATTAAATAAATAATTTTCCCTTGTCATCGTCTGTTGAAATACCACCCACCCACCCCCACCCGGCCCCACCGCTCTTACCTGCACGGGCCGCGGCTGTCCCTCATGTACCTCCCCCCAGCTTCGCCACACTCAGAGCGTGTTTCCCTTGTGTGCTTATCCCACCACTGTGTTGTTTTTTCGTATGCGTACTCCTCCCACTTCGGTGCTGCGCTCTATTGTTCGTTTTCCCCATGGTCCTCTCTGTTGGTTCCATCTCAGTGTTCCTTCCCCGTGCCTTAATGTTGCATTGCCACTCCTGCGCCCTCGTGTTGCTTCGCACTCCCTTCCTGCTTCTTCCTCTACTGTGTTGCTTTACTCCCCCTCCCCATTGAACCCTCTCGTTGCTTCCCCCTCCAACCCTCTCGTTGCTTCCCCCTCCAACCAAGGATGCTTAGCGTGCCTCCTCTTGTCGCTTCCACCCTTTCACGTTGCCCCCCTCCCCTCTCAGTGATGCCGAACCTTAATTGCTTTCTCCTCCCTGCGTTGGTTCACAGCGCCCGCACCACTTGTCCGGCAAACAGAAAAAAAGCGCTTCATGCGCATGCATCCGGCGCGCGCCTGCAGAATGACGCGGCCGGCTGCGTATGTTTTTTTCTCCTCTGTACAGCAGACCTAGAACCATTGACGAAGCCAATAGGTCCCAAAGACGTGAGTTATTGGCTTTGCCAATGTGCTTGTTTGTGATTCATCCTATGCGGTCCTTGTTTTAGGAGTGCGGGAAGCTTGCACTGCTGCTCCTCTTTATCTGTTCCCAAAGAGAGTGAAGCTTCCTCTACTTAGCGAAACCCGGTAGCCATTCCCGTAGGTAGTTCTATTCAAAGGGCAAGATAATTTATATTGTACGCGTTTATTTTTTATTGCATTTTGACATGCCTATTTCTGTGTTAATAAAGGGAAAACCAATACATTAAGCTCCAGAAAGCGAAGGATAAATGACAGATAAGCTACCCGCCTGATGCGGTGCACGGTATCCAATTCTCAATGTAGATGGTAAAAACAAATGCTACTGTATCCACTAGAAGGCGTTTGATAACGAGTAAGCAAAACCGTTTTCTGGAAGATTCACAGTGTCCTGTTTTTTAGGAATTAAATGCCATTTCTATTTGTTACATACAGATGACGCCCCTGTTTTTACCCAGGCAGAATATTTATCTACTAGCAGTAAAATGAATCTTTGTACACTCATATAAAACAGGCCAACAGAAGGGACTAAATTTATAAATATTAGTTAATGTCAGAATCATGCATCTGGTTAACACTGCGAGTAAATGGGGGTTTTCTGCCTCTTTGCAAAAAAGGCTACTTGGACGTATATAATTATCTATGAAGACTAACTTGCTCCACCGTACTTATGTATTATTATTTTTTTATCAAAGCACCGCATGCCACAACATAAAGAGAGAAATCTGTATTTATGTTTCATTTATGTCAGTGTAGCGTGTACCGTACCAGAGGCCGCTGATCTTTATCGTGGTGAGGTCAGTCTGACAAATAAACAATCACCGCTTGACACATTGATCGGATTCGCTTCCTGACTGAGATGGGGAGGGGCTCGTGAGGCTACTTGCTGTCCTAATTGAGATGCCGCCGGTAGCGTTTGTCGACCTGTTTTAATAATGGATGCTTGCTCGTCGTCTCCATGGCAACGGCAACGAGATGCAAGTGCACGCGCTCTAGAGCCTGAGGATCATCTCATCGACAGACATGAACGGATTCGCGGACTAGCTTGCCCACTCAGTTGGCCCCTTTAATGTGGACGCAGATCTCAAAAAAGCACCGTGGAGCAAGCAGGGCCCTTCTGAATTTGAGGGACAGCGTTAAACTGCGGGAGGTAAATGCAAAGAAAAAAATAGCGGGGTTTCTTAAGTAAATATATTAGCTGTCATTGGGTGAAAAACGATGGTTAATAAATGGCAAACAGAAGAGGCTAGGGCCACTTAACCAGTAGTGTTTACTTTTCGTCTAAGCTGTTCTGAAAAATAAACCATGCTGCCTATTGGGTGCATCTGAGATATCAGAGACAGTCCCTGGTGACAAATGAATGCCCAAGAGGGGCTAGCTGCGTCGAAAATCAACAATACATACCTGGATTATGGAGGTAGCGAACATTAAGATTTTCCTCACTTGTCTGAGGAAAATTAATAATTTAATGACAGAAGCATTTTAGATGTCACAAATATTCTTTTTACGTAGACAGGCGTATCGAGGATAGGATTATAGGGTCCTAATTTTCCCGACTGTGCGTAAATTAGCTCTAATGTCCGTTGTCCGTGACTGATGTTTTAGCCAACGGCATTTGTCCGTAATCCAGCCTTTCAGCTAAATGACAATGTACACATTTGAGATTCCCCAGCTGAAGTGAAAGGGAGGGAGTCGCCTGTGCTGTGTTTCCAAAGGAGAGGCAGACAGATAATCAAGAAACATGCCTTCTAGCCATAGTGTGCTTCCCCAAAGAAATGCAAATGTTTGCAATTGGTTAATCTGCATGTTATTGAAATCTATACTTTAGAAGCATTTTTTATCTTTAATTGGAATTTATATGCACATTTTGTGGCATCCTACATTATACTATGTGCAATGCACGTTTAAAATAATGACCTAAGTATTCACAGTGCTTTCAGGGACCTCCTAGCACTAAAAATACACGTCACACTTCCCTGCTGCACCAAACAGGATTCAATTCTATGGGTCTCTGTTTGCACACATAGACATCTGTAGTGATCACATTAACCAAGATAGGTTTCATCACATAAATAATGCATTTCCCACTGATTAGTTTAACTTTCATTTATTTTTCTGTTAAGGTGTGCGTAATTTTATATGTAATTACTTGATAGTGAAAGCTCAACAAAATAGTTACAGACTATTTTCTTCTTTTTAGCCACACATTTGGTTCCGCCTACGCGCTCACTGTCCCTGTCCCCATTGCAGTGTCCATACTTTTTTTTAATGCACTTCAACTGCTGCATTGAAAGCTTAGAGATGGGTGAGGCAACAAATTAACAAGGAGAGCTGAGTCCGGGCCGAGCCAAAGATCTCAGAGCCCGTGCACGAGCCGAGCCCTGATATGTTTGCTATGTAAATCATATAACAAACTTCACATAAAATATGAGAAAGTCGCTTCAAAATTCAAAAGAAGTGTAGCATTGATGTTAATATGTCACATTATAGTCTATTAAATCAAATGCAATACGTTTTTGTACAACTGGTATTCAGAACTCACATATTTGAAAGTAATTTCATATGCATTAATGAAGAAAAAAGAGTTTTGGTGAAGTAAATTATTTCTCTAAGATCACACAATTTAAGCGGGGAAGCCGCGATGTATCCAGATTTCTCATTTAACTTGGTACAAATCAGCCAGGAAATGGGTATGTATTTGGCTTTCCTTAGGCTAAGTCTTTGGTTTTGCTTCTTTGTGCATTTTTCTGCAGTTTTTATACAGCGTTAACTCAACCCTAAGGTATTGGAGCACTTTGCATGAGCACCACTTACATTACACAAGGTCACATCTATTGTTTATAGGCATGGGCTATATAGGTGGTTTGCCAAGAATCACAGGATGTTGAGCCGATGCTAAGATACAAACCTGATTCCCCAGTTCCGAAGTCTGCAGCCCTGGCCCTAACACCACATCCTTGGTAGATGGAGGGAGGCAAGCAGAAGCCACATGTAAGCTTGACTCGTTATGGGCTCGAGGTTCCAACCACACCTTGAGCTGAGTCAAAGACAGGCTTGAGGTTCGAGCCTGGCTCAAGCTTTCAGTGGCTCGCCCACCTCTATAATAGCTATATAATGTCTAAAAAGCAGTGATATTAGCATACTGTGTCCCACATTCCCTTACCTTCATTATGGACCTTTTTATTATTAGATATTGTGTCAGATTAACCTATGATCTGTATTTATTTATATAACACAGTGCACTACTCGTCTTACAGAGAAAAGCCGAGTATGATTCTCTGACAAGAATTACATGTTAAAGGTTATAACGGTTTTGGTCGAAGACTTATCCTGGCCTCCCAGATCTCTTTGAATTTATCGATACTTATCCCCAAAACCATAATTACTCATGCAGCAATGCTCTGACATCCCACTGCAGAGATATGTGTGAAGCTGCAGGGCAAATGTTTGATTCATAGTGGGGCCAACCTAGCCTTTAATCCTTCACAGGTGGATACAGTGGTTATCATTCAGTTGAGTAGTAATAACATCTGCTTTATGTTTATAAAAGCTTCTAGTAAAGATTCAGTGTTGTGTGTATTGGATGCAGGGCCAATATTTAAACACATTGCAAGCTTAAACCTTTCTTGACCCTAAACTGTAAATTTCTCCCTCTCTGGGACCCAAATCTACCGCCCTCTTTGGGGCCCTAATCTATCGCCCTCCCAATCACTCCTTCAGTTTTGGAGAACTGCTTGCTAAGGCCACGGTGCTTCAATATTGTGTCATATGCAGATGACACCCAATTGATGCTAGCCTTCCGCCAATCGGATGACATAATCTAAGCAAATTATATGGGGTGCCTCAAGTCGGTGGTCAATTGGATGCATAACAATTGCCTTAAGCTGAACTTAGACAATTCAGAGATCCTGGTCTATTGGGATTCTTCCCCTTTGGATGTTAGAAGTCTGATCAATAAAAGGATTAAGGAAGCCCCCAATCGCGACGGTGGTGACCAGATACCCAGGGGACCTATCCTTTAAGCCGCAAATACAGGCCCTAACGGCAACCTGTTTCTCGGTGTTAAAATCTCTAACAAAGACTATTAAGTTTCTGCCCATACATATACAGAAAGACATTGTCCCCACTTATTACAGCCAGACTTGACTATGGCAATTCTGAACATTCATAAAAGGCAGTCCATCCATGATGGCCTGATGGCACTGCATTGGCTTCCTTTCAGACAACTAATCAGATTTAAAGCTTTAATGATCACTCACAAAGCACTGCACAAAAAAGGCCCCACTTACCTTCAGGATCGAGTAAAACTGTATGCCCCGAACAGAGCACGCCGGTCAGCTAACCAGTACCTTCTTTGTATTCCGAAGGTACGAAAGGCCAGAATGGGCGGCAGATCTTTCGTCTTATGGGCAGCCAGGCTGTAGAATGCCTTGCCAAAGTAATTATAGGAAACTAAAATGGAATTGGCATTTAAAACGGGCTTGAAGACCTTCCTTTTTACAGAGATGTAATTGAACGTCAGTTCCATATTGGCTTAGCACCAGGATGCCTCATTTGGGAGCAGCTGTTCACACTCTACAAATAGATCTACATTTATTCATTCACTCATTCATTCAGTTCAAGTGCATCAGGACATCTAACCCAGTCCTCACTGTTCTCTAATAATTGGTCAAAGAAGGACCCTGCAGCTTTCAATGTCATTAGCTCACAATGTTTAAAGATTGAGAAGGACAGTCACCATTCTCTAACCGACGAATAAATCAGATCTCATCTGAAATGCGTCAAAATTGGGGATTGGGGATTTGGCTCTCTAAGTGTCTGTCAAGGGACATAATTTGTGCGCTTAACAAAACGCCTAAATGAATAAAAGAAAATACTGCCGGTTTTCTGACATCCCACCTCTTTTCTTCTTGCATTTTCTTTTGCCTTCTCTCTTCTCTCTTCTATTTTTATGCACCACTTGGGAAGGGGTGCAGCTCCTCGTGTTGCCTCCATTCCACCTGTTTGCAGTGGCACTTTTAAGAATCGCCCCATTCACACCACTGTCCTAGTGGCCACAGGTTGTTTCAGAAGGTTTCTGCTCAACCAGCAGGTCTCAGTTCCCGGTTGAAGGGGGACCCTGCAGGAGGCTGCCATTTTCTTGATGCATCTATCTCATAATCCATTTCATCACTTGATGGAGAAATATCCATCACCAGGTTTAAATTACAGCATGCCCTGGAAGAGTGTTGAGGTAGTAAATAGGCAATCTCTTTTCCTAAAACTTACTCCCCCTTCCATTGTTTGAACTTTTGGGACTGAGGAAACCTCTCCAAAGCTGTTAACATAAAATTGATTCCATAATCCTCGGTTAGCCGTTCAGCATTTGCGATTCACTGCTCTCCTATAATCACACCTTATTGACATGAAATGATCACCCACATAACTACCCTTATCAATTTACCCATGCATGTATAACTGCTGACTTAGTTGGTAGTATCTTTGTGGTGGGGTAACCCTCCATAGGTAATGTATTAGTGAGGTCAGGTTTTCCATGGTGATCGGCGGTTCCTCATATGTAAACACAGCCAATCAATTATGGCCAATGTGAAATCTAAAAGTAGTATTTCATATTATGGAGGCCCATTCCCTCATTGTACATTGTGCAATATAATTTTGCCACGACTACCCAATAGCAAGTCCCTGGACCCACAATGTTTCCTTTATATTTCCTGCAATGTTTAAAAACATTTTGCCCACTTTCCTTTATACTGTAATCAGGAGTCCACCACAGTGTTTCATCCTTCTTGGCACCTGCCTCACAATTAGTCCCCACATGCCAAGCAGGATTTACATCTGGGTAATATCTGTGCCTCTCTAATCTTTTGACGTTCAATGTTTGGCATGAAGTAGCATTCAAGCCTAGACAGTGATGGTGTGCAAGAGAGAAGAAGGTAAATCTCCTATCTCCAAGATATCTTTCCCGCTATATCATGTTCCCCAGAAACCAGTTTGTACCTGTTCCTCCAAGGATATACTACTATGTTGAAATCCCATTTGACTGCTAATGTCCCTTCTGAGATGATCAATGTCACTTGCTGAATTTCATTTAGGAATCATGGGATCCGAGGCAGTGAGAGTACATGACAAGTATTGCGCCTGCTGTACAATTTTAGGGACCAAGTGCTCATGATAGTCCAGCCATTTCTGCCCCTCGTAAACCTTGTCTGTGCATATCATTCAGTTTTTCCTGCATAAGATTGCTGTTTGTCTGGACCCTCTCATGAATCCCTTACGTATGACCTTGTTAAATGAAATCGCCTAAAAAAGAACTGCTCTTGCAGTGGTACTGGTAGTAGGTACGGGAAACAACCCTAACAACGCGGGCATCACATCGCGATGCCATTACAACGCGGTCATTACAACGACTGCGTTGTAACCATGCAATGCCATTACTACGCAAGTCGTTACATCGACTTGCGGTAGATGGCGTGCTAACATTAGAAATAGTATAGTTTACTATTCCAACACCTTTCCTACTGTTACGTAGGCTGGAGTTGGAATAGTAAATTATACATTTCTAATGTCAGTGCGCCATCTACTTCAAGTCGATGTAGCGACTGCGTAGTAATGGCTTTGCGTGGTAACAACGCGGTCATTGTAATGACCGCGTTGTAATGGCACGCAGAGTAATGGCTCGCGATGTAACGAGTCATATTCGTAGGTACCCACCCTTTAGTGAAAAACGTGAGCTTGGGACGACATGCAAGCTGAAAGGTTCTTATCCGAGAGGCAGGCGAAAAGGTAGTTACATTCACCACTGGTGTTGAGGTTTGGAGGGGTGGGGAAGATCTGCAGCCATCAGCGGCCAATACTCCCTAAGAATCTTAGCCTCTACATCCCCTGACTTAAAAAACAAATAATACTCTCAGGAATTAATATTATATTAACTCTTTCACATGACCAAGTTTAATCTTACCTGCATTTTGTCAGGATTACCCCAGTCAACATAGCCAGACATAAATAGAGTTATTACTGAAGCTCACGATTCGTGCACCTGCGTTAGTTATAACCCTCTCTACTAATAAGAGACACCTGAGCAACCACGTGCTCCTTCCGGATGTTTCCATATCTTCTCTCATATGCTGTGACAGGAAGTATTGTAAGCCCAGACACCTCCTCACACACAGCATCAGATCCGTTAGGAAGTGCCTTCCCAGTTGCGCAGCTAGGGGGGGGGGGGCGCCCTGGGCGGCACAAGTTTTGGGGGCAGCGGCCTCCCCCCCCCTGCTCTTACCTGCGGCCGTCACAGGGCGGCAAAGGCAGGAATCGCTAGCACCCCCTCCCCCACGCTCTTACAGTCGGCCGCCGTGGGCGGCAAACACCGGGAACGCAACGGGCAGTTAAAGGTCTAGCTATCCCCCTGTGCCCTCCTGTCCCAAACACAACTATACACAGACCTAAATCCATCCTCTTAGGCAGTTTGTCAGTAGACAGTTGCTGCATACTTGGCCTCAGTGGAAAAAAGTGGTCAGATCCGCCCAAATAAGTATTGGGAAAAAAAAAATGTCTCCTTAAAAATTATAAGTGGAACACATACTGTAAGCCCACATAATTAGGCCCTTATCCTTGGTGAATACTTTTGTTACAGGTAAGTAACATTGTCACACAGGTTTATGTACTTAAGCTAGGAAACAGTAGAATTAATAAAGAAATAAATTAAGAGTTTAATACAAAAATGTGCTTTCTTTCTCTCCCTTGTAGGTCAGTAGCCATGGGAAAAAGATCCATCGTCTGCTGGGTCCTGGTTCTTATTGTAATCATATGGGCTGAAACATCCCTCGCCAAGAAAGGAGGCAAGAGCAAAACTGGAGGGGGTTGGGGAAGCAACAACAACAACCGTAACACCGGTGGCACCTGGACCAATTGGAACAGTGGAACCAATTGGAACAGCAGGGGCTATCCAAATCAAAACTACAACCCCCAAGGCAGCAACTTCAACAAGCAGTGGAAGCCACACAAACCCAAGCCCAACATGAAAATGGTGGCAGGGGCCGCAGTCGCAGGTGCAGTCGCTGGTGGCATTGGGGGCTATATGCTGGGCAACGCAGTAGGGAGGATGCGGTACAACTTCGATAACCAAGATGATTACTATTATTACAACCAACATGCTGGACGCATGCCGGACCGTGTCTACCGTCCTAACTACATTGACAACCGCCCAGTCACTGAGCAACGCTTTGTGACCGATTGCTACAACATGTCTGCAACAGAATTCATTTATAAGAATGATGAAGGGAAGAACGCCAGCGATGTTGATCCTGCGGAAGTTAGAGTGAAGTCCCTTGTGATAACCCAGATGTGCCGGAGCGAGTACCGTATGGAAAATGGGGTGCAGCTCTACTTCTCAGATCCCCTACTGGTTATCACCGTCTTGCTTCTCCTCTACTTTGTAGTTCAGTGAGCGGAGGAGTGGATCCTTTAAATTTACAGTTGGTTAAACAGTTCTGAAATGGCAGCAAGGAGAGTGTGTGTGTGTCTATATAGCCTACACAGATGTGGAGAGTAAATTTTCTCACTTTCTATTTTTTGTTATATGTGGGGTGCACACTTTGGAGTCCAAAGGTTCTCTCCTATTGTAAGAAGCGATCATCCACACATAAAATTCTCCTTTATATGTTTACAGCTTCTGCATAGGAAGTGAGTCTAACTCTTGTTATGTGTAATACCTCCTGCTCCATTCATCTTAGACCACTGGTACCCACTAAAAGTTGCTTTGTGGAGTAAGGAAGGAGGCAAAATGCAGGGACATCCATGCCAGTGTGCATCATGTCTGCATTCCCTTTCCAGTAGAGGCAACCACTGCAATTATGTCTCTGTCACAATGCCTATCCTGTAGCCTCAACACTACCATCCTATCTCTGACCACTCCGTGCCACTGCATCTCTGCCCCATCAAGATCTCATGAGGGGATAACCCAGTCTTGCTGTCAGGCATATTTCGAAGAGCTTCCCATAATCAGAGATAAACCTTACATTGAGGCACTGTGGTTGTGTAACCAACTACATTTCCTTCTCTATGCCTGGCCATAGTCTGACTGGCCACTAGGTGGGCCTGCATCTGCCCCATTCAGAGCTGAGACAGACTCTACAGTGACTATTTGTCGCGCAGAGGCAGAATACATGCCTTTCCCCAGCTCTCCACTAATGTTGTACCCCGTATGGCCATTAGCTGTCACTGCCACACTGATGTCTGCCCTTACCCAAAGCAAGGAAGACTCTCCAGTGATCCCATGCTGGTTAAAGGCAGATTCATGCCGTGCTTTGGTGTCTCCACCATTGAGGTAATCTGACTGGCCACTAGGAGGGGACTGTGTTACTCCAGGACCTCCCTCCAACCAAATCAAAGGCAGAGATGTAGTGATCAGTTATTGTACAGAGGCAGAAGTACGTTCCACTCTCACAACCTCAATTCTGTACTGGGCGACTGGCAACAAAGTGCGACTGTTGTGCCAGTGTCAGCTTGTTCTTCACTTCCTCAGAACTCTAGGGCCCCTTTGGCTGCTCCAGACTATAAACATAACCCTGCATGATCCACCTAAAAAGATGTCCATCGTCAACAGAAATCACCAACTTCTTAAATACCAGACTCATGCAAGGCGACCTCCTACAGGCAGTTGTTGAAGCTTGCTTGAGAGTGGGCTGACACATTAGCAACAGAATGCGCTAGTAAATAATCTCTATTCTAGAACAAGCTCAAAGGTATCGTTAAATAAATAGTGGAGGCTTTTTTACATTTACGTATTAATCTATTTCCACTTTAGACCTATCTGTGAATGCTAGAGAAGGTGTTAACCATCTCTTTCGGAGCTGAGTTTTGCATGCTTGGCATTTTTGTCCTCCCAGTTCATGTATGGTTCTGGCCTAGTGGCCTTCTCTGTGAATGCTTCTGAGCCTCTCTTTGAATGTAGCCAAAAGCCCTCTAGCGTCCCTAAAGCTGAAGCTCTATTTTGTACTCTTTTATTTGCAATTTTCTGGATGAGCAGATTCCTCCTGCCTTTTCATTCAGTAGAGGAATTCAGTAATGTCTTCTGTAAAATTGATATACAACTTTGTTACTTTGTTTGCATGTGGCTTGCACCGGTGTCTTAATTTTTCTGTGTTGAAAGCAGCCTGTTAGCTGCTTCCTTGGTTTTGCAGAAGATTAATTTTCAGCCGAACCCCAATAAAAGCACCTTTTACATATAGAAAAATGACTTTTTTCCTCGTCAGTAGCTAACAGGACATAATATACTTATGGCATCTCGTTAACTTGTAATTGAGGAACCAGTGCTTAGACTGTCAAGTCCTAAATTAACTACAAAGAAGGCATAAGCAGAGATCTTCTGCTTGGAATTCGAAACAAATCTTTAATGGTTACGAAGAGGATATTTGTAATGAGGTGTGCAGGTTTGCCTTTAGTTGTTCTGGGTCTTCACCTTTGAGACTGTGTTTGGAGAAAACAATGCCCAGAAAGAACAAGCATTGGCATAGTCAAGAAGTATCGCCTTTGGGACCTTATAAGAGATTATTAAGGAAATGTACTTACCTGTACTTAAAAGTGTTGTTTCGAAAGGCCCCTGCCTCTGTCCGTTTTCAACTGGAATATAAAGGGGGGGTCACTATTCCTTAAGAGGAGAGTTCAAAGTGGAGAAAGAAAAAGGAAAAGGTGTCCTGTGCTACTCTATGTGTAGGGACAGTGTGTCCTCATCATGATGCCCTCACACACCCCGAAGGATGTCATGCTTCATCATTGGGCTTTTTGCTCCTCGTCGGGCTGGCGCTGCAATGCCCTACGGGTCCCCGAAGGGTCTCTTTTTCGGAGATCTTTTGATGAAACAAGCCGTTAGGTGCGTGCGTGTGAGTGGAAGTGAGGTCTCAACTAGTGTGTTAAAAAATGACTGGAGGGAGAGTGGCTATTATTTATTAAAGTGGTCCCTCTGTCATTAGTAAAAGGTGTGTGGTGCTGCATGCCTCTCTCTGTCTCCGCCGGAGAGAGGCATGTAGGTGGAGCAGCACAGCTGAATGGGAGAACCTTCCCATCGGCCCTCACTGATCTCATGAGGCCATAATTATAGAAACAAGGGAGACGCTACTCCTTTCCATCAACCTGGCGGCACTGAAAAATTTAGGCCGCTAGTGATACTTTATTTAAACTCACCTTGGTCCTGAAGAAGCGCTTTGGATCTCCTCCAGAGGCCACAGATAGCGCGAAACATGTCGACCACTAGAGACACCCACTAAGGACTCATATCTAGCTACTGAGGGACATAACATCCCACTAGCAGCACCACACACCTTTACTAATGACAGAGGGACCACTTTAATAAATAATAGCCACTCTCCCTCCAGTCATTTTTTAACACACTAGTTGAGACCTCACTTCCACTCACACGCACGCACCTAACGGCTTGTTTCATCCAAAGATCTCCGAAAAAGAGACCCTTCGGGGGACCCGTAGGGCATTGCAGCGCCGGCCCGACCAGGAGCAAAAAGCCCAATGATGAAGCATGACATCCTTCGGGGTGTGTGAGGGCATCATGATGAGGACACACTGTCCCTACACATAGAGTAGCACAGGACACCTTTTCCTTTTTCTTTCTCCACTTTGAACTCTCCTCTTAAGAAACAGTGACCCCCCTTTATATACCAGTTACCAATCGGGAGCAAGGGTCACTGGACCTAACAATCAGCTCCCACCGTCCCCCCCTCTCTTTTTGATAAATAGGAACGTTTTCAACTGGAGCCAGGAATCACAGCAGAGCAGAGGGGGGAGGCCAGTCTATGGGGGGAGGCCAGTCTATGAAGGGAGACAGCCCAAGCTTCCTGAACACTTTTCTAGCTTTCCTGAAGAGAGCAGCGCTCCCAAGGTCGGCCGGTGTGCGCAGGCAAAGCTGCCCCGTTCTCCCCCGCACACAGCCCATGCTAGCCATCTGCTGTGCAGGCAATAACCAATAAAGTGTTTTAAAAAAAAAAGCACAGCCAAGTTGAAGTTGTGTTCACAGCACCGCACAAATTCAGTGAAAAAAAAGAGTGCGGAAAACAAACGAAAAACACATTGGAGTGTAAGGGGACATGTAAAATGGGTGGTCGCCACAAAGTAAAAAACACACTCAAAGGCGGGCCAAAGAGCAACGTCTTATGAATGAGCAGAAAGGAATTGAGAAAGGCACAAAATGGAACAAATGGAAAGTGGCGGGAATGGCCTAAGCACCCCGACCAGACTGGCTGGGCAGCGCATGTGTGCTGCTAGGCTCGACCTAAAAAAGGAGGTTGAAGTACAACTCTGACAGTCAGTAGTGGCTATACCTGGGCAGAGTGTGCTCTGAAGGAGCTTGACAGATTGACATGTTAGAAAGCCAGGACCTGTTGGAGTGACCATTGAAGTTAATTTGTAATTTTGCATTGAATATTTGTCCCATACAAAGGGAGCAAGAGATTGTGTACGTGTGTCAGCGCTCACGTGTGTGTCTGTGTAAAACTCAAACCAGAACCAAAAGTCAAGAAACTTAATAGTGGGTCTAGTTTACTACAACTAGGTCCACATGTTGTAGTAAACTATTTTATTAAGTACAGATTTTTTTTATTTTTCAGTAGTACTGCAGACTCAAGACATGATGCAGTAAGGTATTTTGTAGTCGCAAAACCTGCTATCTGCAAAACCACAGGACTTGGGACCGCAAAATACCTTTTTAATATTTACAAAACACTTTCTACAAGTTAGAAAAGTGGCTCTGACTCATAAAAGGACTTTTGTGATGCCCCATGAATCTCAAGTAGGAGGGGACGTGAAAGGGATGCCCCCCTCCTATCTATGATTTGGGAGAGGAGTGTATCAATGTTTTGTGACAGCAGTTCGGGTCAGAAACTTTTGATCAGATACCAACACATCAAAAGGTGTGATATCTGATTCGCAAAGGGGAGCTGCTGCTTGGGAATCTTGACGGCGGCTTTGCTCTACCCAATGTCTTCCCAAACGGAAGCTTGTTTTAAAAAAGCAGCACAGGTCTGTTTAATGGGCATGAGCTGCTTTAAAAAAAAAATGTTTTCCTTTTGGGAATGGAAATGCAGAGACGGACATCTGCTGTCTCTTGCAGCCCTCCATCCCTGCATCTTAAATCAATCATAGGGGGTCCCAAATTGTGACCTGCCTAGTTAATATTCAGTAGCCAGGTCATTTTGCAGCCCCCTCTGAATATACAATTTGATAGGCGACCTATTAGTATAGTAGGTCTCATCGCAAATTGCATTCCCATTGGCAAACCAGTCTGGGCGCAATTGTACCACCCTGGTTTCGGAATTGGAATGGTACATCTGGACCATAATTGTCATCGAGTGATGCCTTAGTACTGGGGTGAAGTCAGTTAGATCAATTATCATTCTAGGAACTTGATTACCTCTGCCACAACTGTATAACCCTTTCAGATGCAAGGCTTACACATGCCTGGTACTGCCCAAAGCCATGCTGGCTTTGTAGAGCTATTTTGGTGCATCTTCATGCAAGGTGCAAAAAGTCGGCTCCTGCGGCGCCACAGCGGACACATTGCGCCTCTAGGTGCTAGGCCCATTCTCTGCAAGCCTGCAGGTGTGCAATATAAACAATGCAAGACATTTATATGTATAAACCTCAGCCTGTAATTGGGCAACAGTATGCTAGCTTGGGAGCAGCAATACTTCCATTTTTCTTCTGTTAAGTAATTGCCTATGTCTGTCTGCCACCTCAGCAGTGCTTTGGGTTTGAGCACAGGAGCCTGATCTTGCATGGTGGAAAACAAATGGGTGATCAGTGGCCTGGGGGAGGAGTTTCCCAGTACACAATCTAAGGCCTGCAGAGGCGCAGGCTCGTGGTGGAATGTGCTGTGTGTGGTCCTGCAGGCACTACACAGTCTGTATTATGAGTATGTCTAGCGGCTAGCTGCAGGTGCAAGTGGGGGACAGCGCCAGGCTATTCTCGAGTGGACTTTTGGCATACTTTCGTGCAGGCCTGTAAGTCCTGCATAATTAGGAATTTGCCTCTCAGGTTGAAGTCACCCAAAGTCTCCAGGCTTAACCTGAGCAGTTGACGCTTAGCAGACACATCCCCAGTGGGGGAGGCAGTGCCGGGTTATCGACGAGGGGACTTTTTGTATACTTAAGTGTGAAGCCCTAAGTGAGACGGGTATGCCCAGACGTGGGTCCTGTACACACTGTGTCACTGGAACCAATCTATATCCGGCTGATGAGCCCATAACTAGTGCGAAACCAGTCCTGGGTAGCTTGTGTTCCGGTTCAGGGATGACCAGGCTTGGCAGTTCAGGCTGGACTGTTCCTGATGGAGCAGGGTCAAGACTGATTTACATATAGCTAGGTTCAAACTGAGGTGGCAAAATAACAATAGACTGAAATGTGGCCTGAGTAATTACCAGTGGCTTAGATTAATTCACGCATTCCATTCATCACTTTTTTGTATACGTTAGCTACACAAATAGAGACACCAACCCATGGGGTCATCCCCTTATTTGAAAAGGCTGGATTGTCCCTTGAAGCTCAAGACCAGAACATAGGAAATTGAAATTACTTCTTTAACCCAAAGTGGAAAGAGAAGCTTTTTTACTTTTATTGGCCTGACCAAAATTAATAAGCAATGAGTCAAATCTCCAAGAGTCAGCTGATCTAGGGGGATAAATCTTAGAAGCTCTGACCACACCAGGTGAGTCTTCATGATCCATGTCATTGTCAGAGGATAGCACTGGAAGGATTATCTCCTCAAATCCATGAATTGCTGAATTTACCTTTGGAACAAATTGAGGCCCCAACCTTAAAGCCATTTGATCTTCAAAAATTCTAAGATAGGGATGAAAACACAACTACGTTGCCAACAACCCTAAATAGGAAAGACAAAAACAAAAACAAAAACACCAACACAAAACAACCAGTCAGATTATTAACCAATTTTAATGGCATGTCCAAAGCATTGGTGAAAAGCATGAACAAACATTGGGGCATCCTAAAAACAGATAAGACATTAGATGAGTTCACCACCGGGCGACCACTTATAGCATACAGAAGGAACAGGACACTGAAAACCATTTTGAGCCCTAGTATCCCACAGAGCAGAAAGAGAACAGATTGGCTCACCAATCACTCGTTGGGCTTCCACAAATGCGGGTCCTGTGGGGTCTGTAGATGGGCGGAGGACAAGAAAAAAAGCTTTAAGGGACATGAAGGACGAATATACACAATACGACAGAACATCAACTGTATTTCCAAATTTGTGGTATATGTAATTGTATGCAAGTGTAACCGAATGTATGTGGGAAGTACAATTAGGACACTTAAAGAAAGGATCATTGAACATGCCAGGGCACTGAAACAAGGGGACGAGAGGTACCCCATGGCTATACATGCCAGTACTTGTGACTCACAGGGTCCATACAAACAATTTTCCTTTTTTGGAATTGATCACGTTTTGCCCAATCAAAGAGGGGGCAATCGAGAATTAATGTTACGTCGCTCTGAGGCGACATGGATCATGCGCCTTAAAACGGTAGAAAGGGGCTTAAATACTGACCATGAGATGCAGTATTTCCTGGGGGACTGATCAATTAATGAACTGTAGACACTGAAAAGAAATAACATAGAAGAGGTTGCTTATTTAAATCGTAGTACAATCTCAAAATGAGGTAACATATACAAATCAGCTAAATTGCTTGTATTCACTGCTGACACCACAATAACTATACACTAACAGGTCCCGTATGGGACATAGGAAGAATAGGACACCTCCTTGCCGACAATCTGTGTACATCTGGTAGAATATATTATTGTTACTGCTGTCACTTACTTTGTGTAATCACTTAGTTTCTGTTTGAAATATGCACGTTTCAATTTCTGTAACTTGAGGAACTTCAAACACCGGATATGTGTATTTGAATCATAAGATATAATATAGTGCTTGACTATTGCCGGTAAGAAATGCATTATGATATCAGGACTGTAAATAGTGAAGTATACCAGTCCGTAAATCACACGACAAATTTGTTACATTGTTCCATCACTCTACAAACTATATTTTCCCGCACTGAGGCGACATTCATGGTTATAAACAAACGAGAGTCTATTATGATTATATTAGAAACCACAAAATAAACATAGAACCAATTAACACAAGATGAAGTGCGATCGCGCATATGCAAACAATGTGGATGACGGGAGACCACATAGATCAATAAAGTTTGTTCAAACGAATGTATGCTAAAAACCAAAACCACTTCCGGGGAGGGGCGGAACCTACAGGAAGTTAGGGTTCACTTTCTAGTGCTTCTGGATTATCTAAGGATACAAAGATGACCCGGGGAGACTTACTCTGGAATTCCGGGTCATCACAGAACACACGCACGGAGACGGTAGAGGTCTGAGACGTACTCGCTCAGGTAAGAGCATTAAATAGAAGGGGACCCCTAGAAGGGAGGGCCAGTCTCTTAATAACGGATGGGGACTAATGCTCACTTTTAACACCCACAGAATCGGACTACTGAATGACCACCAGGGACCATTAATAAGAAGGAAACTAATTAAACAGACGGCCACAAAATTTGGGTAAGATATAGTGGCCTCAAAAAACTTGAAGAAAACTATAATCTGAAACCATTTTACACCAGGGAACCGGGGTTTTGGTAATTACATAATTATGGATTATTGATCTAGGAACACAACAAGGAATATTATTCACGACAAGAAAAATCAGACGTCTTCGCAAACACAGCCGGGACGGAAGTAAAACCGGCGGGGAGGTGAGTGGTCTCTCACCGACCCTAGTACAAGATAATCCTGTTGACCACAATAAGGCTCTCAACAAAATGGGAACAAGTATTAATATAAGTACCTTCTTGCACCCTTTGTGTCTTTTTCAGAACGTTACAGATATCGTCCGCCTGCTCAACAGGTAGGGGTGGTAGACCAGAATACAGGCTCACACTCTAATCTAACAGCATAAAGTCACTATAAACATGAATGTCACATCTTGGCCAATACAAATTGAAGATAGGGACGTTTGGTCTTATCTTCCCGCTTTACCCCTACCCAATCACAATATTCGACCTTCCCGCAGCTTGACATCACTTGGAGCACAGGGACTTACCTTAAAAAGTAACTCCAACTTTCACAGATTATAACTACTTGATGGAACTAAGTCAAATAAGATAGACTTGTAATGCACCACCACCATTTGGATTGTATTATACGGGTGATACACATGCTCACATCAAATCTATGCACAGGAAACAGTTGCATTGCTATGTGACTTGTATACCCTGAAAGTCACTGGGTGTTCACCTTATAAATGTCATTTTTCGCAATCAAACTTTGGATCGGCTGATTCCAAGTGTATATTTTCTCTTGTAGCCCTGAAGAAGTCGATTGGGATATCACCCACGACGAAACACGTGTTGGCTGGGCAATCCTACTAAAATAAAGAATACAAGAACACCTAACGACTATAATCATTGAAATGAAGATTTTTAATATACAAATCATAAATACGGTGATAAAACAATATCACAAATGCTGATGATTACAGCGTGTGCATAGGACTGTGTTATATGTTAATAGTGGACCGCCCAAGGGTCCCGTCTGAGGGTTTAGGGTGTTGGCTTCCCTCACCTTTTTGCACCGCACAGATAGCTCACACAAAATTGCGGACACTCAGGAGGCGCCAGTTCCACACTAGGAAAAACACCCCACCGTTTGTTTTCACTAGTAAAGTTACAGTGAGGAGGCAGCCCCAGCGAGAAAAATTTATTAAACTTGAGAGGCTGAAAAAAACTGAAAATTCCAAATGGTGGGATGGGGTCACTTTGAGGCAATACCTCAGACTTAACAGGATACCGAGGGGGTCTAAGGGCCCAGATTTTCCCTACCTATGACGACTTAGACGAGGATCATTTGAAACAGTGGGAGGAGGCACTAACTCAGAATTCAAAAACGCTCATGGGCATCTTGATTGACAATGCCGACCCCAAGGTCGCCAAATTTCAGATGGAAATTAGCACCTTAGAAGGGGAAATCAAAGACTTAGGCCTTCAAGAGGCAACAGATAAGAACTATGCCATCTTGACGGATATCCTCGAAAAACACCAAGAGGATATCAAACAAAGAAAAACAAGAAAACTAAGAAGAGACGAGACGAGATAGACTATAGGGATGGGAGAATATTCACATTTACGAAGAAGTATGACCAGGTAACACGCAATGAAAAGATGGGGGGTATTCGGACAACATCCGAGACCATCTCAATATCATCAAGCTCTTCATCTCTAAGTGCTCCTCTCACGAGTGATAGTGAAGCAGACAATACAGCAGGCACATCAGGGGACAACAGACAGGGTAACTCTTTTTTACGGGAGCTACGCATGATAAAGAAAGGGAACAGAACCCAACCACAACGGGGGGACACTACAAAAAAACTCGCAGAGGGAAGAGATCAGGAACGAGAAGGCCACAAAATGAGTCTCAGATCAGGGGACAGGAAAGTCTAGGAGACATAAAAAGTAACGAGGTGGCGGTAATGAATCTATCGTCAAAAACATTGACAAAGGAAATGAATACTGTTTTGAAAAAAGGACTTAGTTTCAGTCCGGTGGAGGAGGGTGATGTGTGTAAAACAAAAATGGATCTGTTTAAGTTCATAAGGGGTTTGAAACTTAGAAAATTCTTTATGAATAACCCAGGAATAAACAAATGCAACAAGAACATACCTGTGTGTTTGATCTCCGATGTACAAAGCATACAAGATATTCGTGACACTCCAATGTTATTGTCAATCACTGATGAAGAACAGTCACCTACTAATATGGAAAATTTATTAAACGATCTTGACATTGACACAGACTATAGCGTAGCCAGTGGGCTTAAATCAAAATCAAGGTGGACACCAATACTGTCAGGGGGAAATTCCATTGATACTTTCTACAAAGTGGTGTTGGAGGACTTGGACAGAACAGACACGAAAGAAAGAAGAGACACAGAGGTGTTGATAACCTAAATGGTGGGGAACGTAAAGCTATCAAACTACTGACATCAGATGATCAAATTGTGATTAGAGAAGCAGACAAGGGAGGGAACATAGTAATCATGAACAGGAGTGATTATGATCAAGAGGTAATTTCCCAGTTGGAGGACATAATCTGCTTTGAAAAACTGGACATGAATCCCATAGGACCACTAACACTAAAGATCAACAGACATTTAGAGAAGTGGCACTCAGAGGGATTATTGAATGAGGAGGAATACCTCTATCTTAAAACATTCAGACCCTCTTACCCCTGCCTATACACCTTACCCAAGGTGCATAAAGACCTTCCCTTTCCTCCAGGACGACGTATGGTCTCTGGCATTGGCGGTCCCACCGAAAGATTATCGGAATACATAGACTTATTTCTTCAGCCCATGGTACAAAACCTCCCATCACATATAAAGGACACCAAACACATCTTAAGCATCCTTTCAGATCTGACCTGGGAGGAACACGTTTCTGGTAACTTTGGACGTGGTGGCACTGTACACCAGCATCCAACCAGATCTAGGACACAGCGCTATTCAATACCAGCTAGAAAGAAGACCAGCACCACTATGGAAACACACTGAGATGTTATTAATGATGGACCTGATCCTCCATAACAATGTGTTTCTCTTCAATTACGCATGGTATAGACAGAAACAGGGCGTAGCGATGGGTTCTAAATTCTCTCCATCGTTTGCCAACCTCTTCATGGGACATTTGGAAGATACCTGGATTTGGGGGGAGAGGGGCAGTCAGTGGAGTGAACATATTGTCTATTGGGGAAGATATATTGACGACTGCCTCCTACTATGGTCAGGCTCGGAGGATAATTTGAAGGAATTTTGTCAATATCTGAATTCCAATAATATGGGAATGGAGTTTACCTCCAAATATAGCAGGACACAAATAGAATTTCTGGACATAGAGCTCTATGTCAGAGACAACACACTACATAGTAAGCTTCACCGAAAACCAACTGCTTGTAATTCACTCTTACAAGCGAATAGAGCTCACCCCCCACACCAGATTTGAGCTATACCCTTTGGGGAATTTACAAGGGCAAGGAGGAACTGTAGCGAAGAGAAAGAATTCATCTCGTGCCTAGGAGAGATGAAAGATAAATTCAGGAAGAGAGGTTACAATGAACAGACACTCAGGAAAGCTGAACACAGAATCATGACCACACCAAGGTGTGACACACTGAAAGACAAAAACAAAAACACCAACACAAAACAACCAGTCTGATTAATAACCAATGTTAATGGCATGTCCAAAGCATTGGTGAAAAGCATGAACAAACATTGGGGCATCCTTAAAACAGATAAGACATTAGATGAGTTCACCACCGGGCGACCACTTATAACATACAGAAGGAACAGGACACTGAAAACCATTTTGAGCCCTAGTATCCCACAGAGCAGAAAGAGAACAGATTGGCTCACCAATCACTCGTTGGGCTTCCACAAATGCGGGTCCTGTGGGGTCTGTAGATGGGCGGAGGACAAGAAAAAAAGCTTTAAGGGACATGACGGACGAATATACACAATACGACAGAACATCAACTGTATTTCCAAATTTGTGGTATATGTAATTGTATGCAAGTGTAACCGAATGTATGTGGGAAGTACAATTAGGACACTTAAAGAAAGGATCATTGAACATGCCAGGGCACTGAAACAAGGGGATGAGAGGTACCCCATGGCTATACATGCCAGTACTTGTGACTCACAGGGTCCATACAAACAATTTTTCTTTTTTGGAATTGATCACGTTTTGCCCAATCAAAGAGGGGGCAATAGAGAATTAATGTTACGTCGCTCTGAGGCGACATGGATCTTGCACCTTAAAACGGTAGAAAGGGGCTTAAATACTGACCATGAGATGCAGTATTTCCTGGGGGGACTGATCAATTAATGAACTGTAGACACTGAAAAGAAATAACATAGAAGAGGTTGCTTATTTAAATCGTAGTACAATCTCAAAATGAGGTAACATATACAAATCAGCTAAGATTCTTGTATTCACTGCTGACACCACAATAACTATACACTAACAGGTCCCGTATGGGACATAGGAAGAATAGGACACCTCCTTGCCGACAATCTGTGTACATCTGGTAGAATATATTATTGTTACTGTGCCACTTACTTTGTGTAATCACTTAGTTTCTGTTTGAAATATGCACGTTTCAATTTCTGTAACTTGAGGAACTTCAAACACCGGATATGTGTATTTGAATCATAAGATATAATATAGTGCTTGACTATTGCCGATAAGAAATGCATTATGATATCAGGACTGTAAATAGTGATGTATACCTGTCCGTAAATCACATGACAAATTTGTTACATTGTTCCATCACTCTCCAAACTATATTTTCCCACACTGAGGCGACATTCATGGTTATAAACAAACGAGCGTCTATTATGATTATATTAGAAACCACGAAATAAACATAGAACCAATTAACACAAGATGAAGTGCGATCGCGCATATGCAAACAATGTGGATGACGGGAGACCACATAGATCAATAAAGTTTGTTCAAACGAATGTATGCTTAAAACCAAAACCACTTCCTGGGAGGGGCGGAACCTACAGGAAGTTAGGGTTCACTTTCTAGTTCTTCTGGATTATCTAAGGATGCAAAGATGACCCGGGGAGACTTACTCTGGACTTCCGGGTCATCACAGAACACACGCACGGAGACGGTAGAGGTCTGAGACGTACTCGCTCAGGTAAGAGCATTAAATAGAAGGGGGACCCCTAGAAGGGAGGGCCAGTCTCTTAATAACGGATGGGGACTAATGCGCACTTTTAACACCCACAGAATCGGACTACTGAACGACCACCAGGGACCATTAATAAGAAGGAAACTAATTAAACAGACTGGCACAAAATTTGGGCAAGATATAACGGCCTCAAAAAACTTGAAGAAAACTATAATCTGAAACCATTTTACACCAGGGAACCGGGGTTTTGCTAATTACATAATTATGGATTATTGATCTAGGAACACAACAAGGAATATTATTCACGACAAGAAAAATTGGAAGTCATTGCAAACACAGCCGGGACGGAAGAAAAACCGGCGTGGAGGTGAGTGGTCTCTCACCGACCCTAGTACAAGATAATTCTGTTGATCAGCAATAAGGCTCTCAACAAAATGGGAACAAGTATTAATATAAGTACCTTCTTGCACCCTTTGTGTCTTTTTCAGAACGTTACAGATATCGTCCGCCTGCTCAACAGGTAGGGTGGTAGACCAGAATAAAGGCTCACACTCTAATCTAACAGTATAAAGTCACTATAAACATGAATGTCACACCTTGGCCAATACAAATTGAAGATAGGGACGTTTGGTCTTATCTTCCCGCTTTACCCCTACCCAATCACAATATTCGACCTTCCCGCAGCTTGACATCACTTGGAGCACAGGGACTTACCTTGAAAAGTAACTCCAACTTTCACAGATTATAACTACTTGATGGAACTAAGTCAAATAAGATAGACTTTTAATGCACCACCACCATTTGGATTGTATTATACGGGTGATACACATGCTCACATCAAATCTATGCACAGGAAACAGTCGCATTGCTATGTGACTTGTATACCCTGAAAGTCACTGGGTGTTCACCTTATAAATGTCATTTTTCGCAATCAAACTTTGGATCGGCTGATCCCAAGTGTATATTTTCTCTTGTAGCCCTGAAGAAGTCGATTGGGATATCACCCACGACGAAACACGTGTTGGCTGGGCAATCCTACTAAAATAAAGAATACAAGAACACCTAATGACTATAATCATTGAAAGGAAGATTAACTGTCATTCACCAATGTGTTTTTAATATACAAATCATAAATACGGTGATAAAACGATATCACAAATGTTGATGATTACAGCGTGTGCATAGGACTGTGTTATATGTTAATAGTGGACCGCGCCAAGGGTCCCGTCTGAGGGTTTAGGGTGTTAGCTTCCCTCACCTTTTTGCACCGCACAGATAGCTCACACAAAATTGCGGACACTCAGGAGGCGCCAGTTCCACACTAGGAAAAACACCCCACCATTTGTTTTCACTAAATAGGTAGCTGTTACTAAGGCTACTATAAACACAACCTTTAAGGTGTGCATTTAATTGGAACTCTAAAAGTTCAAAGGGAGTTTAACTTAAAGTATCCAACATCAACAAAAAGTCCCAGTTAGGAAACATGTTCCTAACTCTAAATTTTGAATCATCAACACCCTTGAAAAGGTTAACAGACACCCCAGTTTTCAGAAAGAGCTCCCAATGGAGTACTTAAGTCCCTAATGGCAGCCCATTGTAGTTTCAAAGTGAAGGTAGACCATCCTTTCTCAAACCAATCTTATAAAAACTATGCAGTGGGGAGCAAAGCTAGGAGATAATTCTGTATCTGTATACCATTGGAAAATGAAGGGCAAAGATGATTGTAAGCTCATCTTGTGGATTCTTTCCCTGAAGCTTGGATAGAATTGGCCACAGATTTAGAAGGCCCTAACCTTCTATGGCCTTCCCTTTCAAATTCCAAACCAGCAGCCTAATCCACTGAAATAACTGTGTCAACAGCAGGGGAGGAACCAGGAGATAAATGTGTAGAGGAATAAACCACGCTAGATCTACCAGAATTTCTTCCGGAAGCAGAAACCAATGCCTCCTCTGTCAACATTGACAAACTAGAATGAACTTAGGGGTCACTGAGAGATCTTGTAGTCCTAGATCTATTCCTGTGGTACTGGCATCAAAGCATGAGTCTACAGACTTGTGGAACTGTGTGGACCATCGAGCCCTCAGTAAGGTAATCAAGACTGAGGCCCATCCAGTCATGAGAGCAGATGAGCTCATTGATCGATTAAATGCTGCAAAGTACTTCTGTATCTTTGGTTTGATCAGTGGATATTGGCAAATCAACTTAGCACCATGTGCCAAGGAGAAGACTGTGTTTTCTAAGCTAGAGGAGTTATATCAGTTTAGGGTAATGCTCTTTAGGTTGAAAAATGCTAATGCCAGTTTTCAGCACTTGGTGAATCATGTTCTTGCAGGGCTAAAGGTGTTGTGGATGGCCTACCAAGATGACATAGCAGTGTTTATCAATTTATTGCAGAGACCACCCAAGGCACCTAGGAAAGGTGCAGGAGGCAAAACTGTCCATCAAGGCAACCAAGTGTCAAGTGGACAATCCTCTGTAGTATACCTTGGGTATCATACAAGTAACAGGCACATTCACCTGATGCAAAGGTACAGTCTGTGATGGTGTGGGAGGTGCCTACTACCCAAACTGAGGTGAGGCTCATAGGGTATTACAGGTTCATAGGGTATTACAAGAACTTTGTTGCTAACTATGGGAGTATAGGTGCCCCATTGACAGCACTGATCTCCAAGAAGCACCCAGGAAAGTGATTTGGATTAAGAAGTGTCAAAGGGCATTTGAGGAGCTGAAGAAAGCACTGTGCAATTCATCCATACTGAATAGGCCTGGCTCCATTCAGCCTTTTATTGTACAGATGAATACATCAACCAGGGAGTTGCAGCTGTGTTAGCTCAACTAGATGACAAAGGTCGAGCATCCTGTGGCCGTTATTGGTAGGAGGTCAGTGCCCATGAAAAAAGAACTGTGCAGCAATTGAGAAAGAGTATGGACCTTACTTGTTTGACACTAGGTTTGTAGTGCAAACGGATCACAAGCAATTGGAGTGTTTGATGGCTACGATGGGAAAAAATCCCAAGTTATTGGGATAATCTATCTTACGACAAGAGTTAGATTTTGTGCTGAATCACAGAGCCGCACTTGGCCATGGAATTCAGATGGACTTTTCAGTCGTTTTTGCTGATCTGACGACCCAACTTGTCCAGGTTAGGAGTTGTTTTGGGGTAGTCTGATCTGCGAGAGGGCCTGTTGGGACGGAACAGTCCTATGCATGGTGACGGACGTGCACCCATAGCCTGAGTCCCCCAACTGCATGGATATCTGCAACCCTGGTACTTATTTTTTTGTCATGAGCAAACACGGATCATGTATGTGTGCCATGACCTATGCCTGTCTCGAGATAATGCAGTCTGGTAAGACAGGGAGGGGTGCAGCAAGCACTACCCTCTTGGTGGTAAAGGGCTGCTGCCCTTACCAGGTTTTAAGTGACCTGAGCGTGTTGGTTGCAGCATACCCATTTTTTTGTTGTTGTAGGGATCAGTAATATGAACAGGCCTTTTTAGGTCTCGCCTAGCGATGCAGCGCCATGCGCTGCTCGCTAAGCGAGATCTATTGTTGTCGACTTTCTTAGCGATGTGGGACAGGACATGTGCACGCGTATGGCAAGACAGGAGATGTGCACGCCTACGGCTCGCGGCGGTCTCACAACTCCTGCTCGCACCATACTCGTGAACATCTCCTGTCTGTGCGCGCCGCGCTTACGTGAACACGTGTGGACAGCTTGTTTGTCGTCGACTTGGTCAGGAGATGTGCACGCTCACGGCGTCTCTTTCAGACAGCCGATGTGCACGCTCATGCCGTCTCTTCCAGATAGCGCCCGGACAGCCCATGTGCACGCTCACGGCGTCTCTTTCACCGTGCGCCTGGACAGCCGAGGTGCACGCTCACGGCGTCTTTTTCAGCTTCAGGAATCGTTCCTCTATCCCCCTGCACCGCGGACCCTGCGGCAGCGCCAGGCCGCCTCCCCTTCTCCATGGCGGGCTGGAAGAATGGCTTGGTGCAGGAGAAGTACCGGCTGGTGGTGGTAGGAGGCGGCGGCGTAGGCAAGTCTGTGCTCACCATTCAGTTTATCCAGGTGGGTGCAGTATGTCTGGCATGCACAGCTCGTCTCTGCCCCGCCCTCCTTACTCACGCCGGCTGCAGACTGTCCTTCATTCACCCAGAAGCTGAGCCCCTGCTCCTCGGCCTCTGCTCGGCCCCTCTTACCCGGGCTTGTTTTTATTATGTAATCTGTGTGGCCATTTTTTGTTAACCAGATATTCTTATAAACCAGACACCAAAGCGCGTGTTTAAGGTGTTGTTTTCTGCTCTCACACAGGCAGTCTTTTTTTTAAACTACAGTGGCAAAATGCATGTTATTGTCCTCGTGCTACTACTGATCACTTTCCAAAAGTACACAAGTTATCGCATTAACTTAGGCCTTCTTCCCCTCTCCTTCCCTCCCTTTTGCCATGTGTTTTAATACTAGCTCACGCAGTTTCCCAAGCACATATACAGGTGCACCAATACTTTGATGTGTTTTCTTGTCGACAACATACTTTTAGTGTTACGCATATTTTTTTATCAGTTGTGCAATCTAGTGCTATAAAAGCAGTTTCCCAAATATACTTCGTTCCTTTTGAAATAGCTCGCCTTGTTTTTTAATATCGCATGATTGTGTTAATTTAAAACGTGTACATATTAATATTAACATTCAGTTCATCACGGGGAGGACAGGGGTATTCCGGCAGACTGTGGGGTTGTGCATCGGGGGATTTTTGCCATAAATGATTATTTCAACTTTAGCGGCCCTGCTTAATGACTGGCTGTACTTCAGGAATATGCCCAACACGTTTAAAAACGCTCAAATAAGAGTATAACCGTATCAGCTCCGAGGCCCAAAAGCTTTGTGGGCTGGAAATCAAAAGAAACAGCAACTGTAACACAGAATCGCCTCAGCCTGGAGCAGTTAGCACACAAAAACCGTTGGAGAAATAAAACAGCCAGCTCCTGTCCTGTATGGCAGGGGACATAAACCCAGGCGTGCTTGTGCACAGGGGCTTTCTAAAACGTGTTGTGTGGCTCTTATTTCGTTTTTAAATAAAAGGACCCCCCACCCCGAGGTTGTGGCGTAATGGCTACAGCTGCCAAATTTGGAGCTAAAGAAGCAGGTTTCGGTCTTAGCGTGGGCTTCATATCCTGTATTTCTGGGCAAATCACTTAATCCTCTGTGCCTACCAAAAATTAAATAAAGTTTCTGGGCAAATCACTTAATCCTCCGTGCCTACCAAAAATGTAATGAAGTTTCTGGGCAAATACACTGGCATGCCTTATTATACACACTTGGCTAAATACTAGAAGCCTGCTTTAAACATAAAAATAGCAAAAGGGGCATAATTGACACATTGCACAGTAGTGATGGGTGTCATCTCCAGTCTAATGGTGCATAATTGATAATATATACTGTATACTTTTTAGAAAAAAAACAATATAATAAACAATATCATTTACAATGCTAAAAGCTTTAAACAATGTCACTGCGAGACCTATTGCATTGTAAATGCTTGTTACCTGTGTCAGGGAATGGTGCCTATGGGCCCACACATGTAAAGTTCCTCTGCTGTGTACTTACCTCACCCGTGGCCTACATGTTTTTTAATGTTTATTTTTTTTAGGATGATGCACTAAACATAATGCAAGCAGAGACAAAAGGCAAAAAGAATTGAAAGCTGGTTAAAACATTATTCCGGTAACTTAAGTAGATATTTAATAAATGTGAAACATATTTATATAGTAATGTTGACTATCTCTTTCTTGTAGAATTTTAAGTGGTTTGTTACACATAGCATCCCTAGACAATGGTATTTCAGTGACTTGAACTTACATCTGGTAGAGAAAGTTGTTAATACATCATTTTGAGTGTTAGTGACCGGCCCCTAATGGTCTTGGAGGATTGTGTTCACACCAATGCATCTATCCAATCACCTTCTTCTTCTCTTTGCCCTCCTCCCTTTACACTGATACGAAGCATACCCTTGATAAATAGCAGTTCAGCCAATGCTGAAATGATGGAGGTTCTGGGTTCAGCCATTAAATAGCTATACAAATTCGACCAATTATAATGCTAACAAAAAAGTGAAGGAAGTTTGCAATTATCAGCATCGTAGCCAAAAATAATAATTTTTGAGCTAGGTTTGATATTTGTTCCATTTAAAAAACATAAATTAAAACATATGTGTCCAATAATTACTTAAAGCGCTACAGGAAGCAAATATATGTGCTATACTTGCATTGTGGATTTTGCAGCTAGGATACTGGGAGCTAAGCGCATACCCCCATTTCCACAGCCTGGCAGGTGTATAATAAAGATTGAAAATTGTGTTAAAATTTAGCACTTTGCGGTTAGCAGACCAGACAGTAATAGCTGACTGCCCAATCTAATAGTTTTGTTGATGTTAGGTGATTCTGAATTCATATGAAGCCTTCTCTCCTAGTTTTGATTTTGACTAGGTAGGTCATCCTCCTCAAGATCCATTAATATGTGGTAGTGTTGTTTGACTCTACCTTGGCTGTGAGAATTAACTCTATGTAATAACTCAATTATTGATATAGACTTATCTTCACTAGCTATTTCACCAATGAAGTTCCTTATCCGTAGGTATTTGAAAAAAGATAATTTCAGACCAAGCATAATCTTCTTGGAGTCCTTCAAAGTATTTTAGTATCTCACTATTGAGGTGTAAATCCCCAAGCATATTAATTTCAATAGTTTTCCAGACCTTACAGTAGTTATCACTGAAGAGTGCAGGGAATAGTTTTCAATTCCATAAAGGGGTGTACCTATTGTATTTCCTATTTTTTAACTCTTTCTTTCACTGTGTCCATAGTTTGCTGGAATGCCCCAATAAGTTAAAACATACTCTTTTGAAATTGTTAAATTCATTTCTCCTTAGAAAGAATCCATAGGATCATATATGGATGGTAGTTGACTTGATTTTAATCCAGGGTTTTGCAGCTGTGTTTTCATATCTATTAGTGGGGCAGCATAATAATAGTATTTAAAGTTCGGCAGCCCCCCCGCCCCCTTCGTCAATCGGCAGCTTGATGAATTTCAGGGCCCTTCTGGGTTGTTTGTAGTTCCAATCAAAGCTTCCACAAATCGAATCTAGATTTCTAAACCACTTGAGTATCAACTCAAGTGGAATCGTTCTAAAAAGATATAGAAAAGCTAGCAAAATCAGTGTATTTATTACATTCTAACAGCCTATAATAGTTAGACGCAGATTGTTTAAATGTTTTAATTTGCTCTGTGTTCTGTTTAAGAGGGATGCGTAGTTTACAGAAACTATCTGATCGACATTTGGGACAAAGATAATTCATAAATAGGTCGTAATATTTACTGTTCTGGAGTCCTGAACTTCAAAAAAATTGTTTGCTAAAATGTGTGTCTCGCTTTTAGTTAACAAGTAACTGGAGTCGACCCGAAGCAGAGCACCACAGATTCTAGCTCCCAGATTTCCGCATCAGGAAAAGGAGTTAAGACAGAAAAGTTATCTGCATATGCAAGCGGTTTCGTAGTGTATTGATTAGTAATAATTGGCTGTATGTTCATGTTGTTGATTAGTTTTTGTATAAATGATTCAATGCAGATTGCAAATAACAGCGGTGCGCACGGGCAGCCCTGGCATGTTCCCCTTGTTATTTGGCTCTTCTTGGATTCCAAGCCCATAATTTGCAGTTTTACTTCAGGATTTTTATACAAAACCTAAATAGCTGTCAAAAAAGATGCTTCGATGCCAATACCCTTCAGGGTCAGCCAAAGATAGGTCCAGACAGGGGCGTGGCCAAGATGGCGGCGTGTGCAGACGCGCTATCAGCCCCGCAGTAGGCACGCCACAAAATCCTATTAAACATTTATAATAGCTTGCCACACATGGTGACAATTGCTGCACGGCACTATCGGTCACCGTAGTGACCCCCGGCAATCAAGACTGCCTGCACCAGGGCTTGCTGGGCGCGGCCGATGGGGTGGCGGCCCTGTGCCGTGGAGATTGACTGGCGTGGCCCGGCCTCCCATAGCTAGCAGCCGGGGAGCGGGACTGTGCTCGTCCGCATCGGCGAAAGTGAAATCCTCTGCTCCGGCCACTCCGTGCTTCCTGCGGGTAGACCGGGCTGCTCCCCTGACTGCGCCTGGACCGGAGGTGCGGGGTGGGAGGCATGAGTTGGCCAACCCGGAGGTATCCTGGTCCTGTGTGGGCCCCAAGTGATCGAGCATGGACGCCTCACGGCCTGTTGTGACTCGACCCGCAGCCGCCGGCGGTGACCGCCCGGATCCTCGCTTGCCGCCGCTGAGCCCGCCTATTGTCCTGCTGTGGTGTACGAGGCAAAGTGGACGACTCTGCGGTAATCATGGTAGGCAAGAGGAACACCTGAGACAATCTGCCGCAATAGCTACAAGGGAGTGGTGGGCAACGGGGGGACCGAACTGGTTGCCCGTGGAGAGTACTCACCAAGGTAGATCCCCTCCCACAGCTGCACATTTTGAAGCAGGACGACCAGGGATATATTGGGAAGTGCCCTCGATGGCCTGCACATTGCTTACACCGGCTCAGCCCGCTACATAATTGTTGCTTGTCCCGGTGGCGTGTCAAGGGGGATGAGACCCGGAGTCAGGCCTCTATAAAAGACTGCATGGTGAGGGATAGGGGGAGGCCAGCACTGGACTCTTGCCGGAAGGCATCCCTTGGACTCCCAACATGCCGTACCCACCGGCCCTGCAGTCGATGCCCGTGACCCCCCCTCCCCCAACTTTTGGGCACATTAACAGACACAAAAGGCTCATCGCACCCAGTGCACGTCAGGGGAGTTAGGCCTGTGCCGCCCGACCCTGGTGCTGCCTCGTACACTTGCGGTGTTTAGCCCTGCAGCCTTCCCCAGGAAACGACGCGGCGAACAGCACCTCGTAGGGGCCGATGCACAGCCCTGGCCTCTAGAATTAACCATAGGCATGATAGCTGCTTGCCGACCCGTGGTGGGAGCCCTTCATCACGGAGACACTGTACAAGAGACAATTGGAGCTCATGTGTATGATAACACCGGATTCCACTATAAAAGTTTACTAGGAACTCTCGGTCGACTGGACCTTTATTACCTGCTGAGAAGTGTAAAGGGGAGAAACAATGTATTCATAACAAACTAGCATGCGTCAATTTAGGTAAAGCTCGGAAAAGATCACTGACTCCGAATTCCAAACTTAGAGGTTTATTACAAAACCAAAAATAACTGAACATACAAGCACCTCAGGACAAGGTTCAAAAATACATAGGCACTAATACAAAGTCCATCCTACGAACCAATGTAATCCGATACAACATAAAGAGAATAAGCAATTCCAAAAATACTAAACGGGCAATAACTGCACCAACATCTATATTAGTCTTCATTAGTGGCTGTAAAAGAAATCCATTCATCTATCCCTACACTATCCTAAAGTGGCGTCCCTACTTAACATTTCCCAAGCAAGATCAAGAAAAGATGTCAGCTCGTGAAGACTTCCTAAGAAGTACACTCACGTTGTAAAGGTCAGAAGCCCAGATTACAAAATCGTTCTAAGTCTTCATTCTAAGAATCGATCCCTTCCTTCTACCCTCTAACGGCTCTCTGCTAACTCATCCCTCGGGGCACTGTCCCTAATACAAAATGCACAATTGATAAACACGCCCCCTGAAACACCTCCTCTGGCCAGGCACCTCTCGTAGGTAATTTTCCACCAAAACTTGTCCTCGGTCCATCGACGGTTGGTGGGTCCTTGGGTCTCAGGCTTCTTCAGCAAAAGAAAATATCAGCTCTCAATTATCGGCATTCCTGAATACTTTGTAACAGGTCTCCTCCCTACCTAACTCCTAAAACAAAAGCGTTATTCTAACTAACGAGGACGATGTCCTTGCACCTGCAACGAAAACATGAGAACGGAACAACCTTGCACGCACATGAATTTCGCTGACTACCTCCAAATGAGAGCCTTACCAGGGTAAAATGCATTTCAGGCCTACATAAACCAGCTAACATAAGGAAAACAAATAGGCCTTTCTTAGCACGAAAGATCAAATACTCCATCTAGGCCTTTGACATCAAATTAAACACACATTTGAAATGTTACATCTATAAGCACTACATTTCATCACATTTAAACACTATTAGTCACCTATACATGTGCAACTTCAACATGATGCACTTAAATCTAATGCATTACATTACACACAAACTACTTCATTAAGCATTTGCAATGAACATCGAAAGTTACATGATTCCCTCTAACTGCCATTTTACGTTTCTTGAATGGCACAACTCATCCTAACTGTCACGACTTGCTCCCTGCATTCCCGTGTCCACCACCAGGGGGCTGAACTGGGGGACTTTCCAGTCTTCTAATAAGCTTCCAGACCCTCCCCTGCAAGCATATCCTGACTTCCAGCCATTTGGACACTTATTGGGAATTGACATCCATTCCCAATCCATGCCGGGTTTTGTGAAAGCCAGCCTGCTTATATTTGAAGCCAGCCTACTCATGCCTGAAACTCCACTACCTAGAATTCCCTGCTCACTGCTTTGTCTCCACCCCTGCAGGCCAAGGATGGGTGGAGGAATTCAGCTCACCTGTGGCTGGCTGCTGCTAGCCTGCTCACACCTGCTGCATATGATTACTGTGAGCTCTTTTAAGCCCCAGCTCCCTTCAGCCCAGTGTTGGTCATTGTAAGCTGTTATCCGGTGAGACCAGTCCTTGTTCCTGAGCTTTTGCTATTCCTTGTTTCCTGAACCAGCACTGCCTGCAGTGCTACTTAGTATCCTGAGCTATAGTTAGTCCTTGTTCCTGTTCCAGGGCTTCAGCTATTTCTTGAGCCTGATTTGCACTGCTTGCAGTGCTCTCTTAACTCCTTGTTTCCTGAGCTGTAGCTATTTCCTGTTTCCTAATCCAGCACTACCTGCAGTGCTACTTAGTATCCTGAGCTATAGTTAGTCCTTGTTCCTGTTCCAGGGCTTCAGCTATTTCTTGAGCCTGATTTGCACTGCTTGCAGTGCTCTCTTGACTCCTTGTTTCCTGAGCTGTAGCTATTTCCTGTTTCCTAATCCAGCACTACCTGCAGTGCTACCTTGATTCCTGAGCCTTAACATTTCCTTGTTCCTGACCTGCAGGGCTACCTTGAATCCAGAGCCTTTGCTCAATTCTTGCCCCAGCACTGCAACCTATGCTACCTTGTTTTCTTGATTCTTGACCCTGCACTATTTTAGTATACCCTTGTAGCCTCCCCTTCTGCATACCCTTTTCCAGTCCCTGCCTTTCTTCCCATTTCCTTGGTTCCAGTTCCTAGTTTGCTGTCTTTCTATTCAGCTGTCTCGCTTCTGTTACCTTGTATGTTTGTTACCTGCTTTCTGCCAAGTGTGCCCTGTGATTTCCTTCCTTTCCTGTTAAGCACTCCTCCTTGCTAGCTCCTTGTCTATTGTGCTTGTGTTTAGTTCTACCCCTTTGCTGTTATTGCCTTGCGTGTTCCTGTTTGATCGCCAGGATCCGTGGGCACAGCTGACTACCTAGGTGGTGTTTCTTGTTCACTGTGAGTATTGTCTTTGAGTTACTGTTATAACATCACCATAGGTATAAGCTCCACAGACCCTGCCTTTGCATACATATCCTATATGTGGGTATTTTCAGTCCGTATCTGTAACAGCAATTGTGGGTGAGGAACTTACTGAGCTTCAGTCTTACCGTGTGGAGCTCCCGAGTGCTTTACCCCACATTCCCTTTATTGTTAATGTTGTTTTATATTTAAGTGTATTGCACATCCGTCCTGGGTTTATTGATTCTGAATGCTGAGCCGCCTCATGAGTGCCTGTCCTTTCTGAGTCTCACCCTTCTTGTTCACTTGTACAGGCTTTCCCCTTGGATCCCTTTGTCTCCTCTTTCTGTGTACGTTTCCTACCCAGTTCCCAGTCCTTGCCCAAATCCCTGACTGTGTTCCCCACATAGTCCCGGACAGACCCTGACAGAATGACCAACCCACATTTCCAGGGTCACTTGTGAGGTTTCTTTGCGTTCAGTTAGCTACCTTTTTATTAAAACCCACCCTGTCAGTTCTTGCCAAGATGTTCAGCAACATATCCAGAAAGTCCTTAAACTCTAGAGATCAATTCATGGAACAAAACAGACTTTTACGTGCTGAATATTATTCCCTGTGGTTGGCTGATCCTTCTATGTTAGATTTTCATTCCATCTGTGACCCTGATCTTCACCTGAGGTCAGCCAGTGATCTACAGGATGAAAATGAATTTCTACAAACCTTGTTAGCAGCAGAAAGACACACCAGTGCATCAAGTAAGTTTGTGCAGGGCAGTTCACCAGTGCCCACCAATGAGAGACATTTAGTGTCTACTTTACAGTTTGAGAATGTTCACCCTAGTCCTGAAACAATAAATCCTCTTATGAGAAATGGACATTTACGTTCAGAATATTTTACTCATTGGCTTTCAAACACCTCTTTGCCAGATCCTGACTTGCTTTTCTGTTCTGATCCAGATTCAATGTCTGTCAGCATTGCAAAAGGAGAATGATACCATACTCAGCTTGCTGAATAAGAATTCTGGTTCTAGCACGTCTGCTCTCCATTCACACAAGGTTACCCAGTCCTGTAGTCTAGTAGATATCACAGTCCCGGATACTACAAGGACCTGTGAAGATGTCACTACTGACAACAGCAAATCTACTTTTCACAGTCTACTACCATTCTCAGAGCTCAAAGTTTATGAACCATGTGTCACTCTGCCCTTAGCTTGTCTTATTGCAAAGTTTTCAGAGTCCTCAGTCGGCTCCCTTCCTCCAGGCCCAGAGCTGCCAGGCTCCCTGCCTCCAGCACCAGAGCTTCCAGGCTCCCTGCCTCCAGCACCAGAGCTTCCAGGCTCCCTGCCTCCAGCACCAGAGCTTCCAGGCTCCCTGCCTCCAGCACCAGAGCTTCCAGGCTCCCTGCCTCCAGCACCAGAGCTTCCAGGCTCCCTGCCTCCAGCACCAGAGCTTCCAGGCTCCCTGCCTCCAGCACCAGAGCTTCCAGGCTCCCTGCCTCCAGCACCAGAGCTTCCAGGCTCCCTGCCTCCAGCACCAGAGCTTCCAGGCTCCCTGCCTTCCGCACCCGAGCTTCCAGGCTCCCTGCCTTCCGCACCCGAGCTTCCAGGCTCCCTGCCTTCCGCACCCGAGCTTCCAGGCTCCCTGCCTTCCGCACCCGAGCTTCCAGGCTCCCTGCCTTCCGCACCAGAGCTTCGAGGCTCCCTGCCTCCAGCACCAGAGCTTCGAGGCTCCCTGCCTCCAGCACCAGAGCCTCCGGGCTCCCTGCCTTCAGCACCAGAGCCTCCGGGCTCCCTGCCTTCAGCACCAGAGCCTCCGGGCTCCCTGCCTTCAGCACCAGAGCCTCCGGGCTCCCTGCCTTCAGCACCAGAGCCTCTATTTTGCCAACTTTTTGACCCTGTGCTTCCAGTTTGCCAACCTTCAGAGGTCTCAATACATAGACATTCAGAAACTGAATCTCCAGCATCAGAGACAAAACCCTCCAGAACGTCACAATTATCCTGCAGTCCTCTGGCATCTTGCACCACATCTATGATGGAGATGGACTTACTTCTTAGGAGCCACGGCCTTGAATCCAGTTCCAGATTCCAGGAGAGGGTCTTTGGAGGGGGTGTATTGTCATGACTTGCTCCCTGCATTCCCGTGTCCACCACCAGGGGGCTGAACTGGGGGACTTTCCAGTCTTCTAATAAGCTTCCAGACCCTCCCCTGCAAGCATATCCTGACTTCCAGCCATTTGGACACTTATTGGGAATTGACATCCATTCCCAATCCATGCCGGGTTTTGTGAAAGCCAGCCTGCTTATATTTGAAGCCAGCCTACTCATGCCTGAAACTCCACTACCTAGAATTCCCTGCTCACTGCTTTGTCTCCACCCCTGCAGGCCAAGGATGGGTGGAAGAATTCAGCTCACCTGTGGCTGGCTGCTGCTAGCCTGCTCACACCTGCTGCATATGATTACTGTGAGCTCTTTTAAGCCCCAGCTCCCTTCAGCCCAGTGTTGGTCATTGTAAGCTGTTATCCGGTGAGACCAGTCCTTGTTCCTGAGCTTTTGCTATTCCTTGTTTCCTGAACCAGCACTGCCTGCAGTGCTACTTAGTATCCTGAGCTATAGTTAGTCCTTGTTCCTGTTCCAGGGCTTCAGCTATTTCTTGAGCCTGATTTGCACTGCTTGCAGTGCTCTCTTAACTCCTTGTTTCCTGAGCTGTAGCTATTTCCTGTTTCCTAATCCAGCACTACCTGCAGTGCTACTTAGTATCCTGAGCTATAGTTAGTCCTTGTTCCTGTTCCAGGGCTTCAGCTATTTCTTGAGCCTGATTTGCACTGCTTGCAGTGCTCTCTTGACTCCTTGTTTCCTGAGCTGTAGCTATTTCCTGTTTCCTAATCCAGCACTACCTGCAGTGCTACCTTGATTCCTGAGCCTTAACATTTCCTTGTTCCTGACCTGCAGGGCTACCTTGAATCCAGAGCCTTTGCTCAATTCTTGCCCCAGCACTGCATCCTATGCTACCTTGTTTTCTTGATTCTTGACCCTGCACTATTTTAGTATACCCTTGTAGCCTCCCCTTCTGCATACCCTTTTCCAGTCCCTGCCTTTCTTCCCATTTCCTTGGTTCCAGTTCCTAGTTTGCTGTCTTTCTATTCAGCTGTCTCGCTTCTGTTACCTTGTATGTTTGTTACCTGCTTTCTGCCAAGTGTGCCCTGTGATTTCCTTCCTTTCCTGTTAAGCACTCCTCCTTGCTAGCTCCTTGTCTATTGTGCTTGTGTTTAGTTCTACCCCTTTGCTGTTATTGCCTTGCGTGTTCCTGTTTGATCGCCAGGATCCGTGGGCACAGCTGACTACCTAGGTGGTGTTTCTTGTTCACTGTGAGTATTGTCTTTGAGTTACTGTTATAACATCACCATAGGTATAAGCTCCACAGACCCTGCCTTTGCATACATATCCTATATGTGGGTATTTTCAGTCCGTATCTGTAACAGCAATTGTGGGTGAGGAACTTACTGAGCTTCAGTCTTACCGTGTGGAGCTCCCGAGTGCTTTACCCCACATTCCCTTTATTGTTAATGTTGTTTTATATTTAAGTGTATTGCACATCCGTCCTGGGTTTATTGATTCTGAATGCTGAGCCGCCTCATGAGTGCCTGTCCTTTTTGAGTCTCACCCTTCTTGTTCACTTGTACAGGCTTTCCCCTTGGATCCCTTTGTCTCCTCTTTCTGTGTACGTTTCCTACCCAGTTCCCAGTCCTTGCCCAAATCCCTGACTGTGTTCCCCACATAGTCCCGGACAGACCCTGACAGAATGACCAACCCACATTTCCAGGGTCACTTGTGAGGTTTCTTTGCGTTCAGTTAGCTACCTTTTTATTAAAACCCACCCTGTCAGTTCTTGCCAAGATGTTCAGCAACATATCCAGAAAGTCCTTAAACTCTAGAGATCAATTCATGGAACAAAACAGACTTTTACGTGCTGAATATTATTCCCTGTGGTTGGCTGATCCTTCTATGTTAGATTTTCATTCCATCTGTGACCCTGATCTTCACCTGAGGTCAGCCAGTGATCTACAGGATGAAAATGAATTTCTACAAACCTTGTTAGCAGCAGAAAGACACACCAGTGCATCAAGTAAGTTTGTGCAGGGCAGTTCACCAGTGCCCACCAATGAGAGACATTTAGTGTCTACTTTACAGTTTGAGAATGTTCACCCTAGTCCTGAAACAATAAATCCTCTTATGAGAAATGGACATTTACGTTCAGAATATTTTACTCATTGGCTTTCAAACACCTCTTTGCCAGATCCTGACTTGCTTTTCTGTTCTGATCCAGATTCAATGTCTGTCAGCATTGCAAAAGGAGAATGATACCATACTCAGCTTGCTGAATAAGAATTCTGGTTCTAGCACGTCTGCTCTCCATTCACACAAGGTTACCCAGTCCTGTAGTCTAGTAGATATCACAGTCCCGGATACTACAAGGACCTGTGAAGATGTCACTACTGACAACAGCAAATCTACTTTTCACAGTCTACTACCATTCTCAGAGCTCAAAGTTTATGAACCATGTGTCACTCTGCCCTTAGCTTGTCTTATTGCAAAGTTTTCAGAGTCCTCAGTCGGCTCCCTTCCTCCAGGCCCAGAGCTGCCAGGCTCCCTGCCTCCAGCACCAGAGCTTCCAGGCTCCCTGCCTCCAGCACCAGAGCTTCCAGGCTCCCTGCCTCCAGCACCAGAGCTTCCAGGCTCCCTGCCTCCAGCACCAGAGCTTCCAGGCTCCCTGCCTCCAGCACCAGAGCTTCCAGGCTCCCTGCCTCCAGCACCAGAGCTTCCAGGCTCCCTGCCTCCAGCACCAGAGCTTCCAGGCTCCCTGCCTCCAGCACCAGAGCTTCCAGGCTCCCTGCCTCCAGCACCAGAGCTTCCAGGCTCCCTGCCTCCAGCACCAGAGCTTCCAGGCTCCCTGCCTTCCGCACCCGAGCTTCCAGGCTCCCTGCCTTCCGCACCCGAGCTTCCAGGCTCCCTGCCTTCCGCACCCGAGCTTCCAGGCTCCCTGCCTTCCGCACCAGAGCTTCGAGGCTCCCTGCCTCCAGCACCAGAGCTTCGAGGCTCCCTGCCTTCAGCACCAGAGCCTCCGGGCTCCCTGCCTTCAGCACCAGAGCCTCCGGGCTCCCTGCCTTCAGCACCAGAGCCTCCGGGCTCCCTGCCTTCAGCACCAGAGCCTCCGGGCTCCCTGCCTTCAGCACCAGAGCCTCTATTTTGCCAACTTTTTGACCCTGTGCTTCCAGTTTGCCAACCTTCAGAGGTCTCAATACATAGACATTCAGAAACTGAATCTCCAGCATCAGAGACAAAACCCTCCAGAACGTCACAATTATCCTGCAGTCCTCTGGCATCTTGCACCACATCTATGATGGAGATGGACTTACTTCTTAGGAGCCACGGCCTTGAATCCAGTTCCAGATTCCAGGAGAGGGTCTTTGGAGGGGGTGTACTGTCACGACTTGCTCCCTGCATTCCCGTGTCCACCACCAGGGGGCTGAACTGGGGGACTTTCCAGTCTTCTAATAAGCTTCCAGACCCTCCCCTGCAAGCATATCCTGACTTCCAGCCATTTGGACACTTATTGGGAATTGACATCCATTCCCAATCCATGCCAGGTTTTGTGAAAGCCAGCCTGCTTATATTTGAAGCCAGCCTACTCATGCCTGAAACTCCACTACCTAGAATTCCCTGCTCACTGCTTTGTCTCCACCCCTGCAGGCCAAGGATGGGTGGAGGAATTCAGCTCACCTGTGGCTGGCTGCTGCTAGCCTGTTCACACCTGCTGCATATGATTACTGTGAGCTCTTTTAAGCCCCAGCTCCCTTCAGCCCAGTGTTGGTCATTGTAAGCTGTTATCCGGTGAGACCAGTCCTTGTTCCTGAGCTTTTGCTATTCCTTGTTTCCTGAACCAGCACTGCCTGCAGTGCTACTTAGTATCCTGAGCTATAGTTAGTCCTTGTTCCTGTTCCAGGGCTTCAGCTATTTCTTGAGCCTGATTTGCACTGCTTGCAGTGCTCTCTTAACTCCTTGTTTCCTGAGCTGTAGCTATTTCCTGTTTCCTAATCCAGCACTACCTGCAGTGCTACTTAGTATCCTGAGCTATAGTTAGTCCTTGTTCCTGTTCCAGGGCTTCAGCTATTTCTTGAGCCTGATTTGCACTGCTTGCAGTGCTCTCTTGACTCCTTGTTTCCTGAGCTGTAGCTATTTCCTGTTTCCTAATCCAGCACTACCTGCAGTGCTACCTTGATTCCTGAGCCTTAACATTTCCTTGTTCCTGACCTGCAGGGCTACCTTGAATCCAGAGCCTTTGCTCAATTCTTGCCCCAGCACTGCATCCTATGCTACCTTGTTTTCTTGATTCTTGACCCTGCACTATTCTAGTATACCCTTGTAGCCTCCCCTTCTGCATACCCTTTTCCAGTCCCTGCCTTTCTTCCCATTTCCTTGGTTCCAGTTCCTAGTTTGCTGTCTTTCTATTCAGCTGTCTCGCTTCTGTTACCTTGTATGTTTGTTACCTGCTTTCTGCCAAGTGTGCCCTGTGATTTCCTTCCTTTCCTGTTCTCCTCCTTGCTAGCTCCTTGTCTATTGTGCTTGTGTTTAGTTCTACCCCTTTGCTGTTATTGCCTTGCGTGTTCCTGTTTGATCGCCAGGATCCGTGGGCACAGCTGACTACCTAGGTGGTGTTTCTTGTTCACTGTGAGTATTGTCTTTGAGTTACTGTTATAACATCACCATAGGTATAAGCTCCACAGACCCTGCCTTTGCATACATATCCTATATGTGGGTATTTTCAGTCCGTATCTGTAACAGCAATTGTGGGTGAGGAACTTACTGAGCTTCAGTCTTACCGTGTGGAGCTCCCGAGTGCTTTACCCCACATTCCCTTTATTGTTAATGTTGTTTTATATTTAAGTGTATTGCACATCCGTCCTGGGTTTATTGATTCTGAATGCTGAGCCGCCTCATGAGTGCCTGTCCTTTCTGAGTCTCACCCTTCTTGTTCACTTGTACAGGCTTTCCCCTTGGATCCCTTTGTCTCCTCTTTCTGTGTACGTTTCCTACCCAGTTCCCAGTCCTTTCCCAAGTCCCTGACTGTGTTCCCCACATAGTCCCGGACAGACCCTGACACTAACATTTCATTTACCACTGATTATTACAACACAGGTTCTAACTAAGATTAACACACATAAGAATATATGCAGGTACGGACTAATCATGAATATAATGTACCCCTACAATTTTCAGAATATCACTGCGCTCTATCAGTTCCCCCTCTGATGACTAGTGTCATCAACAAAATCACAACTCCTGGAGAAAGAACCGACCTAAACCGAGCTTGTAGCCACTCTTCCCTGTCGGAACCTTTCTAAATTCTTGATATTCTCATAATGACTGTCCTGCAGTCTAGCCATCCTTACCTCTCGCTCCCTAAGGGATCTTTCGACTTGATTCGCCCTGTACCACTGATAAGCCATAGCAAAACCCCACAGGCAAACCACACAGACCACAATTATAATTATAGGCCTCAGAATGCAACAAAGAATACCTTTTCCCAGGCTCGCAAACCAACTCCCCACTGTACCAACTTTCTCCCAAACTCCCTCTTCAGTCAGATCCTGGATCTCATGATGAATCTCAGTGATGTTACTTATATACTTCTTCAGATCTTTACTATTATCTGGTATATAAGTACAGCACTCTTGCACTTTCAGCATTTTACAGACTCCGCCCTCTTTTGCCAATAAGACATCCAAAGCAAGACGGTTCTGCATCACCATCACCCTTATTGACGACATCTCTCCATTAACAAGCAATAGTGATTTAGCTGTATTCGTCGACAACTTGTCCACAACAGTCGCCAGCTTTCTAAGCTTCACATCATTCAAAATCACTCCCAAACTTGGTATTATGGCTCCAAAAATATCTCCAATCACTCCTCCTGCACTTGCATCTCTCCTTGCTCTAGAATGCATTCATCCTTCCAGGAGTTCTAGCTCCTCTATATGGTAAATCTTGGGGAAAACAGCTGCCAGGTAACAAGTACCGTACCAATTGGCAGGCAATCTCACATAAGCGTTTTTCCCACATACAAAGTATACTGTCGGCACCACTTGTACCGGACCCTGCAAAAAGTTCTTTGCTGACTCTTCCATAGTGAAAACGTGATCACATGCACTCTGTCCCACATAAACCTTATCATAATAGGTCTGGACACGTTTCACACACAACTTCCCCTTTTGCTCTAGATCTAATGCTATAGGGCCATAGCTCCCTTTCGCTCTGTGAGCCATCTCCTCCTTTGTCCAATCTAATGGACTTTCTCCAGTGTTACGTGTTTGTGTTAGTTGTCTATATCTATCCTCCACTTGATCTACAAACTTCTTTTCTATCTCTGTTAGTGAACATGTCAAATTATGTCTATGTGCATAAGCGGTATCTAACGTAGTCGGTATGAAATACTTCCCAATCCTATCCTCCTGCTTATAATAATCGTACTTGTTCAGGTGCTTATATGCTGGAACCTCTGAAAGCACTGCATCATAATTGGAAAAGAAGTATTCATAATGACCTCTCCCATAAAACATGCTAAGCAACAAACTACATGAAATCCCATAAGTCAACGAAAGATGATGATATCTAATGCCCTCATCCACTGATGCAGGCAACTGCATACACACATAACAATCTCTCACATCCATCGTGTCAACATACTCGTATAGCAGCTTGGCATACGCATTAAGCTTAAAATCACCTCTAGACAAATCTACATGCAATCTACGACTATTCTGATCTAGCATAGCCTTTTCAGCTTCTATGGTATCCTCTTTCTTGCTAGAAGTACTGGGTGTAGGTGTCCCTTTCACCTCTACGACTTCTGCCTCATGTGGAATAATAACTGACACTATAATAACTATGACTATTAGGACTATCACTCCCACTATGGAAGTACCTATCACACACTTGGACCTACGGTTCGGATTTCCAGACTCCATCTTTTCTTGTCACAGCAGTTCAAATAAGAGGATACACAAGTCTCTTCTTTCCACCTCAAATTGCTGCTCAAAAGTTCAAACAAAGTTCATTGAAATCCTGGAAATTCATTCAAAGCTCAGTTCCTCTAGATTTATTTACACAGTCCAAAAAGATTTCCATAGCCCTCTTTCTTCTTCTACTGAAAAGCCCTAATTTTATTCTTCTTCCACTCGGGCCTAGGTTATCTTCTTGAAAATGCTTATTTGCAGATCACAGTTCATTCGCAGTCTACGATAAGTTCAGATCCAATTGCAGCTAAAACATGTTGCAAAATTTCAAGACGAACATCTACCATTTCATGAGGTGGTGGTTCAAATCCAAACGTTGGGAAAACTAATTTATGCAATATCAGAATTCGCACCCTGCTCAAAGCTGGAGGTTTTGGGACCGTGATTGTCAACACTCCTTCAACTTCAAGTCCTGGAACTATCAGTCCCACATCAATTTTCAGTAGAGGATTCCTGCTGATCACTCGCACGGACCTCAGCCTCCCAGAACTCACTACTCCCGGCATCGGTTACTACGTAAGTCCACTCCGGGGCAGCGTATCTCTGGCAAGGCAGTCTTGTCCTTCTCGACCTTCTCAGGCCTCCTTGGTCTTGTTCTTCTTCACTCACTTCTGATTCAGATGTCTCGGACACAGGGGCAAGATCTCTTTCAGGGGCCAATCTTAGATTCAGCCTTCTCTGTCTCTCAGGCCACGATTCTTCTGTTCGGTTAGCCCTTTTGCTTTTCTCTCGAAGCCTCTGCGCACCACTTCCTTCGGCTGAGTCCGACTCTATATCACCCGCAACGTTACCTTCTTCCTCAGAGTCAATACCTGGGTTGTGTGTAGCGTAACCCTCCTCAGCCCGGTCTGGTGAGCAACCAGCTTCGTCAGCAACCCTCACAGCTTGGCTTGTCCTCTCTCGTGGCCCTGCCGCCACAGCTGGATTTTCATTCTCGAGACGAGCTGTTTCTTCCAAGGGTTCTGAAACTCGGCGGGTGTGGGAAGCATGTATCCAGTTCGGCAACCCTCCGCAATTCACTGCTGTGTTCGTTACCAGTATCACCTGGTAAGGGCCTCGCCACCGAGCATCCAAACAGCTCTTCCTCACGTGCTTGCGGACAAGCACCCAGTCACCCGGGCACAAGTCGTGGCAGAGATCTCTTAAAGCCAGAACAGCAGCAGCTTCCAGCTGCTGAGACATAGAACGGACCACATCAGCTAGTCCTTTGCAGTAATCTAGGATTATGTCATCAGTGATGTTTATTAAGGCTGCGAATGGTACTGCTGGCAATCGCATCGCCCTCCCCATAAGGATGTCATGCGGGGAAAGACCGGTCCTCCTATCTGGGACACTGCAAACACTCATCAACACCAGAGGCAACGCATCAGGCCACTTCAGAGATGTAGACGAACACACTTTTGCCATCCGTGCTTTCAAAGTTCCATTAATCTGCTCCACTATCCCAGAAGCCTCTGGTCAATAGCTACAATGGAGTCTCTGATCAACATTTAAAGCAGCGCAAAGCAATTTCATGATCTCGCTGTGGAAGTGTGTTCCTCTATCCGATTCCAACGAGGTTGGAAAACCGAACCTAGGGATCAACTCCCTCAATCGCTTTGCTACTGTAAGGGTGTCACACCTTCGTGTTGGGTAAGCTTCCACCCACCGTGAAAAAACACACACCACCACTAGAATGTACCTCAATCCATTGCACCTAGGCATTTCAATAAAATCAAGCTGTATCCTATTGAAAGGTCCTCCCGACCTCCCAATGTGACTCAGCGCAACCACAGTTATCTTCCCAGCATTAATTTGTTGACAGGTAACACACCTATGACACACTGCTTCAGCAAACGCATGAAACCGTGGATTGTACCACGTTTGTCTGAACACTCGCACCATCGCATCCTTTCCAAAGTGCACAGCACCATGAATCTGCCTTGCCATCGGGCTCAATAGGTCATCTAGTAACACTGCTCGACCATCACTTGAAATCCAAATACCAACATCTCCCTTCTCACATCCCGACCTGATCCATACATCCCTTTCCTGCTCTGAAGCTCCTTCCTGCAGTGTAGTGTAGTTCCTATTTCCCTAATAGGCTCTGAGCATTGGAATAATATACGCTATAGATTCGACACAGGACTGAGGTCAGTATGTCCCTATCGAGTATATTAAACTTAATTACTTTGTGCCAGCTAAGTCAGAGGCCACTAGAAACTCCTTGTAAACAAGAAGGGAGTAGTTTCTGGCAAACATGACAACTTTGTTTCCCTTTAGAATCGGAACACGTCTCAGAATCGTGGAAACAATAGATAACAGTTTCACTCAGCTAATCGTGCATGCTTAGTTTCTTCAGAGTTACACAGAAAGAATAGACGGGCGTTTCAATAAAAGGATTTATTGAACAGTCTTGTTTCTCGTGTAAGAGATATGAGCTGTTATGATCACAAGACAGTATGCAAGATATATAATGTACAGCGTAAGCAGTAGAAAGAAATAATACTGCGCTAGCATTATCTTTTAGCTATGACATATATATATTTCATATACATAAATAACATGAGCTAAAAATGCGAGTACTCATACGATGCTTCTCTAAGCTAGTTCTACCCCAGTGTACCTAACCTAACCTAGGTGTAGGGCAAGGTAAGAAGTAGGTGAAGTATTCTATAGTATGGTATACTAAGAGTCTGGTATGCCAAGAGTCCCTCTAGGTTCTAGTCGGCTCCATACCTTGAGAATGAGATAGGTGGGAATCTCTTTCCGTGTCTCGAATTCTAACACCCCGCAAAGGGAGTCAGAACACTGGAAGCTGGATTCTCTGTGAGCAGGGATGACAGCGTCTCTTCTCAGTGCGTCAGGCCGGTATACGGGCTCCTCTGAAGTTGAGGTCTCCTCTAACTTGCTTGGGCAAGGGAAGGTATATTTATACCTGGTAGGTGCCTTGGAATGTTAGCATTGACGTGAAGTCGGACAGATGAAGACGTCAGGAATGAACCCTTAAGGAATAGCGGTTCATGCATAATAGATGAGTTCTTGGAGAAATCAATAATCCTGTGCTGGGCTTAGTGTTTGGTTTCTAAGAACTCGTTGTGACGTTGGGGTGGATGGATGTCGGTGACCATGCCTGTATTTGGAGTGCATGGCTAATGCCTAAATAAGGACTGGGATCTTATGCCTATATAAGGGCAATGCGAATTGTGCCTATATAAGGACATGTTTCAGGAAAACCTATATACGGACACCTAAAGCTGAATACAACACCCACTCCACTTTCGAATGAACGAAAATACTAAATGCTAAACATTAAACTGAGTACCACATGTTGCTAAAAAACATTTCTAAAAGCATATTAAAAGAAGTTTTGAAAAGAACTGTTGCTAAAACATGTAATGCAATAGGTACTGTACATTTTAAAGCATTTTTTCATTCTAAGCATATATTGGAAATAAATGCAACATGAATGAATAAACAGAAATATATACATATGATGAAATGGTTGACAAGTTTTCAAAAATCAAAGCCATTGCATATAATGGTACTAAATGAAATTTTAGTAAAATAAGGTCACATTGTGTCCTTGGAAGTAAAGAAGTCCATTTTATATGAATAGTTCTACTGTAAGCAGATTGAGTTGCCATGTATTTTCAAAAAATAAAGAAAAAGAAAAAGTTCAATTTTAGGAATAGTTCCAAGTTTTGAAAATATGAAGGCCAAATTCATTGCGTCCCTGGTACACTGTGAGCCGAATCAAAGTCAGTGTATGGGTCTGGTGTAAACATGAAATCATCTATTTCTGTAGACAAAATATCATCTACCGATGTTGGTGACATTTGGAACACCTCGTTCAGAAGGTTAACTGCACAGAGATGAGAAGCATCGCCTTCAGCATAAGATGTCGCAGCAATGTTCACGTCCGTTGTTACCTGTGTGCCTGTTGATCCATCTCGTACCTCAGCAGCAGGAAGCGTCTGTGAGATCTCAAGGAATGCCGTCATCAGGATTGGTAGCCTCTGGGGACAACACAGAGCATGGGCCGTTATCGGGTCCAGCAGAGTATCGATATCCGTTGGCATGACTGATGGGAGTGTTAGACAGGTGTCTAGCATGCATTCTTCACCGCAAAGCAGGCAGCGTAGAACAGGTAAGATGCAATCTTGCCAGATTGGTCTAAATGACAGGAACCATGAAGTATTAAGTTCCCGTAGACGAGGCATGCCCAAAAGTTGCACTATGCGCTCACGGCACTTCCGTTCTAGGAGAGCTTTCTCCACATCGCTCGGAGTGACGCCGGTGGATAGGCTTGCCATAGCGTAGTAGTAGGAATAGGAACAGGATTCCTGCAACAAGTGCTAGAATTAATGGCACACCACCAAACACCGAATGTGCGAAGTTTGGGATGATTCCGAGGACTGCCTGGAAAGGTGTTAACAGTCCTGAACAGATGGTCTTAAATACATGTACAATTCCGCTCGTATCAGACATGTTTAAGATACGTCCCATCATTTCTACGAAATATATAGGGCAGTTTGTACGAATTAAAGTCTGTATCTCAGCCGAAGTCCTTGTAATTTGTAAATCATAGATTTCTTTGGCCGAGGTCAAAGACACTGTCTGTTGTAAAAGCATGGCTTTCATTCTGCTTAAAGTATCAAAACAAATAAAAGAAACATTCAATGAAGGCCATAGAGGCGACTCCCTGACTGTGTCTATTGGGGGAACAATACTTGCATACAACAAGTAACCCTGGAGTCGACCGTTACCAGATATGGGATGCCTGGCAACATGCCACAGCAACTCTGATCATTCAACATGAGGAAACTCCCGTTAGAAAGTTGGCCAAACGTTGGATTAATCACAGTAGCTGGTGTACCCTGCTGGTGGCAGGACAAATTTGCCACAGAACCATTACAAGCCCCGTGTAAAGAAATGTCCTGACATATGAGTGAACCGCTTAGTGCATTTTCACAGTGTGTACCGCTTAGAAACACTTCACGATCCCCACTCCAGCATCTGTATTCGTAAGGTAAATCCCAGGATGTCTTAATGTATTCTTTACCCAACGTTTCATATTTGCCTGCTTGCATTTGTTTGAGGCAATACTGAAACTGAAAAGTAGTGACAGGCAGAGTTATTTTGCCATGGATAAGCCATTCTATAGCTGGTATTTCTGCTACCGTAAATGGTAATTTTTCCAGTTTTTCAATACTCAGCACTGTATACTTTGCTCCCCTTTGTGCCAGTTCGATCTGTTTATCCGTTAGATTGTATTCTGCAAACAGAGACGACGTGTTGATAAAACGCCAAGGCACATAGCCCGCACGCAAAGATTGCAGCATCCAGCCTAATAACATAATAGAACGTAACTGAGATTGGCCTTGTTGTAATATGGCTAAATCTTGTTCCTGTATGTCGATAGCAGAGGATACAATGTTGTCCAATGAATAAATTCTGGATGACAAAGTTGTTAACCCATTGTCGACCACAGAGAGAGATTTCTCTAAGTTAATACGATCAAGCTCACGTATTCGTTCTGCGGCCTCTGCCTGTGAAACCTTCCATACTTTATTATAAGCAGCATAAATGCCGGCATATATGAAACGTTTTTGACGCGGTTTTCTTGGTCCTAGCAAGAATTCCCTAAGGTCTGCGTCTTCTTTAAGCAAAGATAAGTGTTGTTTCACATCCTCAAGTGTAGATTTTTGTAGCCAGTCGAGGCACAACTTTCCTACACTGTATGTTGTTACTACCCCCGGATGTTGTCTTTGAACATATCGTGGGTCTGGCCTATGGATAGTAAAGCCCTGTATTCTATTCAGGAATCTTTCTTGACAGATGTTTGTGTCTGTGGGCCAGAGCAACCATTTTCTCCAATCAGGATCTGTTCTGTTGGTTTGTAGTATTGTGTCTACTGTGACCGCTCCCTGTGTAGTGCTATTACTTGCAGGTGTTGGTACAGAAGGTGTCTTCATGTCTTTGATCTTGGCTAAACCAAGGCAAGACGTTTGTTGCAGTGTCGTTCAAAAACATTATTTGCTGAGGGATGATACATGCTCTAAACAAAGCTTCTATCCCCTGTACCTGCCAATCTTTAGCACCCCAGACAGATTTTGTGTCTATTGTGTCTTTCCAAAAGTCAAATCCATGTCTAGACAGTTGGGCAATAAAGGCTGCAGAATAAATCTGTTTTGTATTAGTTAACATAATTTTCTGTCCTGTTTTGTTTACATTTTTATAGTAAAACGTTTCTGGATCAGATGTATTGTACCCTGAAAAATATGGAAACTTTTTAGCAAACGTTTTTGAACTACCCCTTGGTGGTGTAGGACAATGTTCCCATTGGTTAAACATAAACACATTTCTAGGTGTTGCAGATTTATGCAAGAAATGATGACCATAGTGGTTGTAACAATAAAGCTGTTCGTAGTCTGATGAACCCTCTAGGTATTCATTGTTAGAGAACGCAGGAGACCTATCTAGGTTAGACATCATGTCATTTACAGTCTCAAAGTCCCAATCATCAAAATAGGTACTGGAGGAAATAAAATCACTTAATTAAATTTTAAATAAATGTGGAATGTTCAAAAGTTCCGTCGGGCCGAATATATCGAAATCGATTTTGTCCCACACTATACCATCCTGTATAGGAACGGCTGTGATGTTCACTGCTGACAAGTCTCTTGCTTCACGATGGGATGATTTGTGTGGTTTTAAAAGTAAGTTCACATTTTTACTTTCAGTGTCCATATGGATGTATCTGCCATTTATAAGCACGCTGATAGTCATAACCAAAGCTAGCCAAAGCAGAAAGAAAAATATACCAGAAATAATCCATAGTTCAATCCATGGTGAAACCAGATAAGTCTTTTTCAGGAAATGAAAAAGGTCTTGTACTTGTTGTTTGAAAGTTTTTAGGGCTGGCGTCGTTTCAGGTTCACTCGGATCCTCAGAAAACATATCAAAGTCAATGAAATAGCCAGAAGCAGTTCTGTCAATTGTCGGAATTGCATCAGGATTCGTTGAAATCGCTGGAACCAGTTGAACACTTGTTACGTTTGTGTAGACAGGTGTATCTGGACGAACTGTTACTTGAGTTTCAAGAGGGATGAGTTCCATAGCATTGTTGCTTAGTCCTTCATCTGTTACTGCTGAATTCTCGATAGTTATGAGTCTTTCAGTCTGAACCTCTTGGATAGTAGCGAGAGGAGTGCATCTGCTACTAGGTCGGAGTCCACGAGGCCTACTATTTAGTATTGGCCACATACTGTGGTTTGATGAGGTCGATTGACACAAATCTTTTCTCCTTTTTTCCAGCAAGGGGCCGCAGAAGTACTGTTCTTGTTCCGTGTACGGCTAGGACAGGTACTGGTTGTCTGTAGGAAGGTCCAAATTCCTTCTTGTCCGCAATCTTCTCTCTGACTAGATCCCCAACTTTTGGGATCCAGACAGGCCTTGCTGGGACTGCCTGTGTTTCCCCAGTGGTGGTTGGCTTCAGGAACACGTTGCTTTGTTTCGATCTTAGTTCATTTAGATCCTGTAAAACAGCCAAACGATCTTTGATATCAAAGGGTTTATTTTCCACCACTGTGCCTTTACATTCGAGATCAGGAACCCACATTCTTGTCCCAAATAGGACCTCATATGGAGTGACCCCCCCCTAGAGAACTTCTTGGCAAATTATTTAATGAGCGTTGGACCCCATAAAGATGTTTGACCCACCCATCACCCGAACCTAATACACTAGCTGTTATAGACTGCTTTATGTCCCGGTTTTTCCTTTCCACAACAGAATTTCCCTCAGGATGAAACGGAGAGGAGTACCGCAATGCTACGCCCAAACTGGCCATGGCTTCTTTGTAAGCCCGAGAGCTAAACGCAGGGCCCTGGTCAGAATGTAGTGTGCCAATTGCGTATGTGCCGATAAAGACTCGCAAATCTTTTATAACAGTTCGAGCGTCAGTTGAGCGCTGAGGCCATATCCATAGGAACCTTGACTTAGTATTTGTGGGATTGCATTTGTCCAAAAGGACGCCTGCACGTAGATAGTCTAATGCTGTCTAACAATGGTGTCTGTACTGGGCAGGCTACTTCGTAGTCTGATGGCGTTCTGCATCACGCTGTATATTGTAGTCTATGCAGTCATCGATGAAGATGTGAATCTGTGTATTCATTCCAGGCCACCAGTACATCTCTTTTAATGTTAATATTGTCTTAGAGATCCCTTGATGTGACAGACCCTCCCCCAGATGTGCTTCATAAATCAAAGCTGCTCTACGTTCCATGTTTGGAATTACCCTATCCCCCACTACAGGTATTCAAGCAAAAGGAATGTTGTTCGCATCAATTACATAAGAGTACTTGAGTGGAAATTTCTTTGGTAATGCTGCACCACTGCCTTTGCTTGAAGCATTGACAGCCAACAATATCTCACTGTCTATTCTCGTTTTTGAACGAGTGATCGCAGCTACGGAAGCCATCTGAACAGCCCCCTTTGCGGCTTCGTCAGCCAATGAATTCCCTGCAACGTGAACGCCATCACGTTGATGACTCAGCGTGTGTATTACATGAGCCTTTGGTAGTTCGTTTTTCAACTGAACTACTTGTTCCCAAAGCGTTTTATGCTTTATTGTGCCACCTTTTGCATCTTTGAACCCGTTTTCAAGCCAATTCTGTATATATTAATTATACGACTGAACACAGTAAAAAGAATCGCACACTAGGAGTATGGGGAATTCGCGATCTGTATTTTTAAGTGCCAGTTTGAATGCTTGTAGTTCAGCTCGCTGAGCTGTACAATCTCCTAGAGATTGAGTTTTAGTGACCATTGGTCTAAAGTTACCATCGCGCATGCAACCTTTAACGATTGCGCACGCTGCACTGTAAGCTTGCTTACTCCCTGTAGCGGGTTGTGCTGATCCGTCAGTGTAAATTATAAATTCATACTGATCTAGAGGCAGAATTTTAGTAGGCAGAGGACATTCATGTTCATATTGCAGGAACACTTGTGTTTTTAAATCAAGATCAAAAACATATTCAACATCTGTTGCAGCAAGAGAATTAACCCATTGTATCCATCTAGGATGTAAAGCTTTTGCATTTGGAATGCTCGCTTTTGTAACCACCTCTAAGGCTGGCACTGGAGTTACGACAATAATGCGTTTCCCTCGGGCTAGAGCTCTTTCTTTTGCTACAGCGGTTTGAACTGCTGTCAGTATTTTTTCTGTTGAAGTGAAGTGCATTTCTGCTTGTGTATACAAATGTGATTTGTATTCTATTGGTACTTTTTCACCCTCATTAAATGTTAAATAGGTGAATCCGCATTGTCCCGAAATTATTCGGATCACTAAATTGCGTGTATTTACGCGTGTTTGAAAGTGATTTGTTGCTAACATGTTAGCTTGGAGTGAACGCAAGATTTCTGTGTGTTCTTGTGTCCAATGTTTGATTGAAAAATCAGGTTTGATTAATTCGTAGAGAGGTTTAACCCTTTCTGCGTAATTTAGAATGTAAGTTCTTCCAAAATCTAGGAAACCCAAGATGGATTGTAAATTTTTCAGCGTTTTTGGAGGTTGGAGCAGCGCGCACTTTTCTAAAAAATTAGCTGCCAGGCTCTTGCCTTCACTTGAAAGCTCATATCCTAGGAAAAGGACATTGAGATGGGCAATTCTGGATTTTTTAAAGTTGAATTTATAGCCCTCAGAGGCGAAGCCCAATATAATGGTACTCACCCTGTTCAAGTGCCTATCTAGGTCATCGTCTGTCAGATAATGTCATCGACATATGACAATGCCTTATTACCATAAATTTGTAGTAACTCTGTTACCCTTGCTGAGAATAACCCTGGGCTGTTTTTGAACCCTTGTGGGAGTCTACAAAATTGACGTGGGTCCCCATTATTGAGAAAGCTGTTAAGTACCTGCTTTCAGGTGCTATGTTTTGACAAAAGAAACCATTTGAAATGTCCAATGTGGTTTTATATTTTTTACGCACAATGTTATTCATTAATGCTGTACTATGTGCATTTTGCACTGCAAATGTTTTAGAACAAGTGTTCAAGTGTCTGTAATCCAAAACTAGACGATATGTATTGTCTGGTTTGGATACAGGAAACAAAGGATTGTTCATTGAGGAGGTGCATGTTTCAATCACCCCTTGGTATTCAAGTTGATCTAAGATCTCCCTGACCTGTTTTTTAGCTTCTTGCTTTATTGGGTACTGCCTTTGTGCAGTAGGTTCATTTTTTAGATGTATTTTATGGTGAGGTGAGTCCTCATCTCATCCTACATGATTTTTATATAATGCTGGGGCCTGGGCAACTGCCCATTTCCTGGCATAAGTATATTTTAGGTGAATTGGAATATGGTTGGAGAAGGCTGGCATAATGATGTCCTCACCATGTGGGTACTCCCTGACAAATTGTGGTGGCCAGTCTTTTTCTGCTAGAAGTATATCATAACCCCTTGAAAGTTTCTCCCAAAAGAGTATTTTCACTTTTCTTGGTATGTCTCCCTCCATGCGGAGTGTTATTTCATATAACTTTTGTGGAGTACTAACCCTGGTGTCTACAGACTCTACTGTGATGTACTCATTCAATTCCACTATCTCCAGAAGTTCCGTCAGGTTCTGGCGAGCTATTGTTACTTCTGCTGCACTTTCCAGCATTGTCTGAGCCCATTCTCCGTTCTTGAGCTGTGTTCTCAGTATTCTCGGCATGCCTGATCTTCAGACCTGCTACCTTCTTTTATGTGAATTGAGGTTTTGATTTATTTTTCTGAACGTGTTTGTCGTCTTTCGATTTTATGCGTTCATCTCTATGTTCTGACCGTCCTCTTCTTTCTGATGTCTGTGACGATATCTGAAAGGTACGAGAGGAACGTGTATCAGTATCTTGATACCTGTCAGGTTTTCTTAAATTATTCCTGAGGTTATACCTCCTTTCAGAGGGCTCCTTTTGAGGAGACCTACCTCGGGATTAAGAACGTGTCTCTCTTGAATTTTGTTTATTAGTTTCCCACTTCTTTTTAGAAGATGTAGGAGTTTGTTTAATAGAGTCCTTCTCAGGACTTTCAGATAGTTTTGGCTTCAATGGTTTTCCACCCAAACTATCTGTCTAATTCTGCATAAGATTGTTCTATTATTCTGGGTAGTTCATGTTGATGTTCTGTAACATCAAATTCCCTTAAGCGTTGGCGGATCGCCACTGATGCTGCCTCTCCTTTAATATTAGATAATATTATTGTTGAGACCTGGTCGAAGTTTTTCAATAATTTCATACCTAAATTCAGAGCAGATTCTGCCCCGTATTCGTTTTGAATTTGTTTCAGGACATCTGGTATTACTGCAATTGATGGAACACCATGAGTTTTAGTATAGATGGCAGCTAAGACTGCGCCCCAAGTGGTGCAGTCTTCCAGTTGTGGTGTGATCCCCATTGGTAAACAGATTGTTAGAATTCTGTGTTTCTCATAAGGGCTAGTATTTGGAAATACTGCTTCGATTTGAGTAATTTTTTGAGCTATCCAGAATGGAATTTGTTCACGTTTTGTGGGCATTTTACCCATGACTGCATGTAAAGTCTGTGGAGTAATTTTTAGTGTATTCCCCTGTTGAGGGGTTTGATTTGGAATGGTCATTGGTGGTTGGACTGTGAAAGTCCGCATGACATATTAGACTAATTGTCTGTAAACTTTTAATAACTCTTGTAGTTGAGTAAGTAATTCCTCGTCTGACATTACATCGATGTCAGGATGAGGTGTGTAGCCGGCTAGAATCGGCCATGTTGCTCCTGGTCTACCTAGTGGACCGAGCCTGGTAATGTTTTTGTGATGTTTTAGGGCGCCTTTAAACCAGAGATTATGCTCCTGGTATGTGAGTGGAATTTCAATATCCTCGAAAGGAATATATTCCTCTGGTGGTTCATCTTCTTTAAAGAAGTGAAACACTTTTGTTATTGGATTTGATTCTGGGAATACTAACCATGAATAGAATACCTCTGTCTGAAAGGATTCGTGTGCCTCTATCACGAAAACTGCTCTACCTCCTCTTGGTGGTAGGCCGTGTTTTATACGTTTTAGAGTGATGGCTCTCCTTAAGTTTGGATGGATGTTTATAACACCCTCATCGGCTTCATTTAAACCGGTAAAGTTAAAAGCTGTTACGACTGGGTCAGCCGTAGCTACACCGTTCTCGGTGTTAGTATCCCCGTTCAGGGACATTGTTTTTTGAAAAATGTAGAACAAGTTTCAAGGAAACAAAAGATAAGGTGCACAATATTTTGGAACACTGTATCCTTCAACGTTGAACAAACCAAACAGCTAATCTATAGGTTTTTTGTCCTATTTAGCTTTGGCGGATATTTAACCCTACCCACTCCAGACGTCTTATGGAGTATGTGAGTAGGGGTCTCTGAGAGAAAAGCACGACTGAGTTACTCAGTATCTAGCGTTAAATTAGTGCCTTACCAAACCGTTGGGCGCCATGTAGTGTAGTTCCTTTTTCCCTAATAGGCTCTGCGCATTGGAATAATATACCCTATAGATTCGACACAGGACTGAGGTCAGTATGTCCCTATCGAGTATATTAAACTTAATTACTTTGTGCCAGCTAACTCAGAGGCCACTAGAAACTGCTTGTAAACAAGAAGGGAGTAGTTTCTGGCAACCGCATAAACATGACAACTTTGTTTCCCTTTAGAATCGGAACACTCTCAGAATCGTGGAAACAATTGTAGTGTAGTTCCTATTTCCCTAATAGGCTCTGCGCATTGGAATAATATAACCTATAGGTTTGACATAGGACTAAGGTCGGTATGTCCCTATCGATTATATTAAACTTAATTACCTGTGCCAGCTAGCTCAGAGGCCACTAGAAACTCCTTGAGAACAAGAAGGGAGTAGTTTCTGGCAACCGAAAAACATGACAACTTTGTTTCCCTTTAGAAGGGGAACATGTCTCAGAATCATGGAAACAATAGATAAGTTTCACTCATTCAATCGTGCATGCTTAGTTTCTACAGAGTTATACAGAAAGGAAAGACTGGCGTTTCAATAAAAAGGGTTTTATTGAACAGTCTTGTTTCTCGTGTAAGAGATATGTGCTGTTATGATCACAAGACAGTATGCAAGATAAATAATGTACAGCGTAAGCAGTAGAAATAAATAATACTGCGCTAGCATTATCTTTTAGCATATATTCACGTACATAAATAACATGAGCTAAGAATGCGGGTACTCATTCGATGCGTCTCTAAGATAGTTCTACCCCAATGTACCTAACCTAGTCTAGGTGTAGAGAAAGATAGAAGTAGGTGGAGTATTCTCTAGTATGGTAGACTAAGAGTGTGTTAAGTCTAGTATGCCAAGAGTCCCTCTAGGATCTAGTCAGCTCCATACCTTGAGAATGAGAGAGGTGGGAATCTCCTGCCGGATCTGAAACTCTAACACCCCGCGAAGGGAGTCAGAGCACTGAAAGCTGAATTCATCTGCGTGCAGGAATGACAGCGTCTTCTCAGTGCGTCAGGCCGGGATACGGGCTCCTCTGAAGTCGAGGTCTCCTCTGACTTGCTTGGGCAAGGGAAGGTATATTTATACCCGGTAGGTGTCTTGGAATGTTAGCATTCACGTGAAGTCGGATAGAGGAAGAACTCAGGAATGAACCCTTAAGATATAACGGTTCATACATAATAGATGAGTTCTTGGAGAAATCAATAGTCCTGTGCTAGGGGAACTCCCGAAGCTTAAGGGTCTGGTTTCTAAGAACTCGTTGTGACGTTAGGGTGGACGGATGTCGGTGACCAAGCCTGTATTTGGAGTGCACGGTTAATGCCTAAATAAGGACAGGGATTCTATGCCTATATAAGGGCAATGCGAATTGTGCCTATATAAGGACATGATTCAGGAAAACCTATATACGGACACCTAAAGCGGAATACAACACCCACTCCACTTTCGATTGAACGATAATACTAAATGCTAAACATTTAAATGCTAAACATAAAATTGAGTACCACATGTTGCTAAAAACATTTCTAAAAGCATTTTAAAAGAAGCTCAAAACTGTTGAAATGCAATAGGTACTGTACATTTAAAGCATCGTTTTCATTCTAAGCATATAACGGAAGTAGAATGCAACGTGAATGAAACAGTAATATATACAAATGATGAAATGGTCGATAAGTTCTTAAAATCAAAGCCATTGCATATCATGGAAGTAAATGAAATGTTAGACAAGCAAGGTGACAATGTGTCCCTGGAAGTATTCAAAGAAGTCCGTTTTATAAGACTAGTTCTACTGTAAGCAGATTGTTCATTTGCCATGTCATTTCAAAAATTTAAAAAGAAAAAAGTTCAATTCTGGGAAAAGTTCCAAGTTTGAAAAATATGAAGGCCAAATTTCATTGTTGCCCTGGTACACTGTGAGCCGAATCAAAGTCAGTGTATGGGTCTGGCGTAAACATAAGATCATCTATTTCCGTAGCCAAAATATCGTCTACCGAAGTTGGTGACATTTGGAACACCTCGTTCAGAAGGTTAATTGCACAGAGATGAGAAACATCGCCTTCAGCAGAAGATGCAATGTTCGAGTCCGTTGTTACCTGTGTGCCCGTTGATCCATCTCGTACCTCAGCAGCAGCCGGAAGCGTCTGTGAGATCTCAATGAATGCCGCCATCAGGATTGGAAGCCTCTGGAGACAACACACAGCATGGGCCGTTATCGGGTCCAGCAGAGTATCGATATCCGTTGGCATGACTGATGGGAGTGTTAGACAGATGTCTAGCACGCATTCTTCACCGCAAAACAGGCAGCGTATAACCGGTAACATGCAATCTTGCCAGATTGGTCTGAATGACCGGAACCAAGTTGTATTAAGTTCCCGAAGACGATGCATGCCCAAAAGCTGTACTATTCGCTCACGGCATTTCCGTTCAAGGAGGGCTCTCTCCACATCGCTCAGAGTGATGTTGGCGAAGAGGCTTGCCATAGCGTAGTAGGAGGAATAGAAACAGAATTCCTGCAACAAGTGCTAGAATTAACGGCACACCACCAAACACCGAATGTGCGAAGTTTGGGATGATTCCGAGGACAGCCTGGAAAGGTGCTAATAGTCCGGAACAGATGGTCTTAAATACATGTACAATTCCGCTTGTATCTGACATGTTGGAGATATGTCCTATCATTTCTACGAAATGTATAGGGCAGTTTGTACGAATTAAAGCTTGTACCTCAGCCGAAGTCCTTGCAACTTGTAGATCATAGGTTTCTTTGGCCGAGGTCAAAGGCACTAATTGTTGTATAAGCATGGCTTTCATTCTGCTTAAAGTATCAAATCGTATAAAAGAGACATTCAACGAAGGCCATAGAGGCGACTCCCTGACTGTGTCTATTGGGGCAAACAATACTTGCATACAGCAAGTGACCCTGGAGTTGACCGTTACTAGATATGGGATGCCTGGCAACATGCCACAGCAACTCTGATCATTCAACATGAGGTAACTCCCATTAGAAAGGTGTCCAAACGTTGGATTAATCACAGCAGCAGGTGTACTTGTTCTGCCACAGAACCATTACAAGCCCCGTGTAAAGAAATGTCCTGACAAATCAGTGAACCGCTCAGTGCACTTTCACAGTGTGTACCGCTTAGAAACACTTCACGATCCCCACTCCATCTATAGGTGTAAGGTAAATTCCAGGATGTCTTAATGTATTCTTTACCCAACCTTTCATATTTGCCTGCTTGCATCTGTTTAAGACAATACTGAAACTGGAAAGTAGTCACAGGTAGACTAATTTTGCCGTGAATAAGCCATTCTGTAGCTGGTTTTTCTGCCACTGTAAATGGTAATTTTTCAAGTTTTTCAATGCTCAGTACTGTATATTTTGCTCCCCTTTGTGCCAGTTCGATCTGTTTATCAGTTAGATTGTATTCTGCAAACAGAGCCGACGTGTTGATAAGACGCCAAGGCACATAGCCCGCACGCAAAGATTGCAGCGTCCAGCTCAATAACATAATAGAACGTAACTGAGATTGGCCTTGCTGTAACATGGCTAAATCTTGTTCCAGTATGTCGATAGCAGAGGATACAATCCTGTCCAATGAATAAATTCTGGAGGACAAAGTTGTTAACCCATTGTCGACCACAGAGAGAGTTTTCTCTAAGTTAATACGATCAAGTTCACGTATTCGTTCTGCGGCCTCCATCTGTGACACCTTCCATGCTTCATTATAAGCAGCATAAATGCCGGCATATATGAAACGTTTTTGACGCGGCTTTCTTGGTCCAAGCAAGAATTCCCTAAGGTCTGCGTCTTCTTTAAGTAAAGATAAGTGTTGTTTCACATCCTTAAGTGTAGATTTCTGCAGCCAATCGAGGAACAATTTTCCTACACTTTATGTTGTTACTACCCCCGGATGCTGTCTTTGGACGTATCGTGGGTCTGGCCTATGAACAGTAAACCCCTGTGTTTTATTCAGGAATCTAGCTTAACTGTTTGTGTCTGTGGGCCAGATCAACCATTTTCTCCAATCAGGATTTGTTCTGTTGAGTTGTAGTATGGTGTCAACTGTAACCGCTGCCTGTGTATTGTTATCACTTGCAGGTGTTGGTACAGAAGGTGTTTTCATGTCTTTAATCTTGGCTAACCCAAGGCAAGACGTTTGTTGGACCGTGTCATTCAAAAACAGTATTTGCTGAGGGACGATACAGGCTCTAAATAAAGCTTCTATCCCCTGCACTTGCCAATCTTTAGTACCCCAGACAGATTTTGTGTCTATTGTGTCTTTCCATAAGTCGAAACCCTGTCTAGACAGTTGGGCAATAAATGCTGCAGAGTAAATCTGTTTTGTATTTGTTAACATAATTTTCAGTCCTGTTTTGTTTACATTTCTATAGTAAAATGTTTCTGGATCAGATGTATTGTATCCTGAAAAATATGGAAACTTCTTAGCAAATGTTTTTGAACTACCTTTTGGTGGTGTAGGACAATGCTCCCATTGGTTAAACATAAACACATTTCTAGGTGTTGCAGATTTATGCCAAAAATGATGACCATAGTGGTTATAGCAATACAGCTGTTCATAGTCTGATGAACCCTCTAAATATTCATTATTAGAAAATGCAGCAGATTTTTCTAGGTCAAACATCATATCATTTACAGTTTCAAAGTCCCAATCATCAGAAAAGGTACTGGATGAAACAAAATCACTTGGTGAGATCTTAAATAAATGTGGAATGTTCAAATGTTCCGTCGGGCCAAAAATATCAAAATCAGTTTTGTCCCACACTATACCATCTTGTATAGGAACGGCTGTGATGTTCACTGCAGACAAGTCTCTTTTTCACGATGGGATGATTTGTGAGGTTTCAAAAGTAAGTTCACTTCTTTTCTTTCAATGTCCAAATGGATGTATCTCCCATTTATAAGCACGCTCATAGTCATAACCAAAGCTAGCCAAAGCAGGAAGAAAAATATTCCAGAAATAACCCAAAGTTCAATCCATGGTGAAACTAGATAAGTCTTTTTAAAAAAAATGCAAAAAGTCTTGTACTTGCTGTTTAAAAGTTTTTGATGCTGGCGACGTCTCAGGCTCACTCGGATCCTCAGAAAACGTATCAAAGTTAATGAAGTAGCCAGAAGCAGTTCTGTCAATTGTTGGAATTGCATCAGGATTTGTAGAAATCGCTGGAACCAGTTGATTACTTGTTACATTGGTGTAGACAGGTGTATTTGGACGAACTGTTACTTGTGTTTCAAGAGGGATGAGTTCCATAGCATTGTTGCTCAGTCCTTCATCTGTTACTGCTGAATTCTCGATGGTTATCAGTCTTTCAGTCTGAACCTCTTGGATAGTAGCGAGAGGAGTGTGTCTGCTACTAGGTCGGAGTCCACGAGGCCTACTATTTAGTATTGGCCACATACTGTGGTTTGATGAGGTCGATGGACACACATCTTTTCTCCTTTTTTCCAGCAAGGGGTGGCAGAAGTACTGTTCTTGTTCCGTGTATGGCTAGGACAGGTACTGGTTGTCTGTATAAAGGTCCAAATTCCTTCTTGTCCGCAATCTTCTCTCGGACTAGATCCCCAACTTTTGGAATCCAGACAGGCCTTGCTAGGACCGCCGGTTTTTCCCCAGTGGTGGTTGGCTGCAGGAATACGTTGCTTTGTTTCGATCTTAGTTCATTTAAGTCCTGTAAAACAGCCAAACAATCTTTGATATCAAAGGGTTTATTTTCCACCTCTGTGCCACTGCATTCCAGATCGGGCACCCACATTCTTGTCCCAAATAGGACCTCATATGGAGTGACCCCCCTAGAGAACTTCTTGGCAAGTTGTTTAATGAGCGTTGGACCCCATAAAGATGTTTGACCCACCCATCACCCGAACCTAATACCCTAGCTGTTATAGACTGCTTTATGTCCCGGTTTTTCCTTTCCACAAAAGAATTTCCCTCAGGATGAAACGGAGAGGAGTACCGCAATGCAACGCCCAGACTGGCCATGGCGTCTTTGTAAGCCCGAGAGCTAAACGCAGGGCCCTGGTCAGAATGTAGCGTGCCTATTGCGTATGTGCCGATAAAGACTCGCAAATCTTTTATAACAGTTCAAGCGTCAGCCGAGCGCTGAGGCCATATCCATAGGAACCTTGACTTAGTATTTGTGGGATTGCACTTGTCCATGAGGACGTCTGTGCATAGATAGCCTAATGCTGTCTAACAATGGTGTCTGTGCTGGGCAGCTACATTCGTAGCATGGTGTCTGGTGGCTTTCTCGCTGTATTTTACAGTCTATGCAGGTATTGATGAATATGTGTATTTCTGTATTCATCCCAGGCCACCAGTACATCTCTTTTAATGTCAATATTGTTTTAGAGATCCCTTGATGTGACAGACCCTCCCCCAAATGTGTTTCATAAATCAAAGCTGCTCTACGTTCCATGTTTGAAATTACCCTATCCCCCACTCCAGGGATTCGAGCAAAAGGAACGTTGTTCGCATCAATTACATAAGAGTACTTGAGTGGAAACTTTTTTGGTAACGCTGCACCACTGCCTTTGCTCGTAGCTTTGACAGCCAACATTATCTCACTGTCTATTTTTGTTTTTGAACGAGTGATCGCAGCTACGGAAGCCGTCTGAACAGCCCCCTTTGCGGCTTCGTCAGCCAATGAATTCCCTGCAACGTGAACGCCATCACATTGAGGACTCAGTGTATGGATCACGTGAGCCTTTGGTAGTTCGCTTTTTAACTGAACTACTTGTTCCCAAAGCGTTTTATGCTTTATTGTGCCACCTTTTGCATCTTTGAACCCGTTTTCAAGCCAAGTTTGTATATATTCATTATACGACTGTACACAGTAGAAAGAATCGCACACTATTAGTGTGGGGAATTCTCGATCTGTACTTTCAAGTGCCAGTTTGAATGCTTGTAGTTCAGCTCGCTGAGCTGTGCAATCTCCTAGAGATTGGGTTTTTGTGACCATAGGTCTGAAGTTGCCATCGCTCATGCGACCTTTAACGATTGCGCACGCAGCACTATAAGCTTGCTTACTCCCTGTTGCGGGTTGTGCGGATCCGTCAGTGTAAATTATGAATTCATACTGATCGAGAGGCAGAATCTCAGTAGGCAGAGGACATTCATGTTCATATTGCAGAAACGCTTGTGTTTTTAGATCGGGATCAAAAACATATTCAACATCTGTTGCAGCAAGAGAATTAACCCATTGTATCCATCTATAATGTAATGCTTTAGCATTTGGAATGCTTGCTTTTGTTACCGCCTCTAAGGGGTTACGACAATAATGCGTTTCCCTTGGGCTAGAGCTCTTTCTTTTGCTACATCGGTTTGAACTGATGTCAGAATTTTTTTTGTTGAAGTGAAGCGCATTTCTGCTTGTGTATACAAGTGTGATTTGTATGCAATTGGTACTTTTTCACCCTCATTGAATGTTAAGTAGGTGAATCAGCATTGACCCGAAATTATTCGGATCACTAAGTTGCGTTGACTTACGCGCGTTTGTAAGTGATTTGTTGCTAACATGTTAGCTTGGTGTGAACGCAATATTTCTGTGTGTTCTTGTGTCCAATTTTTGATTGAAAAATCAGGTTTGATTAATGCGTAGAGAGGTTTAACTCTTTCTGCGTAATTTAGAATGTATGTTCTTCCAAAATTTAGGAAACCCAGGATGTATTGTAAATTTTTCAGCGTCTTTGGAGGTTGGAGCAGCGCACACCTTTCTAAAAAGTTGGCTGCCAAGCTCTTGCCTTCACTTGAAAGCTCATATCCTAGAAACAGGACATTGAGATGGGCAATTCTGGACTTTTTAAAGTTGAACTTATAGCCCTCAGAGGCGAAGCCCAGTATAATGGTGCTCACCCTGTTCAAGTGTTTGTCGAGGTCATCGTCTGTCAGATAGATGTCATCGACATATGACAATGCCTCATTATCATAAATTTGTAGTAACTCCGTTACTCTCGCTGAGAATAACCCCGGGCTGTTCTTGAACCCTTGTGGGAGTCGACAAAATTGATGCTGGGTCCCCATTATTGAGAAAGCTGTTAAGTACCTGCTTTCAGGTGCTATATTTTGACAAAAGAAACCCTTTGAGATGTTTAATGTGGTTTTGTATTTTTTACGCACAATGTTATTCATTAATGCTGTACTATGTGCATTTTGCACTGCAAATGTTTTAGAACAAGTGTTCAAGTGTCTGTAATCCAAAACTAGACGATATGTATTGTCTGGTTTGGAGACAGGAAACAAAGGATTGTTCATTGAAGAGGTGCATGTTTCAATCACCCCCTGGTATTCAAGTTGATCTAAGATCTCCCTGACCTGTTTTTTAGCTTCTTGCTTTATTGGGTACTGCCTTTGTGCAGTAGGTTCATTTTTCAGATGTATTTTATGGTGAGGTGAATCCTCATCCCATCCTACATGATTTTTATATAATGCTGGGGCCTGGGCAACTGCCCATTTCCTGGCATAAGTATAATTTAGGTGAATTGGAATATGGTTAGAGAAGGCAGGCATAATAATGTCCTCGCCATGTGGGCACTCCCTGACAAATTGTGGTGGCCAGTCTTTTTCTGCTAGAAGTATGTCATAGCCCCTTGAAAGTTTTCCCCAAAAGAGTGCTTTCACCTGTCTAGGTATGTCTCCCTCCATCCGGAGTGTTATTTCATATAACTTTTATGGAGTACTAACCCTGGTGTCTACAGTCTCAACTCTAATGTACTTATTCAAGTCCACTATCTCCAGAAGTTCCTTCAGGTTCTGGTGAGCTATTGTGACTTCTGCTGCACTGTCCAGCATTGTCTGAGCCCATTCTCCGTTCTTGAGTTGCGTTCTCAGTATCCTCGGCATGTCTGACCTGCTAACTTCTTTTTTGAGAATTGAGGTTTTGATTTGTTTTTCGGAACGTGTTTGTCGTCTTTCGATTTCACGCGTTCTTCTCTATGTTCTGGCCGTCCTCTTCTTTCCGATGTCTGTGGTACGAGAGGAACGTGTATCAGTATCTTGATACCTGTCAGGCTTTTTCAAATTATCCCTATTCCTGAGGTTATACCTCCTTTCAGAGGGCTCCTTTTGAGGAGACCTACCTCGGGATTGAGAACGTTTCTCGTTTGAATTATGTTTATTAGTTTCTCACTTCTTTTTAGAGGATATAGGAGTTTGTTTAATAGAGTCCTTCTCAGGACTTTCAGATAGTTTTGGCTTCACTGGTCTTCCACCCAAACTATCTCTGCCTAATTCTGCATAAGATTGTTCTATTATTCTGAGTAGCTCAGTTTGATCTTCTGTAACATCAAATTCCCTTAATCGTTGGCGGATCGCCGCTGCTGCTGCCCCTTTAATATTAGATAATATTTTTGTTGAGACCTGGTCGAAATTTTTCAGTAATTTCATACCTAAATTTAGAGCAGGCTCTGCCCCGTATTCGTTTTGAATTTGTTTCAGGACATCAGGTATTACTGCAATGGACGGAATACCATGTGTTTTAGTATAGATGGCAGCAAAGACTGAGCCCCAAGTGGTGCAGTCTTCCAGTTGTGGTGTGATCCCCATCGGTAAACTGATTGTTAGGATTCTGTGTTTCTCATACGGGCTAGTATTTGGAAATACTGCTTCGATTTGAGTAATTTTTTGAGCTATCCAGAATGGAATTTGCTCACGTTTTGTGGGCATTTTACCCATGACTGCGAATAGAGTCTGTGGTGTAATTTTTAGTGTATTCCGGTTGAGGGGTTTGATTTGGAAGTGTCAATGGTGGTTGGACTGTGAAAGTCCGCATGACATATTGGACTAGTTGTCTGTAGATTTTTATTAACTCTTGTAGTTGAGTAAGTAATTCCTCATCCATCATTATATCCAGTTCAGGATGAGGAGTGTAGCCGGCTAGAATCGGCCATGTTGCTCCTGGTCTACCTAGTGGACCGAGCCTGGTAATGTTTCTGTGATGTTTTAGGGCGCCTTTAAACCAGAGCTGATGCTCCTGGTATGTTAGTGGAATTTCAATATCCTCGAAAGGAATATATTCCTCTGGTGGATCATCTTCTTTGTAGAAGTGAAACAGTCTTGTTACTGAATTTGATTCAGGAAATATGACCCATGAATAGAATACCTCTGTCTGAAAGGATTTGTGTGCCTCTATCACAAACTGCTCTACCGCCTCTCGGTGGTAGGCCGTGTTTTAGAGTGATGGCTCTTCTTAAGTTTGGATTGATGTCTATGACACCCTCCTCCTGTGATGTTATAAGCTGTTAAAGCTGGGTGACCCGCAACGTCACCGTTGTCGGAGTCAGGCATTTTGTTTTTTGAAAAATGTAGAACAAGTTTCAAGGAAACAAAAAAGATAAGGTGCACAATATTTTGGAACACTGTATCCTTCAACGTTGAACAAACCAAACAACTAATATATAGGGTGCTTCCCTATTTAGTTATGGCGGATATTTAGCCCTACCCACTCCAGACGTCTTATGGAGTATGTGAGTAGGGGTCTCTGAGAAAAGCACAAATGAGTTACTCAGTATCTAGCGTTAAATTACTGCCTTACCAAACCGTTGGGCGCAATGTAGTTTAGTTCCTATTTCCCTAATAGGCTCTGCGCATTGGAATAATATAACCTATAGGTTTGACATAGGACTAAGGTCGGTATGTCCCTATCGATTATATTAAACTTAATTACCTGTGCCAGCTAGCTCAGAGGCCACTACAAACTCCTTGAGAACAAGAAGTGAGTAGTTTCTGGCAACCGAAAAACATGACAACTTTTTTCCCTTTAGAAGCGGAACATGTCTCAGAATCATGGAAACAATAGATAACAGTTTCACTCATTCAATCGTGCATGCTTAGTTTCTACAGAGTTACACAGAAAGGAAAGACGGGCGTTTCAATAAAAGGGTTTTATTGAACAGTCTTGTTTCTCGTGTAAGAGATATGTGCTGTTATGATCACAAGACAGTATGCAAGATAAATAATGTACAGCGTAAGCAGTAGAAATAAATAATACTGCGCTAGCATTATCTTTTAGCATATATTCACGTACATAAATAACATGAGCTAAGAATGCGGGTACTCATTCGATGCATCTCTAAGCTAGTTCTACCCCAATGTACCTAGTCTAGGTGTAGGGAAAGACAGAAGTAGGTGGAGTATTCTCTAGTATGGTAGACTAAGAGTATGTTAAGTCTAGTATGCCAAGAGTCCCTCTAGGATCTAGTCAGCTCAATACCTTGAGAATGAGAGAGGTGGGAATCTCCTGCCGGATCTGAAACTCTAGCACCCCGCGAAGGGAGTCAAAGCACTGGAAGCTGGATTCGTCTGCGTGCAGGAATGAGAGCGTCTTCTCAGTGCGTCAGGCCGGGATACGGGCTCCTCTGAAGTCGAGGTCTCCTCTAACTTGCTTGGGCAAGGGAAGGTATATTTATACCTGGTAGGTGTCTTGGAATGTTAGCATTGACGTGAAGTCGGACAGAGGAAGACGTCAGGAATGAACCCTTAAGATATAACGGTTCATACATAATAGATGAGTTCTTGGAGAAATCAATAGTCCTGTGCTAGGGGAACTCCCGAAGCTTAAGGGTCTGGTTTCTAAGAACTCGTTGTGACGTTAGGGTGGACGGATGTCGGTGACCATGCCTGTATTTGGAGTGCACGGTTAATGCCTAAATAAGGATAGGGATTCTATGCCTATATAAGGGCAATGTGAATTGTGCCTATATAAGGACATGATCCAGGAAAACCTATATACGGACACCTAAAGCGGAATACAACACAATAGATAACAGTTTCACTCAGCTAATCGTGCATGCTTAGTTTCTTCAGAGTTACACAGAAAGAATAGACGGGCGTTTCAATAAAAAGGATTTATTGAACAGTCTTGTTTCTCGTGTAAGAGATATGAGCTGTTATGATCACAAGACAGTATGCAAGATATATAATGTACAGCGTAAGCAGTAGAAGGAAATAATACTGCGCTAGCATTATCTTTTAGCTATGACATATATATATTTCATATACATAAATAACATGAGCTAAAAATGCGAGTACTCATACGATGTTTCTCTAAGCTAGTTCTACCCCAGTGTACCTAACCTAACCTAGGTGTAGTGCAAGGTAAGAGGTAGGTGAAGTATTCTATAGTATAGTATACTAAGAGTCTGGTATGCCAAGAGTCCCTCTAGGTTCTAGTCAGCTCCATACCTTGAGAATGAGAGAGGTGGGAATCTCTTTCCGGGTCTCGAATTCTAACACCCCGCGAAGGGAGTCAGAACACTGGAAGCTGGATTCTCTGCGAGCAGGGATGACAGCGTCTCTTCTCAGTGCGTCAGGCCGGGATACGGGCTCCTCTGAAGTCGAGGTCTCCTCTAACTTGCTTGGGCAAGGGAAGGTCTATTTATACCTGGTAGGTGCCTTGAAATGTTAGCATTGACGTGAAGTCGGACAGAGGAAGACGTCAGGAATGAACCCTTAAGGAATAGCGGTTCTTTCATAATAGATGAGTTCTTGGAGAAATCAATAATCCTGTGCTGGGCTTAGGGTTTGGTTTCTAAGAACTCGTTGTGACGTTGGGGTGGACGGATGTTGGTGACCATGCCTGTATTTGGAGTGCATGGCTAATGCCTAAATAAGGACTGGGATCTTATGCCTATATAAGGGCAGTGCGAATTGTGCCTATATAAGGACATGTTTCAGGAAAACCTATATACGGACACCTAAAGTGGAATACAACAGCAGGCTCTTGAGTTCCTCCCAAGTGTCTGCCATGGCTAACATCATGCTGAGCTTGGTTCTTTCTTGGCTCTCTCCAGTGTAATCTCCAATAAATATACACCCTTATTCCGCACAAAAACGTGCAATTTCATCGGCATACTTATTTCCAATGGAAACAAAATCCGTCCCCCTCCCATGTGCAGCGCACTTTACCACTGCTGTTTCCCTGGGATGTTGCAACGCTTCCAACAGTTGTCTCACATATTCTCCATTCCTGATGGGCGATCCAGACGATGTCAGGAAACCCCTCTGTGACCATAGCTGCCCGAAATGATGAACCACACTGAACCCATACTGGCTGTCAGTGTAGATGGTGATTCGGATCTGATCAGCTGCCAAACCGGCACGAGTCAAAGCAATGATTTCGGCCACTTGTGCGGAGTATACTCCTTCTAAGCAAGCAGCTTCAACCACTCCAGTAATGGTACATACAGCAAACGCTGCTCTCAAATGACCCACATTGTCTCTTAAACATGAACCATCGACAAAGAAAATTTCATCAGGGTCAGACAGAGGTTCATCAACAATGTCAGGTCTCGGTTTGGTGCAAAGTTCAGTCACATCAAGACAGTCATGGTCTTCACAATCTTCATCATCTGCATTTGGCAATGGCATCAATGTAGCAGGATTTAAAACAGAACACCTTTTCAGAGTCACATTCTCCGCGGCAAGTATGACTTGCTCGTAGCGTGTGAGTCTATTGTTTGTCAGGTGCTGGGTTTTAGTCCTTGTCATCAACAGTTCAACAGAATGCGGAACATACACAATGCTTTCACACCTCTCAATGCGGACACCTGTTGCAGCAACGGATTTGAGACATCCGGGCAACGCTGAAGCTACTGGATCTAAAGTAGCTGAAAAGTAAGCAACTGGTCTATGGACACCTCCATGACTCTGAGTCAGGATTGACAATGCGCAACCTTCTCGATCATAACAGTACAATGAAAAGGACTTGTTGTAGTCAGGCATTCCCAGAGCCGGAGCACGACATAGGCCCTCTCTCAACTCCAAGAACGCAATCAGACAGTCATGGTCCCATGGTACCGGATCACTCACATCCTTATGCGTCAGCCTCTGCAAAGGCTTCGCCTTCAGTGAGAAATTGGGAATCCATTGGCGACAGTAACCAACCATTCCCAAGAACATTCTGACTTCCTTCTGAGTGGTAGGCACAGTCATGTTCATGATCGCCTCAATTCGATCTGGTGACACCTTTCTCTTGCCTTTCTCAATTCGATGACCCAAGTACTGAACCTCACTCAGACAATACTGTAACTTGTTTGGGGACACCTTGTGTCCATTCTCCCCTAAATGATTCAGTAAGGCAATCGTATTGATCCTGCAAGCATCCTCCGTTTCGGACGCAATGAGGAGATCGTCAATGTACTGCACGAGAACAGAATTCTGTGGCAGTACAAGACTCTCAAGATTCTTTTTCAAGATCTGATTAAAAATTGATGGACTCTCTGTATACCCTTGAGGAATACGACACAATGTTAACACACGATCTTCCAGCCGGAAAGCAAACAAAAATTGGCTCTCCTCGTGCAAAGATATCGAAAAGAATGCTTGGCACAAGTCAATTACTGTGAACCACTCGGCTTCACATGGAATCTGGAATAGTATCACCGATGGATTCGGTACCACTGGACAACACGGAACCACAATCGCGTTGACCTTTCGCAGGTCTTGCACAATTCTGAATTTCCCACTTGGTTTCTGTAATCCCATGATGGGTGAGTTGCATGGACTACCCATTATCTCCTTCAGAATTCCCTGCTGAATCATGGAATCGATTACAGGTTTAATCCCTGCGATCGTCTCAGGTGACAGATTATACTGAGGCGTTCTCGGAAACTCAACATTTTGCTTAACCTGGATCTTAACTGGCTCAACACCTCTGATCAATCCAATCTCTTCTCCTGTAAAATCCCACACATCCAATGAAACAGAGTCTCTTAGGTCAAGTGGAAGCTCTTCTACTGTTAACATAGGGTACATCTCTATGCAGAAATGCTGATTTGCAACCTTGAAGGTGGCATCATCATCATTTGTCTGTAATTCCACTCCCTTGGGGGTGCAATAGATGGTACAATTCAGCTTGCACAAAAGGTCACGCCCTAGCAAACAGACTGGACTTGAGTCGCACACCACAAACTGGTGTCGATCTCGGAAAGTTCCTATTCTCACAGGAATCGGCTCGGTCAATGGGTTAGTCATCTTCTTATTCGCCACTCTTACTATTTGGATTGATTGTCCCGAGAGGGGTAGGTTGGGGACTACTGCAGATCTCACAGTAGAACGGGTAGCACCAGTATCAACCAAAAAGGTGGTGGGATGACCGTCTACATCCGCCTCTACAAACGGTCCCCTCTGGTCTACCTCTAAGACTGCCCCAAGAGTGCAGTCTTCCTCCCCCCTCAGGCACCGTCATTTCAACGGGTCTGAGCTATACTCATCGCAATCCTCAAAGGGGCATCTGCTGGTACGTTCGATTTCCCTGTGGAATTCTCAGAGGTTGCGGAACTTGCACCTGCGGGCACAATGTCCCCCCTAGCATGGACCTGGGTCTCGTCACTGTATTGACGACCTCAGATACCTGCACCGTCTCTTCCTCTTGTGGCACTTGGTTCGCTGGATTCAATCTACACTCGCGCTTCCAATGCCCGATCTTGTGACAAAGGTGACACGCAGTGGTCTTTTTCAGTGTTGCCACATCCATCCCTGTCTTAGGGTCCATAGGTTTCCCCCTTCCCGGACCCTGCACATTCTGGGTCCCTCCTTTATTGTTTCCCTGTCTTCTCCCTAGCGTCCCTCCACTTGGCTGTGTCTGAACTTCCCTGTCAGCATTTTGCATTTGGACCAGCATTAGCTTATCCTTAAGCTTCCTGTGTTTCGAGTCCACTTCGTCGCTGCAGTACCGGGCGTACCGCAGTATCTCGTCCACCGACTTGTTCTGCCAGCAGATCAAATGCTGCTGAATCATGAAGCTGATTTCTGGTCTCAAACCCAAGACGAACTTGGAAACAAACTGTCCCATGTCTTTGGGGTCTAACGTGTCTAGCCCACTGTACTGCTTAAAGGCTTGTAAGTGCCTCTCGTAATATTCATGTACGGACTCTTTTGGTTCCTGGACAGTTCGATCTATCTTAACCCAATCAATGTCTTGTGGTGAGATTTTGGATTTCAGCCATGTAATTACTTGCTCAAACCTTTTCATGACAATTGGTGAAGGACCATTGGTAACAGAATCCCTGTCTGGTTCAGAAGTCGGCCAATCAACTGCAACTTTACAAGCTGCCCACAAATCACTTGGTACTACGATATCAAACAATGTGTTCAGGTCAACCCACAACACCTTCGAGATTTTAACAAATCGGTCGACCTGCTTGTACCACTCGACAGGCTTCGTCCCTCAGCCGAGGAAATTCGATTGTAAACGCTGCCAAATCACCTCTACTCCAAGGCACATGCACATACCCTCCGTTTTGTACCTCTTGCAAAGGGTAATTCTCCACTCCTATTACCCCCCCCCCTTGGAGGCGGTGTCTCTCCTACGCTCTTTTTAGTGCTCTTCTTTTTGGATCATCTTTCCTCCCACTTGTCAAGCATGCTCCATGCACGTATCCCTACAATCAATTCTCGAATGTGAGTTTTCAACCCTATCACTCTCTTTTCTTCCAGTTCCTGGTCACTGTACTGCAACCTGTGACTTCCCTGCAACATCTTTGTCTTGGACTGATCCACCTCGTATCTTCTTGCCAAGTCTGTCAGTTTCTCATGCGCTGACCTCGCTTTGCGAGTTACATCTTTTGCTACAAACAGCAACTCGTCTGGTTCATAAATCTCCACTGTTTCCAAAGGCAGGTTCCCACTAATTATCTCATCTACCTCAGCTTTTAATCTCATCACATCCAACATTTTTGCTCTTATAGCAGTTTTAAGGATTCCTCGACTTGATGCACCACTCGACTCTCCATTCTCACTGCTCTGATCCCCACATCGGTTCCCTTCCACTATGTTCCCTAGGACTGGTCGGCTTCCTGTATTCCCGCGATCCCAGTCTCCTGTCATCCTATCATTAGGGCTTCTCACTGGTGGTTCCCACATCCTCATGTCAGATCTTGAATCGGCCAAAGACCTCGGTCTCGCCGTTCCTACGTCTCCCTGTCCTCTAGAGGAGTCTGCAGTGGCTGGCAAAGGCGTACTTGATTCCATGGGTCTCGGAAGGTGACCCATTCCACTCACTATGCCATTCCCTCTAGAGCCAGTCCCTTCTCCTGCTACTGATCGTGCTAGACTTCCATTTCCTGCCCGATCTGGGTCATATACTGACACTATGGGGCCGATGGTAACGGCACTGTAAGAGCATCGGGTAGCCTTGTAACAACTGTAACTCCGTTAACTTCGGTGCTTGCTGGTGTCTGTGTTCCCATCCCTTCTGTCCCTGTTGAGATTCTTCCGACTACTCTCGCACTAGGTTGAGTCTGCGTTTCTCCAATTCCCTCTGTTGATACTGCCTTTCCCTCTACGGAATCTGGATTATATGGAGGTGGTCTTTCTGATAGCAGTCTATCTAGCAAACTGTCATCTGTGTCACTATCGTCTTCCTCACTCCACTTCTTCTGGGCATCTCCTACTTTTATCATCAACGGGAATAGCCTATCCCCTTCAATAGTTTCCACCCTCCATCTCTTCTCCAATGCGTCCTATTGCGCATCCTGAAACGCCCTGATCGACTTTTTCACCCTTTCCTGACTTCGGTCTCTTTTCCTGTCATGTGCTGCTCTTAGCCATGCATGTAGCGCCTCAAACTGTGTCAGTCTGGGTAAAGGTCGCAATGAAGACCTCACGGTTTTCAATTGGTACAACACTTCCAACCTGAAAGTGCCATAACGCGGAAAAGCCAATTCTCCCTCATTTTCAGTCATTTTATGCCAATTTTCGAGCCAAATTATAGTATGCAACCCCACATTCGTAGACATATAATGGGCTGGGGTATCCTCGGGTAGAGCTTCTTCTCCTCCTCGAGTAACCACTCTTCTGTCTCCTCTACACATGTCTCGTAAAACTTTAAAACATTTCATGATGAAATCAACGTTCTCTTCACTTGTTTTCACTCGACTTCCTGATGACAATCCACCAATACCAGCGCGGCTTCACACCAATCGACCTATCACAGCGCGGCACTCTCTGACGTCACTCTTCCTCCTCATGCAGCAGTTCCCCTCCTTTACAATTCGTCTCTCGCACACTCACGCGTCTCTCTCATGCGCTGAAATAACTGTTTGTCCACCAAACGACCGAACAGTCACTTCTCTGACTGTCTGTCCACAAAACGACCGGACAGTCTCACGTAATTGTCGACCTCAACTCTGGCAACCGTCTGTCCACGAAATGACCAAACAATTGCCCCAGACCATCTGCCCACGAACGGCCGGACGGTCATGTACTTAATCGATAGGATCCAATCACTCAATGTTCCACATGCAGTAACCCACGACCTGCGTCGGTTACTCACGCACTCACACACACACACACGTTTCCCTATCACCGGTGGGTTAGTCAACGACGTCTCATGACTCCCACAATCACTGGTCAGACAATTTCAACTCTGGGTGTCTTCTACACCACAATCTCTTATCCCGGGATATCAATAAATCAAATCTCATGGACGGCACACGTTCGGCCCGAAACCACAATCACTCAACTCTCATTCCAACTCCGCAAGACATCACACAATCAAAACAACACTGCAATCTAACAGACATACATCCCTGTTCATACTCACTCCACCACGAACTGCTGTTTCTGCCGCACCGTCACTCGCCGTCGGTTTCCATCAGACGCCGTCGTCCTCCGCTCACAATCCACTGGATAACCATCACTTGGGCTCTATGGGGACTACCCTTCTCTATGTCTCCCCTTACTACAGAGGTAACCATCCTCTCGCTACCAACTGATAACGCCGGATTCCACTATAAAAGTTTACTAGGAACCCTCGGTCGACTGGACCTTTATTACCTGCTGAGAAGTGTAAAGGGGAGAAACAATGTATTCATAACAAACTAGCATGCATCAATTTAGGTAAAGCTCGGAAAAGATCACTGACTCTGAATTCCAAACTTAGAGATTTATTACAAAGCCAAAAATAACTGAACATACAAGCACCTCAGGACGAGGTTGCAAAAATACATAGGCACTAATACAAAGTCCATCCTACGAACCAATCTAATCCGATACAACATAAAGAGAATAAGCAATTCCAAAAATACTAAACAGGCAACAACTGCACCAACATCTATATTAGTCTTCATTAGTGGCTGTAAAAGAAATCCATTAATCTATCCCTACACTATCCTAAAGTGGCATCCCTACTTAACATTTCCCAAGCAAGATCAAGAAAAGATGTCAGCTCGTGAAGACTTCCTGAAAAGTACACTCACGTTGTAAAGGTCAGAAGCCCAGATTGCAAAATCGTTCTAAGTCTTCATTCTAAGAATCGATCCCTTCCTTCTACCCTCTACCGGCTCTCTGCTAACTCATCCCTCGTGGCACTATCCCTAATACAAAATGCACAATTGATAAACGCGCCCCCTGAAACACCTCCTCTGGCCAGGCACCTCTCGTAGGTAATTTTCCACCAAAACTTGTCCTCGGTCCAACGACGGTTGGTGTGTCCTTGGGTCTCAGGCTTCTTCCGCAAAAGAAAATATCCGCTCCCAATTATCGGCATTCCTGAATACTTTGTAACAGGTCTCCTCCCTACCTAACTCCTAAAACAAAAGCGTTATTCTAACTAACAAGGACGATGTCCTTGCACCTGCAACGAAAACATGAGAACGGAACAACCTTGCATGCACATGAATTTCGCTGACTACCTCCAAATGAGAGCCTTACCAGGGGAAAATGCATTTCAGGCCTACATAAACCAGCTAACATAAGGAAAACAAATAGGCCTTTCTTAGCACGAAAGAGCAAATACTCCATCTAGGCCTTTGACATCAAATGAAACACACATTTAAAATGTTACATCTATAAGCACTACATTTCATCAGATTTATACACAATTATTCACCTATACGTGTGCAACTTCAACATGATGCACGTTAAATCTAATGCATTACATTACACACAAACTACTTCATTAAGCATTTGCAATGAACATCGAAAGTTACATGATTCCCTCTAACTGCCATTTTACGTTTCTTGAATGGCACAACTCATCCTAACATTTCATTTACCACTGATTATTACAACACAGGTTCTAACTAAGATTAACACACAAGAATATATGCGGGTATGGACTAATCATGAATATAATGTACCCCTACAATTTTCAGAATATCACTGTGCTCTATCATGTATAAGCAGGAGCACACTCCATATCACGTGAATGCGACACACTGTCACTCATGAATAACTCCCTTCCCGGACTTTCTGCCTATGTCACACTTCCAATCATAGCCCATCGGGGCTTCATGCGCCTTTACTAGGCAGGATATATGCGACCTGCCGACTCTATCAGCCTTATAAGAGTGACCCATCAAGATCTATCAGCAACAGTGAAACGGATAAAGTGCCCTGGGGCCCACCCGCGCGTATACACTTGTATGCTCAGTCCTATCCTGTCACTGCAAAAGGCCCACACTCCTCCAAGCAAAGTGGCTACAGTCTGACCTGCACACATCCCAACAATAGAGTGACAGTCCTAGTGCTTCACAGAGGCCTCTACCGCCAGCACTATTAACCGACCACTCAATGTCCTAGCATAAAGTAGCGCAATGGGTAAACTCAGAACAGATAAATCTGCCGATACAGCACCCCAGGCAACTGGCACAGATAACACCATGCTAACATCGACCATGAAACCCGTGGATCACGCAGACCACTCGCATCGGTTCGACAAACTAATGTCGGCGGTATTAGACATCAAGTCTACATTAGGCCCCAAAATAGACTCGTTCTGTGTTGAAATGGGATTCTTACGCAAAGACCAAAAGAAACTAAAGGACAGAGTAGAGGAATCGGAATCGGCGTTGGCATCTCTTCGGCCCACTGTGTCCACAGTTACGGACCAGATCAAGTCTCTCCAAAAGGAGGTGAAATATCTGAAGAGCCGGGCAGATCCAGCAGAAACAATGTCTGCGTAGTGGGCCTGCCAGAACGAATTGAAGGCCAGAGTATGGCGCTATACCTTGAGACCTGGCTCTCCACGGACATCCTTAATGGCAAGTTCTCCAAATTTTTCTCAGTTGAACGGGTGCATAGATTACCAGGTGGCCCCCCCCCCTCCCGGGCAACCCCCCTTGGCCTGTGGTTGCTAGATTGTTCAATTACTGGGACAGAGACCACATCCTTCAAGTAACAAGGGCCCGCGGCCCATGGCAAATTGAAAATGCCACGGTACACATTTACCCGGACTATACGTTGACAGTACTACGCCACAGATCCTCCTACTTGGAAGTTAAAAAATGCCTCCGGGATCATGAAATACAATACTCGCTGCAATACCCCGCTGTTGGACTTGGCCCTTTTTGCAGGGTCATCCCTGAACTTTTTGCCTTCCTCCTGTATTTTTTCTGACCTGTTGTTGGCTGTTTTATGACTCTGGGCACTTTACCACTGCTGATCAGTGCTAAAGTGCATATGCTCTCTGGTATAAATTGATGTATGGATTAGTGACTCCATGATTGGCTGGATTGGTTTACTTGTCAGACCCTAGTACAGTGCACTGAGTGTGCCCAGGGCTTGTAAATCCAATGCTGCTGGTGGACTTGCAGCACTGGTTGTGCCACCCACAGAAGCAGCCTGTAAAAGTGTCTCAGGTCTGCCATTGCAGAGCCTGTGTGCAGTCCGGTACTGCCATGTTGACTGGGCAAGTGCACCCACTTGCCAGTCCCTAAACCTTCCCTTTTCTGCATATTAGTCATCCCTATGGTAGGCCCGAGGGCAGGGTGCATTGTAAGTATAAGGTAGGACATGCCCTGGTGTGTGTGGCATGTCCTAATAGTGAATTACAGCCATTTTCGTTTTTCACTATTGCAAGGCTACCTGTTCCCCATAGGCCAGAATGGGCAGTTTGATTATTACATCTTATAATCCTAACTGACCCAGGGAACATGGTAGAAAAACGAATTTAGTACGCCTGAACTCAGAATGATAAAATACATCTTTTAGTGAAGTTGGTTTTAACATTCTGTGTTTGAAAATACCACTTTTAGAAAGTAGGTATTTTCTTGCCTAACTATCCAAGCCTGCCTCTGCTAGGTTGTGTATTACATGACTGGTATGTGAGTGACAGGGGCTGGGGGACTCCAGGAGACAGGGTGAGTCAGCCCAGGGCTGAATAGAGAGATCTGCATGTAGATGGGTGGGAGGAGTTGCACCTGGGACCTGAATAGGGCTGTGCCTTCCCTCCACAATGCTGGCTCCACCTCCTGTGGTGCGTCTGATGTCCCTGTCATACACTGTGAAAGGAAAGAAGGAGTCCTGTAAACAAAGTGCTCCAGGACTCACCAGAACTGGTTTGGACTAGGCAAAGGCCTCTCTGCCTTCAGAGAACAAAGAGAATATGAGTATAAAAGAGGGGACCCAGACCCCAGAACTTTAGATCACTTTGGGAAACAAGAAGAACCTTTGCTGAGGAGAGGAACCAGAGAAACTGAGGAAGAGACTATCCCTAAGCTGAGTGGTGTTTGGGGGATTGGCCTGCAGTGGTTGCCTGACTGCCAAAGAAAGGAGAAAGGAACTTTGTGTGTACTTTCATCAACTTGTAAAAGATCTCCAAGGGCTTGAGAGAGAGCTTGCCTCCTGCTGAAGTCTCAGGGACAACAGACTTCACCCACCAGCTCCCCAAGAGTTCTTTTGAAGTGCCTGCTGTTGTGTTGGGCCTTCTGAGGGACTGCGTGTCGCAAGGAGCTGGAAGCGCGACTCATGAAGAAGAAGCGTGACGCCGCCGCAGCCGCTGTCATCGCATCACTGAAGAAGGGTGTCGCCGCTGTCGCTTCGCAGAAGCGCCTCGCATCGCCGGAGAAGAGTGTCGCCGTCGCACCAGACGCCGTCGCATCATCGGAGAAGCGTGTCGCCACTGTAGTCGCATCACTGAAGAAGGGTGTCGCCGCTGCTGCTGTCGCATCGCCGAAGCGCCTTGCATCGCCGGAGAAGAGGATCGACGTCGCATCAGACTCCGCTGCATCACCGGGAAGCGTGTCGCAGGGCCTGTCGCGGCCTGGAAGAATCGTTGAGTCGCCGCATGGCCGTCGGGCATGCACGCATCGTGTCGCATCAAGAAGAAGACGCCATCTTTGTCGCATTGCACCGGATCTTCATCGCATCACAGCGTTGCTAGTCGCATCGCCACGGAAGCGCAGTAAGAAACCGGCGCATCACCTCCCCACGCCGAGGAGAACCAACGCATCCCCTACGCATCAGTAGGGACCCGACGCATCACCGTTCTTGCGTGTAAGGAACCGACGCATCACCTTCCCTGCAACACTTTCGTTGTATAGCGTTACGCATCCAAAGGTACATTGAACTCAAAGTGTCGCATTTACCATCCAAAGAGAACTGAGCTAATTCTACCATTTTTAAAGTACAGTATTGTGGATTTTTGTCGTTTGTGGTCTTGTGTTAAATCTATATAAAAGATACTTATTTTTAATATACAACCTGTGTGGTGTCCATCTGTAGTGTTGTCACTGGGTTACTGTATGTGTTTACAAATGCTTTACACACTGCCTCTGAGATAAGCCTGTCTGCTCGTGCCAAGCGACCAAGGGGGTGAGCAGGGGTTATTTTAGGAGTGTATCTCCCTTACCCTGACTAGACGCAAGGGTCCCTATTTGGTCAAAGGTACCTACCTCTGCCAACTAGAGACCCCCAAATCTAACATTGGTGGGCAGCGGTGAGGATTCTGGACTTGCATTTGTGATTCATGTACAGTGATTGGTGTACACTACTAGTGAGTGCAGATCAAACGCAACCACCTACTATTTTTCCCTGTTTTCCTTTGGAATTTGGTTTTTTGTAACTCTGGTTAGTTGTTGCACCTGTTGGGCCTTGTCAAAATGGAAGTCAATTTGTGGCACCTGGATATCTACAAGATAAGGGAACTAAACGTATTTTGCAAGGAGAGGGGGCTACCTGTGAAGAGGAGATCCACAAGGCAGGATCTTGAGGCAGCCCTGCATAGCTATGAGGTGCTACGCTGGGAAGCAACACTAGCAGATAACACTGAGGAGGAATCTGAGGGGGAGGATCCCCAGCCAGAATACCAAGAGGGCAGTGGCCCTGAGGAGGAAACATTTTGGGAAACATTGGCTCGTGAAGGGAGGAATCGGATTCGTGCTCGTGACCAGAGGCTGAGGCAGCTAGACCGGGAGTGCGAGGAGATAGAGCGAGCCTTAGCTGAAAAAGAAATTTGGGTAGCTCAAGAAATGAGCTCTGCTGAGTTGGAGGTGGAATCCAGCTCAGATGGTGGCAGCAATAGTGAGTTATCCAGTGCTGAGGGAGTAGTACACACACCCAGAGATGTGGCGCCTGACTTGAAGGAGGGGGTTAATATATACCAGGAGGTTCAAGGATATGAGGTAGCTCCAGTGGTGCGCCGTGTCCCTGAGGTGGATTGGGGAACTGGCACAGGGGTTCATAGTCCTAGTGGTGGGTGGGACACTCTACTGACTCTAGATGAGAGGTGCAGGGAGAGGGGTTCCCCCATGGTTGAAGTCCTGGTGTGTGAGTGTGAAGACCGCCCAGAAGAGTATGAGTTGAGTGACAGAGACAGTCAGATACTGTCTTACCAGTCTCAGGAGAGTGGTGTGGGGTACGTGTGCAAGGCACTGGATGGTGAGGTGAAGGATAGTTTGGTTAACCCTTGTAGGGGGCTGTGTGATCCAATTGTGGGAGAGCATATTGTAAGTCCCTGTTTTCCAGAGCTATGCCAACACCTGGTGGAGTGTGAGTTCTCTGACCCCAGGGAGCTCACAATGGAGGCAGACCTTTTGGTGGATACCAGAGGGTCTGAAGAGGCATTGGGGAGTGACCCTAAGAGGAGTGGCTCAGGTGTCTTCCAACCCAGTGAGGTGGGGGAAGAGGTTCAGAGTAGCCCAGCTAGGCCCCAGTGTAGTGGGAGGGGTGTAGGGACTCACGTCCTGTCTCGGTGGAGAAGGAGTGAGTGTGGGGCTGCGTGTCCCAAGGTGTCCGAAACCCAGTCTCAGGGCCTGGATGGTTCTTTAAGGGAACACCAGGTAGGGAGTCTAGGCTGTCCTGATGGGCCGCCCGTTGAGGGAGATCCCCTAGTGTCTAGTGAACTGGGAGTGTCTGTAAGCAGGCCTCCATCAGTTCTGGTTTCTGGCAGTGCCACTCCTAAGGGGAGGGTGCAGAAGTCCAGAGTGAGGGGTGAGAGGGGGAAAGAGTCCCCAGTGGAAGAACCAGTGGGTCAGGGGCCAGCCAGAAGGGCTGAGTCACCGGTGAATGACCATGGTGACACCACTTCTGTCCTGGGGGATCTTCACGCACTGTCAGAGGGACAGGGGTCGGGAGATCGGCGCCAGGCAGACTGTCACACGACACATGAGTTATGTGTCACCCTCAGGGGGGGCATGCGTGCTCCCAAGGAAGTCCTGGCGCGCCAGGCGGGTGCTCAGCTGCAGGGTTTAGTCCCTGGGTTGGGAAGCCAGGTTCAGGTGTTGTCTGACCTGGAGGGTGGGACAGCTGTAAACAGTGTCCTGACCGGGTTGTATTCTGGGGGTACCGCTCCTGATGGGAGGGGGCAGTACTCTGGAAGGGGGTGCAGAGGGAGGGAGTCCTCGCCTCTGACCCCGGTTCAACTGGAGGGTTTAGACCCTAGATTGGAGGACCAGGTTCAGGGTGCCCCCTGACCTGGACGCCCAGTTGCAGGATAGAACCCCTGAACTGGTGCGCGGACTGTGCAGGACACCTGCCACAGGTGCCCTGGCAATTCTGGAAGGGGGTACCACTCCAGGTGGGAGGGTACAGAGCCCCAACAAGGAGGAGGAGGACCGGGTGTGGGAAAGCCCACCCCAGTCTCCTGTCCAGCCACCGGGTATAGGCCCGGGGCTAGTGGGTCAGTGCCAGGATGTCATACCTGACCTGACAGGAGGGAGAGTGGACAAGGGGTGCCAAGCCCCTGGGGCTACTGCCCCCCGCTCTCGGACGCCACAGAGGTTTGAGAGCCCTGAGAGGTATAAGGCCTGGGTCTCATCCCTGACCACTGTCAGTGGCCACTGTGGCTCGCTGTCTGTCTGTTGGGACACACCTGTGAGCAGGCTACGGTTAGGTGCTGCACAGGTGGTGTCCACAGGTGAGGAGAATGGTTCCCCATGGATTAGCTTGGTGGGCCCGGAGAGTATGGACAGAGGAATTCCACTAGGTTCAGATTGGCGTAGAACTGGAGTATGCCCCTGCAGTTGCGGGCCAGGTCCCGGTTCTATCGCCCAAAGCAGGGAAGCCCATCAAGGTAGTGATTGGTCTACCCTGCGTTTTGGCTGGAAGGGGGTTGTGTTGGACTTGGCCCTTTTTGCAGGGTCATCCCTGAACTTTTTGCCTTCCTCCTGTATTTTTTCTGACCTGTTGTTGGATGTTTTATGACTCTGGGCACTTTACCACTGCTGATCAGTGCTAAAGTGCATATACTCTCTGGTATAAATTGATGTATGGATTAGTGACTCCATGATTGGCTGGATTGGTTTACTTGTCAGACCCTAGTACAGTGCACTGAGTGTGCCCAGGGCTTGTAAATCCAATGCTGCTGGTGGGCTTGCAGCACTGGTTGTGCCACCCACAGAAGCAGCCTGTAAAAGTGTGTCTCAGGTCTGCCATTGCAGAGCCTGTGTGCAGTCTGGTACTGCCATGTTGACTGAGCAAGTGCACCCACTTGCCAGTCCCTAAACCTTTCCTTTTCTGCATATTAGTCACCCCTATGGTAGGCCCGAGGGCAGGCTGCATTGTAAGTATAAGGTAGGAAATGCCCTGGTGTGTGTGGCATGTCCTAATAGTGAATTACAGCCATTTTCGTTTTTCACTATTGCAAGGCTACCTGTTCCCCATAGGCCAGAATGGGCAGTTTGATTATTACATCTTATAATCCTAACTGACCCAGGGAACATGGTAGAAAAACGAATTTAGTACGCCTGAACTCAGAATGATAAAATACATCTTTTAGTGAAGTTGGTTTTAACATTCTGTGTTTGAAAATACCACTTTTAGAAAGTAGGTATTTTCTTGCCTAACTATCCAAGCCTGCCTCTGCTAGGTTGTGTATTCCATGTCTGGTTTGTGAGTGACAGGGGCTGGGGGACTCCAGGAGACAGGGTGAGTCAGCCCAGGGCTGAATAGAGAGATCTGCATGTAGATGGGTGGGAGGAGTTGCACCTGGGACCTGAATAGGGCTATGCCTTCCCTCCACAATGCTGGCTCCACCTCCTCTGGTGCGTCTGTTGTCCCTGGCCTACACTGTGAAAGGAAAGAAGGAGTCCTGTAAACAAAGTGCTCCAGGACTGACCAGAACTGGTTTGGACTAGGCAAAGGCCTCTCTGCCTTCAGAGAACAAAGAGAATATGAGTATAAAAGAGGGGACCCAGACCCCAGAACTTTAGATCACTTTGGGAAACAAGAAGAACCTTTGCTGAGGAGAGGAACCAGAGAAACTGAGGAAGAGACTATCCCTAAGCTGAGTGGTGTTTAGGGGATTGGCCTGCAGTGGTTGCCTGACTGCCAAAGAAAGGAGAAAGGAACTTTGTGTGTACTTTCATCAACTTGTAAAAGATCTCCAAGGGCTTGAGAGAGAGCTTGCCTCCTGCTGAAGTCTCAGGGACAACGGACTTCACCCACCAGCTCCCCAAGAGTTCTTTTGAAGTGCCTGCTGTTGTGTTGGGCCTTCTGAGGGACTGCGTGTCGCAAGGAGCTGGAAGCGCGACTCACGAAGAAGAAGCGTGACGCCGCCGCAGCCGCTGTCGTCGCATCACAGAAGAAGGGTGTCGCCGCTGCTGCTGTCGCTTCGCCTCGCAGAAGCGCCTCGCATCGCCGGAGAAGAGTGTCGCCGTCGCACCAGACGCCGTCGCATCATCGGAGAAGCGTGTCGCCGCCGCAGTCGCTGTCGTCGCATCACTGAAGAAGGGTGTCGTCGCTGCCGCTGTCGCATCGCCGAAGCGCCTTGCATCGCCGGAGAAGAGGATCGACGTCGCATCAGATGCCGCCGCATCACCGGGAAGCATGTCGCAGGGCCTGTCGCGGCTCGGAAGAATCGTTGAGTCGCCGCACGGCCGTTGGGCGTGCACGCATCGTGTCGCATCAAGAAGAAGACGCCATGTTTGTCGCTTTGCACCGGATCTTCATCGCATCACGGCGTTGCTGGTCGCATCGCCACGGAAGCGCAGTAAGAAAACGACGCATCACCTCCCCACGTCGAGAAGAACCGACGCAGACCCTACGCATCAGTAGGGACCCGACGCATCACCGTTCTTGCGTGTAAGGAACCGACGCATCACCTTCCCTGCAACACTTTCGTTGTATAGCGTTACGCATCCAAAGGTACATTGAACTCAAAGTGTTGCATTTACCATCCAAAGAGAACTGAGCTAATTCTACCATTTTTAAAGTACAGTATTGTGGATTTTTGTCGTTTGTGGTCTTGTGTTAAATCTATATAAAAGATACTTATTTTTAATATACAACCTGTGTGGTGTCCATCTGTAGTGTTGTCACTGGATTACTGTATGTGTTCACAAATGCTTTACACACTGCCTCTGAGATAAGCCTGTCTGCTCGTGCCAAGCTACCAAGGGGTGAGCAGGGGTTATTTTAGGAGTGTATCCCCCTTACCCTGACTAGACGCAAGGGTCCCTATTTGGTCAAAGGTACCTACCTCTGCCAACTAGAGACCCCCAAATCTAACACCCGCCAAGCTATGCATTCGGCACAAAGACAGCACTATCTTTTGTTCTACTCCTGAGGAGGCCTGGTCCTGGATAGATCAGAATGGTTTTGCACTTGCCCCGAACACATCCTCGGCGGATCCCCGCCAGCCATGGAAAACTGCAAGCACACGTAGAAATCATGGCAAAGGGCAAGTGCAACGACCAACCAAAGCCCAGGCGGCAAAGGAAAGGGAGCAAGCCATCAAACAGGCGGAACACCTTGGCAACGTTGCATCTCCCTCAAGATCTGAGTCCGAAACGTATACGACTCCGGGCCAAATACTCCAGCTAACGGGCAAACAACATGCAGCACTGATGGAGGGAGGCCTATAGTTACCCCGCAAAGTGCTGAGGAACTTGGGTGACTTCCCGTGTAATAACTGCAGGGCCCACACCATGGGATGCTCGTACATCACCACCACAAGGACCAATGCACTTGACTTTGGGCGGCAACCGCAGGAATAAGCCATGGCTATGGCAGACATGAACTGTTATGGCGGCCATTATGCAGTCAACAACGAAGACCAGGTGCACCCCCATGCACGATAAGTAGCTGATATAGCACCTCTATGTTTCTCTCTTCTCCCTCTGCTCATTTAATACTTATTTTCTACAAAGCATCCTATTGAGTATATTCCCTGTCCTTTCCTTCTTTGTTACTTACAGTTTTGATTATTTGCATTTCAGTGCAGATGGCATATTGCCCGTTGGCAAGCCGGCCTGGGGCGGGGTGTTGGGAACCCCAAATGTTTAATGCAGTCTGTCTGTCTTTTCCGGTATACCATACAATATACACAGCACACACACTATTGCCGTCACTATTGCCGTCACAGGATCAGGGGTTGGACGCTGGGGCAACGATCTGGCCGACATGGGTTGCAGTCTGAGTGCAGGTACATTTTCTCACTCTCAGTCTCTAACACAGAAGATGACAGGAAATAATTATCTCCTATTAACTTGGAATGTGAGGGGACTAGCTGGATGTGTTAAACGACACAAGGTTTACCAATATTTACACAGCCATAAGATCTCAATGGCATTGATTCAGGAAACCCATCTCACAGCGCAAACCCTCGCATCATTGCGCAAGCGTTCGAGAGGCACGGTGATAGGAACCACATACTCAGGATATGCTAGGGGCACGCTGATACGGATAGCGCCCGGAACCCCTCTACAGATCTCGCACACCCGGGAAGACCCAGACAGCTGCTATGCGATCCTGGAGGGACTTCTGGATGGCTCCCCGAGGTCGTTAGTCTAACTATACGCTCCAAACTCAAGGCAATCTTCGTTTTTTTAAACGATAAAGCCGTCATTACTTAGCAACCCAACGGCACCAATATACTGGGGTGCAGAGTATAATTGTGTACACAACCTTGATTTAGATCGTTCGGGCCCGCCACTTCCGGGGACGCAATCCATCAGCCTGGCACAGCATACGAAGAACTGGGACAGTAACATGCAATTAAGTGAAGCCTGGCGTAGCAAACACCCCACAAAACAAATCTACTCACACTACTCTACAATTCATGATCCACACACAAGGATAGACGCCATATACTGCTCTGAGACTGCCATATCTAGGGTGTTGCAGGCACAGTATTTAGCCCGCACGATATTGGAACACAGTCCGCTACAATTGCAGCTGTCTTGGAGAGCACATAAAACCAGTATCCCGACCTGGCACCTCCCATTGGAGGCACTCAAAGATGTAACAATTCACACGTCCATAATGCAATCCATCAACTCATACTTCCAAACGAACGCAGGCTCTGCTTTATGTGCAGGCATTGAGTGGGATGCATTTAAGACTGTTGTTCGTGGGCAGGTAATTAAGGCAGTTTATGGGTCTCGTATTGGCGCTCACAAAGGAGCTCCTGGACCACGAGTCGGAAGTGCAGCGATGTGAATGACTCTCCCCCACGGACACACATATTATACCTACATTGGCCAAAACCCGCCTAGCATACAAGAAGACGCTGGACGGTCTTTGTGCCTTAGACTATAAGCAATACTTGGCCCAGAGTCACATGGAAGGAGACAAAGCGGGTAGGATGCTGGCATGGCTGTTAAAAACCGACGCCTCGCAGCCTCCTATTATGTGCCTCCGACGGCCATTTGGTAAATACGCAGGAAACAATTAATGACTAAGGGGCCTATTACGATGGCGGCCGGAAAACCACCCCGACCGCCATGGTAGCGGAAAACAACCGCCCGCCGGTACCGCGGCAAAACCGGCGGCCAGATTAAGATGTCCTGCAAAAAACGCGGCGGTAAGAGCCACCTAAAAACCGCCCGTAGCGGGCGGAGAAGGCCAAAACCCATCCGCGGCGGTCGGATTCTCGGAGGAAAGAAACCAAACCGCCGCCAGGACAGCGGAGACACCGCACGGAATATTAGGATATCCCCAATGTGATCGCGGTACGTTCCGCTGTATCCGACCGCCGAAAACGCCAACAGTGATGAATGGGAGAGCCGCCGGAAGGACAGCAGCATAGCCACCGCTGCGGACGCTCCGTGACAAATATGGCGGTGGACAGAAAAAACTCACAACAAGGCCACAAAGTGCACACAGCAAACTAGCCATGCACCCAAAAACACATAACACACCCCAATGACATAACCACATGGCAACTACAAAAATACAAATCCCAGGACAACCTACACAACACACCTGACAGCAATACCCCATTTGGACACACCCACATAGCTGAGTATAAAACCAGCCCCTTCCCTGACCACAATACTTTGCAATACTCCACAACTGAAGGGCCCAACACCAGAGCACAAAGGAGAGGCAAAACTGCACACCATCACTACTCACACCACACACAGCACCACCACTTCCACACCTGCACCTCTAACCCCTCTGCACATCACACACCATACACATCACCCCCACCACTTACACACCTGCACCTCAAACCCCTTAGCACATCACACACCATGGCACCACAGAAAATGCCAAAATTCACAGACAGTGAGTTGACAGTCATGGTAGATGAGATAGTCAGAGTTGAACCACAACTGTTTGGTAACCTGGTCCAACAGACACCATTAGCCAGAAGAAATCAAATGTGGGCAAGGATAGTCGATAAGGTCAATGCAGTAGGGACCATCCCGCGCTCCAAGAAGGAGATCATGAAGCGGTGGCATGACCTCAAGAGCAAGGTGAAAGAGAAGAACAACAAGAACCGTGAGCTGCCTCAGAGGACTGGCGGTGGCCCTCCCATTACACCAAGAACATTCACTGCATGGGAGGATAAGGTGCTTGCCATACTGCATCCAGAGAGTCTCACAGGAATACCCGGGGGAGTGGAGGATGGTAAGTACAAACAAAAGTAGACCATTGCACAGCAATGTACTGTCCAGCACAACTACAAAGCTACATCTCAGAGGCACAAGCATATCCATATGCATCACAATATCCAACACATGTCACACAGATGTAACATCCACTACATCTGAATCACCCCAAAAGGTAGCCAACATTTACAGGGTTATATGTGCCCAGGCAAATAGCACTACAACTCCCACCATGCCCCCTGTCCCACCCCTGAGCAGGATGGAGCACTCCACACCCAGAAGCATTTGGAAGCCATTGTCTCACCACAAACAAACTAACAGGTAGGTAGCCATCTAAACAGGGAGGGCTGTTTGGGGGTGGGAGGCCTGCACGACAACTCCCACCATGCCCCCTGTACCACCCCTGAGCAGGATGGAGCACTCCACACCCAGAAGCATTTGGAAGCCCTTGTCTCACCACAAACAAACTAACAGGTAGGTAGCCATCTTCACTGGGAGGGCTGTTTGGGGGTGGGAGGCCTGCACAACAACTCCCACCATGCCCTCTGTCCCACCCCTGAGCAGGATGGAGCACTCCACACCCAGAAGCATTTGGAAGCCATTGTCTCACCACAAACAAACTAACAGGTAGGTAGCCATCTTCCCTGGGAGGGCTGTTTGGGGGTGGGAGGCCTGCACAACAACTCCCACCATGCCCCCTGTCCCACCCCTGAGCAGGATGGAGCACTCCACACCCAGAAGCATTTGGAAGCCATTGTCTCACCACAAACAAACTAACAGGTAGGTAGCCATCTTCCCTGGGGGGGGGCTGTTTGGGGGTGGGAGGCCTGCACGACAACTCCCACCATGCCCCCTGTCCCACCACTGAGCAGGATGGAGCACTCCACACCCAGAAGCATTTGGAAGCCATTGTCTCACCACAAACAAACTAACAGGTAGGTAGCCATCTTAACAGGGAGGGCTGTTTGGGGGTGGGAGGCCTGCACGACAACTCCCACCATGCCCCCTGTCCCATCCCTGAACAGGATGGAGCACTCCACACCCAGAAGCATTTGGAAGCCATTGTTTCACTACAAACATACTAACAGGTAGGTAGCCATCTTAACAGGGAGGGGGGTTTGGGGATGGGAAGACTGCAGTACTACACCCACCATGCCCCCTTGTTCCCCAGCTCATCAAGATGGAGCATTCCCTCCCACCCAGATGCATGTGTCAGTCATTGCACTGTCCACTTCAAACTAACAGGTAGGTAGACATATTATGTCCCAACCCTGAGCAGGATGGAAGCCTCCAACACACACACACATAGATGTGACACAGATCCAACACAAATGTGAAAACAGAACAGGTAAGTAGACAGTACATGCACACAGCCATTCCTCTGAAAAAGCATGGTGCCATATGACAACAACACCCCTCTCATCCCACAATAATACACACAGATCCTATTGCCACTCACAGTGTGCAGACAGCTAAGCAAATGTAACTGTCACAGCAACCCAAGTGTGACACACCAATTCACATGTAGAAGAAAGTATGTGCACAATCATGCACAGCACTGAATGCCATGTGTAAGTGCCATGTGGCCAGAGCAGCAAGGACCATACGTAAACAAAGAAAGCATGGTTGTCGGTGCAAATTCTGATTTGCACATGACATTACAAAGGTATGCATGAGATGACAATGGCCAGTTCATGCTCAGATGTAACATCTGCCAGGGCAGAGTGATCAACAAGGAGGCGTCACAGAAATGCTTTGTTGCGCTAGTCCCTAGATGGCAACATGTCCCTGTAATCACAAAACATGCACGTGGCGCATGGTATGTTGTGACACCTCACACCATGGACAACTAATGCATGTACCGCAACATCATCTCAGGAGGCACAGTAGTGCGCATACAAACGGCCCGGTCAGAAGAAGATTCCCGCGAGCTCCTCCGGCTGAAGAGGTCCATGGACACCCGCATGGGACAAATTGTGGACCTCCTGGGCCATATAGTGGCGGCAATGAGGGACAGGCCTGCGCCACAAACAACACCTCCACCTCCCCCTGCTGGGCCGCAGGATGACAGTTCAACATCTTCCCCTGCGGCCACAGAGAGGGGTGAGTCCTCAGGACCCCACAGGCCCTACAGCAGAGGCCCCCCCTGCCAAGCGACGAAGGGGCCGTCCAAGAAATCCCTGGGAGTATCCCGTGGCAAAGCACCTGCCAAACGTCAGTCACAGAGCCAGCCATGATGGCAACACTCTGCACTACTGCATTGACTTTTTGGACTGTCCTTCCCCACACTGCCTTGTGAATGGCATCTGTCTGTTGGACTGGGTCACCACATCAATGTGGTGACAACTCGATTCTCTCATGTACCATAACTGTCAACTCACTGCTTCACTAATCACCTCAATGGAAATGTTCACCCCCCTCATATGTCATCATTGTAAATAAATACACCTCACACACATGTTGTTGTTTCTGCTCCGTCTTTATTCCAGGATGTGCAGTCTTCACCATGATTAAAATGTACCACGAGTATGGAATGTATGTAGGCAAGGAGAGGCTGAAGTGACCTAGGAAAACACAACAGAACAAGATTCACTAGTCTGGGTGTGGCATCACAGACATCACACAACACATACCATAAAGCTAATACAACATGCGCACATCACAATGAGCAACAAGTACCAACATACACATCCTGTAGATGTTCAAAATTACCCTGTCCCATAAACATTGTCAGCCACCACTGAGTCAACAACCGGCTGCAGTCACAAAGCTCACATACACCTTCACAACAACAGCAACATCATCAGACAATGGGTCCGTTGTACATTGTCACTCACCTTCAAGTGAAGTAGCGGTCGATGAGCTGTTGACGCAGGTCAACACCATCCTCCTCTCCACTGTCCTCATCACTGGACACGGGTTGGTTTGCAGGTGGGGGCCTTGGCTGCTCATCATCCTCCAGGATCAGGGGGATATCCTTGCGAATGGCTAGGTTGTGGAGCATGCAGCATGCCACTGAAATCGGACACAACTTCCTGGGCGAGTACATGAGTGCACCTCCCGTCTTCTCAAGGCAGCGAAATCGTGACTTCAGGAGACCAAAAGTCCGCTCCACCACACGACGTGTCCTCCCATGGGCATCATTGTAGCGTACATCAGCTGGTGTCCTGGGATTCCGCAGTGGGCTCAGCAACCACGGACGGTTGGGATATGCAGAGTCACCTAGGTGTGAAAAACACAGATAAACCTTGTAATTATACTGTGGCAGAGGACAGCATGTCACACACACAGCACGCTACTGGACTCTTCGTATTCACCCACAATCCATGCACGCTCAGGAAGCAGATTAGCCATGAGCTGTGGTACGATGCTGTTCCGCATGTTGTATGAGTCATGGGCTGAGCCTGCAAATCTGGCACACACGTGCGTGATGATCATGTCCGCCTGGCACACCACTTGCACATTTATGGAGTGGAAATGTTTTCGATTCCTATAAATGTGCTCCCGTGCCTGTGGTGGAACAAGCCCAACATGGGTGCAATCAATGGCCCCAACAACATGGGGGGTGTGTCCAAGGGCATAAAAGTCTCCCTTCACAGCCGCCAATTCAGGCGTCCTGGGGAAATGGATATACCTGTCCTTGTATATCATCATGGCAGACAGGACATCACGCAGCACCATGCTGAACATGGGTTGCGACATCCCACCTGCGATGGACACCGTGTGCTGGAATGATCCAGAGGCAAAAAATGCAGTGCCGCCATCACCTTAGACGTTGGGGTGAAAGCTGTTGGATATGTTCTGCGAGGCTGCAGGTGGGGCTCCAACATAGCACATAGGTTTTGTAGGGTGGCTCTATCCAGACAGAATTTCCGGATGACCTCCTCATCCTCCATGTCTGCCAGCACTGTGTAGGGACGATGTAGATTTGGTCTCCTCCTAGTTGAGATGAAAGTGGACACATGTCAATTCAATACACCATGAGACGTGTACAACATCTTACGTTTTGACTGACACAACGCCAACAATGATTGTCATCACAATTGAGTTACAGAGCAGCTTACATGTAGGGACACCTTCATCTACACTACTCGCACACTTGTCCCCTTTCACACAGCAAGTACATCCAAAACAACATCTGACTATGCGAATGCACGTAGGGATATGGCCACATCTAGCATGAGCAGGCCTGAGAGTATTTCATACAGCATATGTGTAAAACTGCAACACCACTGTCTCATACCTAGCTGCTGTACCTGACACACCTTCAGGCGTAAGTTGAACATGGCACACATCAACAACACAATGACCACAGGCTGAGCGTAAACAACAAGTGTGTGCATGACCCAAGAAAACAAGACAGTCAAATCTGCACATCCTATATTAAGACATACATCACTGTGATTTTCACAGCACTTTCACACATTGACATGTGTACACATTTGAGAGTCCATAACAACACTGTTCTGTATACATGCCCATCAATATCACAAGTGACGTGTGAGTGAGTACATGCCAATGTACTACATGACATACACAAACATGGCATGTGTAGTCAGCAGTGTGTTAAATGTTACACTGGCATCGTGTGCACAATGATGTGCCATTAATCATGTGGCCACTGTGCACTGTTGATGACTGCCCATTGGCCATTGACACAGCATGATGTGTCCATAGGTGCTGACCAAGTGCTCCGCCACCCAAATCACGATCACTCACGTCAATGTATGGCACCCAAATCGTGGAAGGTACCACCTGCCACCAGCGGTGTGTCACCACCAATCCCTAGAACACAATCGCGGTAGTGAGAGATATATATGTATTGCCAAATGGCGGTTGGCATGCTCCGCCACCCAAATCACGGTCACAGGCACCAATGTATGGCACCCAAATCGCGGAAGCTACCGCCTGCCACCAGCGGTGTGTCACCACTAATCCCTAGAACACAATCGCGGTAGTGAGAGATATATATGTATTGCCAAATGGCGGTTGGCATGCTCCGCCACCCAAATCACGGTCACAGGCACCAATGTATGGCACCCATATCGCGAAAGCCACCGCCTGCCACCAGCGGTGTGTCACCACCAATCCCTAGAACACAATCGCGGTAGTGAGAGATATATATGTATTGCCAAATGGCGGTTGGCATGCTCCGCCACCCAAATCACGGTCACAGGCACCAATGTATGGCACCCAAATCGCGGAAGCTACCGCCTGCCACCAGCGGTGTGTCACCACCAATCCCTAGAACACAATCGCGGTAGTGAGAGATATATATGTATTGCCAAATGGTGGTTGGCATGCTCCGCCACCCAAATGACGGTCACAGGCACCAATGTATGGCACCCAAATCGCGGAAGCTACCGCCTGCCACCAGCGGTGTGTCACCACCAATGCCCATTCCCTTGCAGCCAATGGGAACCGCAATCGCGGTAGCCTAATGCAATTTTGAAAATCATGGAAGGCGTGCTCCGCCACCGCGGGGCCGGTCATTGGATGCAATTGAAAAATGCAACACCGCGGTAGCGCCCGCCTGGACCCTGCGGTGTGTCACCGCCATTGCCCATGCCCTTGCAGCCAATGGGAACCGCAATCGCGGTAGGCTAATGCAATTTTGAAAATCGCGGAAGGCGTGCTCCGCCACCACGGGGCCAGTCATTGGATGCAATTGAAAGATGCACCACCGCGGTAGCGCCCGCCTGGCCCCTGCGGTGTGTCACCGCCAATGCCCATGCCCTTGCAGCCAATGGGAACCGCAATCGCGGTAGCCTAATGCAATTTTAAAAATCGCGGAAGGCGTGCTCCGCCACCGCGGGGCCGGTCATTGGATGCATTTGAAAAAGGCTGGCCTGGCACACCAATTGCAGCAGCTTGGAACCACTGAAACTGCCCCAGGGGGCTATATATGTGGGAGAGAGTCTCACATTTCCACAGCTTCCAGGGACTGCTGCCTGAGACCCCTCACCTGCTGCTGTCTCCAGGGACTGCTGCCTGCCACCCCTCAACACCAACTGCTGCTGCTGTCTCCAGGGACTGCTGCCTGCCACCCCTCAACACCACCTGCTTCTGCTGCTGTCTCCAGGGACTGCTGCCTGCCACCCCTCAACACCAACACCAACTGCTGCTGTCTCCAGGGACTGCTGCCTGCCACCCCTCAACACCAACTGCTGCTGCTGCTGTCTCCAGGGACTGCTGCCTGCCACCCCTCAACACCAACTGCTGCTGCTGCTGTCACCTAGCCAAGATGATGTCGAGGACTGAGAAGATCCAGGCCAGTCCCTTCACCAGCGAGGAGCTGGAGGTCCTGCTGGACGAGGTGCTTACACAGTATCCAAGGCTATATGGTGCCCCAAATGTCGTGGTAAGTCTTCAATAGTGTGCCTGCGAGTGTGGGGGTATGTCGTGCACTGCCTAGCACACTTTCACCAGGGGGAAGGGGTCTGTAGCCTATTTCCCACGTTTCCCTGCCTGCACATCAAGATTTGAGGGACATGTATTGTCTTGTCAGCCATACAGTGACGCAGCAAGTTGGTAATGCAGGAGTCAGGACAGTGATTGCTTGTGTGAATGACAAGGACACATCACTGAATGTACAGAGTGTTACATGTGTCTTTTTTTCTTTACTCTCCTTCAATGAGCCATCTCAGCCCTGACAGGCCTTGTGAGAAGGGTGTGGGTTTGTGAGATCATGTCCCTCAATGTGACCTCCATGACACAGTGAGCCATTCACAGGGCAAGGACATTGAGGGCTGCGCAGTGTTGGACACAGTGAGTCTAACCCCCAACATATGTTGATATGTAATGTATGTCTTGCTCTACCTAACAATGGATAGTAGATGTGGGCAGACTAGACATGGCTTCATGTGCTGGCATCCTGCATGTGTATGAGATGGGCAGGTACTGTGTCCACCCTCACACCTGCATGCATTTACGTGTTGTTCTCCCATGCTGATGTACCATGTGAGATGCATTCTTGTCTCTGTGAGACATATCTGTGGATTTGGTATGAGTCAGTATCATGCCACTGTACTGAGAGATATTGGTACATAACACTGTGTCACTGATGTTTTCCCCTCTTGTCTCCCATGCCTGCAGCTCAAAGTACACCAGCGTAAGGCCGTGTGGAGGGCCATTGCATGCAAGGTGCGGGCTCTGTGTGTCTCATACTGACGGCGCACCCACTGCCACAAGAGGTGGGACGACATCTGCCGGCTGAGCAAGAACGTGGCGGAGATGACACTGGGTCTGCTCCCTCGGACTGGCAGGTTGGCGTGGCGCAGCATGACACCACTGATGACCCGCATCTTGGCCGTGACACAGCCTGAGCTGGATGCACATTTGAAGGAGCATCAGCAGCAAGCTAGGGGTGAGTATTCTGGGAAGGGTGACTTTGGCTGTGATTGGCTGCATGTGTTCACAGCCTGGGACAGCGCTGGGCTATGTGATGTTGGTAGTGTGATGCAGTGGCTTGTAAGTGGCCTCTGTGCTGGGTGCAGCTGTAATGCATTTGCCCTACCTGTACTTCCTAGTGTGATTTGAGTACTGAGCATTGACATTGCATTCTGAGTCGTGGGCTTCAGGTATCATCTGCATTGGGGTAGCCTGGGAAATCACATGGAAGGGAACGGCAGTGTGCCTAATCTGAGTGTGCTCTCATCAATGCGTGCATTGCCTAACCTCAGATTTGTGAGGCTTAGACATCTGACGCCAATGTGCTACAGTACTTGTGCCCCACAGTACAACATGGTGGATGGCATGAGCTCATGGCCATTGTGGACTGTTATGTTGGAGTCTGTATCTGTGTTGTCCCCTTCTGCTCCATCCAGATATGACAGTGGCAACATGTTGTGGGGTTCATCCTTGCCCACATCAGGGCCCTATGTGTGCTCAGAGCTATTTGTGTGTCTGGTTGAACGGAGCCACCGGCAGGATATTGTGCTGTGTGGTCATCACATGGCTCACTTATGCCTGGTTTTCTTGTTTACACGCACTGTTCAAGTTCTAAATTGAGGGTGCACAATGTCATAGCACAGGGTGGTGTGCAACATGTAGATTTCTTCATCTTCAGTGGTGCTTTGCTTGCATATGTTTGTTCTGTTGATGCCAATGAACTGACCCTACATCTCTCTCTCTCATGCAGCATCTCCCGTGGGCACGGAAGGACAGGGGACGGACACCAGTGGTGAGGCATCAAGCACAACAGCTGCACACGAGCACAGTGACACAGATGTGACCAGCGCCTCGGAGGGGGACAGGAGTCTGCTGGAGGAATCACAGCCCGAGACGCAAAGCTCAACGTCATCTGACGCCAGCGGTGATGCATCCATGTTGGCGGGCACAGGGAACGGGGACTCTGCCTCCTCTTCCACCACACAGCGTACAGTGCCCACCCTCCCAGCTACTTCCCCTGTTGCTGCCCGTGTTCGCACCAGTAAGCAGGGAAGAGTGTCCTTCACCCCAGGCACCGCTGCCTCTGCCCCTGTCCCCCCTTCTGCCATCAGTGCTGAGTCTGTGGACCTTTTGCGCCAGCTGTGTGTGGGCCAGACAGGTCTCCTCAATTCCTTCATAGACCACGACAAAAAGTTGGCACAGGTGGTTGCTTTCATGGAGGGCATACATTCAGACGTGGGTGGGCTACACCGGACTGTACATTCTTTGTCCTCCGCAGTGACGGCAGCCCTTTAACTGGCACAATCTCGGAGTCCAGCTCCAGTCCCTTTGTCCACCCCTCTGCCAGTGGCCACATCGGACGATAGTGACCACGCACAACAGACCTCAAAGTCAAGATACAGCACACGCAGCACACAGCAGCAACAGCCCAAGCGGTCCAGGGCGCAGACACCATCCCCACAGAAAACTAAAGCCACCCCAGAGCGCAAAGATATAAGCCCGTCAGGGGACACCAAGGGCCACAAAGCCAAGAAGCAGACCTCAGGGTCACATGCCTCAGAGGCATCCCCAGCCAAGGACTCTCCTGTCCCAAAAGCTTCTCGCAAGCACAAGCAGACAGTTTCGGTGCCCGCTGAGAAGGTGGTGCCTGCTAAAAGTACACATAAGAAGGGCTCCAAGGCAGATTCACCCACAACCTCAACTCCCATCCAAAGCCCTGTGAAGCAGGGAAATGCAGGTACTGTAGGGGGAAAACCTGGTAAACAGGGTATGGAGGGGCAAAGGCAAGGCCAGGCCAAGCGAACAGCTGGATCCAGCATGTCCCCAGAGGGAGGGCCACCGTCTGCACCTGATGCAGCTTTGGTGGTGAGTGTGCCTGTTGTGGCCGCCCCACCTCCCACTCCTACCAAGACCACACGTCCATATCGAATCCCCAAGAAGTGGAAAGGTACCCCTCCTTATTCTCCCTCCCACACTGTGTCTCATGGCAGCATATCTCCGCCTCCACGGGCCACAACACCACCCGGTCCAAGCAGCCCTCCGGCTCCCAAAGCCACTGATGCCTCAAGCTCAGCTGGTCCGCTCTCTGCCAGGTCCAGTCCTCCAACTGGCCCCGACACTCAGCCAGCTCCCAGTCAGACTGACAGACAAGTCTGAGGCTAAATCCCCCTCACACACCTGTCTCTCCCACAGCGGTGCCTGACTGCCCATTGGTATCCCCCTAGCTGTGTTGCTGACCATGACTGTGTACAGTCTCACACATTCCCTGTGCAGTTTCTCATGTACCTACTCTGCTGTTTGGACTGGCCACTGGCCTTGCTGTACATTGCTGTGTTTGCCCATTCCCTGTGCAGCTTCTCATGTACCTACTCTGCTGTTTGGACTGGCCACTGGCCTTGCTGTACATTGCTGTGTTTGCCCATTCCCTGTGCAGCTTCTCATGTACCTACTCTGCTGTTTGGCCTGGCCACTGGCCTTGCTGTACATTGCTGTGTTTGCCCATTCCCTGTGCAGCTTCTCATGCACCTACTCTGCTGTTTGGACTGGCCACTGGCCTTGCTCTTGTCTACTTTTTATGCCTATCTGTGACATTTGTAATAAAGACAGTTGCTCCTGTTGTCTGCTTTGTCAGTCTCCTTGCTAAATAAAGGGTTTTCTTTGTGGGTATGGTTTGATGTGACACATGCTATGTACGCCACTTTAACGTTGCCAGTTGCTAGTTACACTATTTCAGAGTTTGGCTGTGGTGAGAGGCACTTCGGTTCTACTTGACTCTGAGGCTTAGGGGTGCACTGATGGTTGTTTGTGATGATCTACTGTTATCCTAATGATTCTATGTTTAGGTTTGCTAAATTGTACACATGTCATGTTAGGATGCACTACCGGCACAGAGTGGGATTATATCCACAGGATTGCAGGCAGGCTGGCCAGGGTCATCATGTATGTGTGATCTTACTTTATGCGTGCTCAGCAGTGTAGGTGTATAGTCATCTTGTGATGGTCAGTCATCCTAGTCACATGGGTTACTTTCAATGTGTGCACTTGGGTGGTCAGGAAGTGTGCAGTGTAGAGGGGGTGACTCTGTCGTGAGTGTTGATGTGTGTGTTCACCTGCAATGTCAACTACACACATGTGTCACCCAGGAGTAGAGTGCCTGTTTGTGTAATTGTTCAGCCCTGTGATTGTGTGCACATGTGTGTGTTGTATGTTGTGCACTGTGCAGTGTGTTGGTGTGTCCTTGCAGTTCTGGCTGACTCCTACTTGTTGTTTTTGGCAATTGTGAGTATGCAGAGTATGTGACTGGCAAGTCAGTGTTGTGTTTTGTTGATCAGCCATGTGTCTTGATGCTGTTTGTACTCACTGTGCATCCCTGCTCAGCCACACTGACATTGTGGGTGTGTTTTCTCATGCATTGCTCTCACATGGGGCTTTATTGCCTCCAGTATGGCATGTGGTGTGTGGTGTCATACCATCCCCTATCTGTGCTTCAGATGCCTACCCATTGTGAGTCTGCACTCCATCTATTTGTGTATGGTACACTCCTGCCATGTCCACTACTGACCTACACACCACTTCACTTTCATGTCAGCTGTCCCCTTTGTTTGCCTGTGTGTGTGCCTCCCCATCACTTCATTTGTCACACTGTGCTTTGTGGTGCAGATCTTTGCACAGGACCAATGTGCCACTCAGGACATTTTCCCTATTGGTTATATGTGATTTTCTTGTACTGTTTAGCAGTCATGGTTGCTCATATGCAGTTCAACTGTTTGTGCTGCACAGTCCTCTGGTCAAGTTGTTTCCACTTTGGTGTCCCAGACTTGTGCATCTGTGGGTGTTGTGTTAGGTGTATGTGTGTTTGCTGAGGTACTGCTTCACTTCCTGAGTGTGATGTTGTCAGTGTGCTGTTTTGATTGTTGTTGTGGGTGTTCATGGTGTGTCCCTCATGTCTGTGTGGGACTGGTATGTTTGGTGTGCACACACTGCTTGGTGTGCATGCAGTGCTGTGAGTGTATGTTGCCTTGTCCTTGCCTGGTGTGCATCCCCTGATGTCCTGCTGTGTTTGCAATGTGATTTATTGGCATGTGCTTCTGTTGTGTGTTTGATGTGGCTGTGTGCAGTGTTTGGGCTGTGTTGTCTCTTGCAGATGACAGACGCTCTGTTTGTGGTGTTCTATTTGCATGACAGTGTGTGTGTTTTGTTAGTGTGGTATGTTTCATTCAGATGTGTGTTGCCAGTGTGGTGTGCCTTACTTGTGTGTCTGTCACATGAACTTAGGTCTATTCTAGTTCCTGTGCTTGTGTTAGGTGCATCCTTGTTGTTTTCTCCTCTCACATCTGAGCTGTCTCTTGTCAGTCTTGTGCATGTGCAGCCAGGTACACTGTGACATCATGTTGACTTGATGGGTGGTGTGGTATGTCTGTCTGTGTGTCATTGTAGGCCCATTTCTCCCAGTTTGTGTCCATGATTGTTTTGTGATGGTGCACTTCTTGTCTGTGTTGTGGTATGTTGTCTGTGCATTGTTCCTGACTGATGGGGTTGTGCACTCCTGTTCTGTCTGTGCTCCCATTGCCATTCCGCAGTTTGGCTGCACAGTTCATGTCTGGTCTTGTTGTGCTTGTGTGTGTGTTTTAGTTGAGTTATGTGTTTGGCTGTTGTTTTTGTGCAGACATTGGTTCTGGCATCCCTGTGTGTGTGTGATGTTTGTGGGTGCCCCCAGGGAGTGTGATTGTTTGTCTGTGTATTGACTGGACTTTATTGACACCCTTCTGTGTGTCTGGCACTGGTGTTGTGTGCTGCAGGTGTGATGGGGGTATGTGTGAGGATTCCTACTTGTGTTTGACAGTCATGGAGTGTGTCAATGGGCCCTGTGTGTTGTGCTGCTGACATGCTCCTGTCAAGTAGTTGGATACATATGTGTGGCTGTTCACTGTTTGACTTCAGGGCCTTCCTTTCATCCCTGTGCCTATCCATGGGTTGCCTTGCTGTCTCCCTGAGTTGTTGCACTGAGGTGACTGTGGTTTGACTTCACTCACTGTGCCAGCCATGTGTGATTTGATGGGCTGAGGGTGTTCTTATATATTCCTTGTCTTGCATGTGATGTACACATGCTTGGTAGTTGGCTCCTTGGCCTTCCAATTGTGGGCACCTCACTTTAGCTTTCCTATATGTTGTACTCCATTGCTGCTGGCATGTGGTCTGTGTATGTGGCTGTGTGTCAGTGTGGGGTATGTCTGTGTGACTTGGCAGGCTGTGTGTCCAGTGGAGTGATTGTTCATTATCTGTGTGTGTGTGCATTTTCTGCTTGTACTCAGTTTTCTTGCCATGTGTGTGGTGTTGTTGTGGTGTGTGGGTTGCCCTGGCCCTGTGCTTCTGTGCGTTCCTCTGCAGCCACTCCTGCTGTGGCTGTCTCCCTAGTTGTTTGGTGTGTAATGCATGGTGTGGGTTCACCTGGCTTGTTGTTGTGCATGGGGGCACATGGCATGTCCTTTCATGGGGGGGCCTGGTGTGTGGGGGTGGAGGTGTGGCCCTGTGGTCTTTGTGCACTACCCATGCCTGGCGCTGGCCCTGCCTTCTGCATTGTGCGCATGTTTTCCCGCGTTTTCACCGCTGCGGTGACGTGACCGGGACATTACTTCATGATCACGGTGGATGGGTGACCTGGATGCGGAGGGGTGATTTGGTGACAGGTAGGACATGTGTGGGTACACTTGTGGATGTGTTCCTGTCCCCACCAGGGTGTCTGGTGTGGACAGGAACCCTAGTTCAGCCCATGCGTTGTGTGTTGTGGTTGTGTGCGGAGTTGTGTTGCATACCTGCGGCGGCGTCCGCGACGGGCCATGAGTTGCTAGTGATGTATCAGGTACAGCGCCGGGAAGACGTGCAAAGCTAGGTCCATTGCGCTCAGGACCGGGCGGTTGGGACCGGGGATCAGGTTTAGCGATCCGCTGTGATGCTTCCGCCGTCTCTGGTTGGGCGGTTTCTCCGCTGCGGTGCGACTGGCTGTTTGGGGCATCCTTATTTGTACGGTGGTCGGGACGACATTCCGCACGGCGGTGAGTCTCCATTGGCTCCCACAGCCGCGGTGGCGGGCGCACTTTGATGGCGGTTAGCGTCGCACCGCGCCGGACAGGAAATGGGCTACGTTTGGCCATCCTAATATGGCGGGTGTGAGGTCCGCTGCTGGCGTGCGGAAAAAAGCATTTTCCGCCACCGCCAGCACCGTGGTGGTGCCTCCGACCGCCATCGTAATAGGCTCCTAAATACTATGCCTCCCTCTATACAGCTCTTGACGACCCCTCATCTATCCAACAGTTCCTGTCTCACGTAAACCTCCCGCAGATAACATAAGCCCAATATGAATCGCTTGAGGCCCCTATATCCGAAGACGAGATCTCTGAAACCATCAAACAATTAGCTACAGGCAAGGCCCCGGGGGCAGATGGATTTTTACTCAACTTACTCTGAACAACTTACTTCGAGGTTATGCACTATATACGGTGAGGCATTTGAACGGAGGGGGGAGCTGCCTCCCTCCCTGCGAGAGGCGATACTGGTAGTATTACCAAAGCCAGGCAGGGACCCACTTCAAATGGGCTCTTATCGCCCACTGTCCCTACTGAACTCTGATTACAACATGTTGGGCAAGATACTAGCCAACACATTAGTAGATGTAGTACAAATACTGGTTCATGACGACCAGAATGGATTCATCCCAGGGAGAAACACTGGCCTGAACCTACGTAGGCTTTTCAAATTATTGGAGTGGGCCCGGACTGAGGCAGACTTGCCATGGATAGCCGCCTTAGATATTGAGAAAGCATTCAATCCCTTGGGATGGCAATACCTGTTAGCTGTCTTGGCAAGATTTGGCATGGGTCCTAACTTCCTGAGATTGGTGAGGATATTATATACAAAGCCTCAGGCCAGAGTCAAGACGGGTCGCATAATTTCTCCCTCTTTTACTATAGAACGCGGAACGAGGCAGGGATGCCCTCTACGCCCATTATTTTTGCGTTGGCCATGGAGCCCCTGGCATGCAGGCTTCGCTGCCGGGTCTTAGACTGGGGCATACAAGTGTATATGCAATGGCACATAGTTTCTCTCTATGCAGACGATGAGTTAATCTATCTGCGTGACCAGAATGCAGTTCTGCAAGACCTAATGGAACTACTGGACGAACATGCCCGAATCTCTGGTCTACGGGTCAATTGGTCCAATTCAGTGGTATTCCCAATGAAACCCCTGTCCGTAAATCAAAGACGCACCCCACCCTGCACCCCACTGACATGGGCTTACGACACCTTTAAATATCTGGGAGTCCACATTTATCACTCTCAGGCAGACCTGATAGAGGGCAACTTGGGGAAGGCGATCACTAGAGCCCGAGCTGCCCTCCCATTCTGGACGAGTCTGCCTTTATCCCCCATGGGTCGCGTCACCATTTCTAAGATGCTCCTACTCCCTCGACTTTTGTACTTTTCCTCTACCCTCCCCTATAAGCTACCACATAGGTTCTTTAAAGACTTGGAGTCACTTCTTGTGTCCCTGATCTGGGGTGGCTCCAGACCCAGAGTGGCACTCTAGAAATGATACCTCCCTATGTCCGAAGGGGGTCAAGGGGCACCAGACTATGAGCATTACTATGCAGCTGCGCAGCTACAATGGCCCATGAGGTGGCTCGCGAACAGTAATCTAACTGAGTTGGATTCCTGGGAGGCAACCCTGCGACAGCCAACCATGATGGAATGGCTATCGGGCTCCAAAACATCACTACAGAAAACACAGGGAAACCTCCTAATGTCAGCGGCTGGTTGAAATACATACTGCCAAGTGGTCAGCCTGCACCACATGCACCAAATCTCCCTCTCGAAGTACTCCAGAGACCCTACACTTGCCATTAGCGCCCGGAACTCAAAACGTGGCATGCGGTGGGACTGGATATATGGGAGACCTATTTGTAGACTTGAATTTATGTGACTTTGCAAGGCTGATGGATGACTACGGGTTATCCCGGGGACATTCCTACTCCACGCAACACTGACGCAGCAATTACTCCAGACTTGGGGCAATACACGCATGGAACCCATTACATCTAAGGTACTACAAACTCTACTAATGCATGGGCAGAGCAAAAAAGCGATCACAGCAATTTACAACTCCCTCAGATCCTATTCAACACCCCTGCTGGCATCACTACGCGAATACTGGGACTCGGCACTGACGACCAGTATCACTGATAAGCAGTGGACACAATGTATAAGCCACCCTAAAACTATATCCATGAAAGCCAGGCTGAAATACACGCAATTTAACTACCTTCATCACACGTATCTCACGCCGCATAGATTAGCACGCATGTGCCCTAGCTCCAATGACATTTGCCCTAGGTGCCTAAACACACAGACGTCACATTTACCCCACAGGGTCTGGACATGTCCCTGACTCAGGACATTTTGGAATGAAGTAGCCGGGATCTTGACAGATACAGTGGGCACCCCGATAGCAGCCCAGGGTCTACACTTTTTGCTCAGAATAACGAAACACAACACCCAACGTAAGAACCTTAATAAGTTTGTAGATCTGGCATTAGGACTGGCAAAATGCAGATTAGCCATGGCCTGGAAATCACTGGTGGGCCCCAACACACACACATGGCTCCTAGACCTTCGCAGGGCACTCGTTGCAGAGCACAAGGCCCAATTGAGCAACGTAGCACGGATGCCTCCATCGACCAACCCCGTGCAATGGCGTCATTATCTAACCACCATAGAAGCAAAACTGAGTGCAATAAACCCAACTGCAACTTAAAATATACCATCACCCTGTACCTTTAGAACACCATGTCACAATTGCAAAGTATATATGCAATTACCTATTGATTGCAAACGCGAAACCAGGGACGACGTTGGTGGAATCATATGTATACTCGCATGAAGCGCAGATTTCCTCCCTTCAGCGTTCTTAAGCATATACCTAGATACACATGCTTGATCGCACATGGCTAGTACGAACGATAGATGTACGGCAGACAGGAACAGACAATTTTGGACAGACACTATTATTAATGTTGTTGATGTTAAAAAAAATAATAATCTGCGGCACTAAATGTTAATATTGGCTTAATAATAATGTTCATATTACGGCTTGGCACCCAACCAAAGCTGCTCTTGTAACCGCTTGTGTTACACTGTGCATATTATCATTGATATAGTTTCTTTGTATAAATTGCTGAAATCAATAAAGATTATTAAAAAAAAAAAAGGATAGGTCCAGACCACACAATCAAAGGCCTTTTCTTCATCAAGCAGTACCAGTGGCATTGGCTCTCTAGTCCAGCTGCTAGGTCGAATAATGCTATAGCCCTGTTGACATGATTGGTGGTGTCTCTGCCGGGTACGAAGCTGTGCTGCCAAGGGGATACTATTTTGGCAAGGATCCCGCTCAAGTGTGTGACTATCTTTCAAATAGATTTTGTGTCACTATTTCTAATAACAGGCGATATAACCCTGGGTTTGTAACCAGTTTGTTTTTCTTAAAAAAAAACTATAATGCTGCTATTAGTCCAAGATTTGCGGGGGCAATTTCCAGCTTGAATCACTGTAAACATAGCCAATAATTGTTCTGCTAGAAGTGTGAAAATTTGTTTATAGAGTACTAGTGAGATCCCATTTAGGCAAACTGCCTTGCCTGCTGGAAGTGAATCTATAGCCATTGTAATCTCAGCTAAAGTAATTGGTTCATTGATAACCTCTCTTTCTTCATTAGTTATTGATGTCAGATATAAATTATCCAGGCGTGAATTAATTCTATCAAAGTCTGCAGTTTCTTCTTGCTCATACGGTTGTTTTTTAGAACCCATGAAAAAACTGAACATTTTCCAGGTTTGTAGTTACAGTGTTTTCTTCATTGTCTAATATTTCTTGATAATTATTTTTTGCAGACCGTTGCCTTAGCTTAAAAGCAAAGATTTCCCCCCAAACTCTCCTCAAATTCATAGCACTCAGTGAATGCGTGGCATATTTTTTAGCGGATTTCTGGTGATGCCAAGAGTATCATTTTTGCATTAGCAACTGCGATCTGTTCCCAGATGTTTGATTTACTTTCCAAATTAGCACGCTCTGTATGGGTTGCATGCAGTCGCTGGTGAATCTGGTTTTGGTGGTATACAGAATAGCCCTTGGTCTTGCCTCATAGTCCGCTTTAAACATATCCCATATTATACCTAACTCAGGGATCCAGTTTGCGACTTTCTTAATATATTCTAAGTCATATAGTAGTGCCCTCTCAAACGTCCATTTAATTATACATGAATTTGTGCACTTGAAAATCAACCCACAACAGGCAGTGGTGAGACAAAACTTTGGGATATAATTGTATTTCTGCTGCATGTAATAGGCTGCAAAACACTAAGAAATAGTCTAATCTGGAATATTTCTTAGTTGTTGAGACAAAAAGGTAAACCAAAGATCTCCAACTTTTAGTTTTTCCAATACATTGACCACTCCTTGGTCTTGTTTGAGTTTTGCTACAGCGTAGGTTTTCAACAAAGTTGAGTTTGGCTTGTATATTCAGTACGGCCACAACTAAAGTCTCTGCATATAATTAGTGTAGTAGGCCTCTGAGCCAAATCAAAATTCAAACCATCAAAAAGCACCGGATCCTCCAAATTTGACCCATTTATAGAGCAAAGAGTCTATATATAGAGCCTCCAAAATGCACTCCACAATTGCCCATCTTTGTAACGAATTGGACAGAGTCCTTTGAAGCCTGCAGGAACTTAACCTGGTGAGAATTGCTATCCCCCATGTCTTTGTGCTTTGTGATGTTGTTGTAAGGCCTCTAAACCAAGACTATCCAAACAGCTACGATCATCATAAGCGATGCGTGTCTGCTAGATACATAACATATCTGCCTTAAGAGTTCCCAGCCCCTCCTTAGCTATCAATCTTTTACTGCGGACGTTCAAAACCCTAATAGTGACAGATATTATTTTTGTTTTCTGTGTCCTACCCACTATTGTAATGCTTAAAAAATCACTCCTACCTTATTTCCAAATTATGTTTGCCTACAGTGTTAATAGTACCTTCCACAAAATTTTTTTGCAAGAAAACCCCCTTTTACACCCTGCCACCCCAAATGTGCTCTCCCACAATGCAGCCCATGGACGTTTCTCCTTCCACTACCACCGAACCCTCACCACTGCCCCCTCCACCTTCCCCCCTCGCTGATTCCCCCATGTCCCAACCCACCCCTCAAACCCTCTGGACCTCCAGATGGGAAGTCCCCCCATTATTAGGGAAAACATCCAGCCATGGCCCATCCACTGACATTGCAAGGTTTTGATGGCCCAGAATGCTGCAGCCAAATAAGTTTAAGACATTTCAAACGACAAGAATAATATTGCAATATTTGGCTCATAAAACTAGCATAAAATAAGAACTACTACTGATATTCTTTTGCATTTATCTCTGAGGTGAAAAGAAGGCTTTTAATTCCATGTTTACTTTCAGACGTGCTGGACTTATGAGGTATGCCTGACAGCTTTTTTCCTAAAATTTCTTTATGAGCTGTCTTAGTTGCCAACTCCTTTTGACCGTCGAATGGCAAAAGTCTGGTCTAATAAAGAAGGGGTGTCCATCAGCCGTTATTTTAGCGTACATGACAACTATATCTAGCACTGGATAGTAAGTGATACTTCTGTGTGCATCCTAGTAGGTATGTGTGTCTGTGCATGGTACATGTAGAATCACCAAGAGAGAGAGGGAAATTATAAAAGGAGCACTCTCGGTCCCCCAAACAATGTATTATAATCAACAAAAGAGTGTGCCTTTATAGAAAAAGAAGAGCGAATGCGCAGAATCTTACTAGATTCTTTAGAAAGCTCTCACTCACCAACCTAGTTGGTGACATGCTTCATCATTGGGCCCCACCGTGGAAAGCCGAATGCCACCCCGGTGTGCTGCGACGCCAGAATTACTGCGGAGCTGGAAACAATTGTGATTTGATAAGAACAGTGAGAGTGAGTTTAAAAATGTCTAAATTGTGTCAAAAAATATACTTTATTAAATTGCCAATCAGACATAGTTAAAAATGAAGTGTGTGGACAAGATACTGAATGAATTGTTCAGTTATGTCCTCTGAATTCTGGTCAACATGTTTCTGCCTATGTGTGCGTTATTATCCAGGCATTCGTCAGGACCGAAGGTGTAGTGAAGTGAACCCCGGCGGTATGGACGTGCTAAAGCCCACCCTAACCTGAGGTTATGAATGTAAAAAATAAATACCGACTGTGGTAGTCATAAGAGCCTCGTGTTTGAGAGGAACCGAGTTTATTATATGGTGTAACAACTGCTTACACCATGGGTCTCGGGAGGGGGGTGGTGGCAAAATGGCACACCGCCTTCGCTGCCAGGCACCCGCTTGGAACCTGCGCTGACCCTCGTTTTATCGGACCCCGCTGTGCATGGTACATACCATAGATTCCTATGAGGTGTATTTTGGAAGCCCTTGGCCTGGAAAGTCTAGTGGAGGTGAAGGCTGCAACCCCAGACAGGAGATGTGGATTGCTGACATTCCTGAGGACTGAGTGGGAGTACATTCACTGGAGGAAGGGAAGGGAAATGGTCCTCTGTGCACATTAAGAGGCATATTTACAATTGATATCCCCTTCTCCTTATTTACAAAGCGGCGTTAAACCACTTAACAAGGCTTAATGCCGCCTTGTAAATAATGCCCCTTTTCACGCTTCACTTAACGTGAAAGGGGCATGCAGTGGGTGTTGCAGTGGGCGTTCCACCGCAACACCCATTGCTTTTTGACACTGCACCATATTTACAAGGCTGGGACAGCGTCAAAAAACTAAGACCAGGGAATACCTGGTCTTAGACTGGCGATACGAGGAGACATTATAATTCTCGTCGTATTTTGCTCTTTCTATGTGTGCTGCATACTGCAGCACACATAAAAAGAGCAAATCACCTATGAAGATTGTTTATGTGCAGGAAGGTATCCCTTCCTGTACATAAACAATCGCCCCTGCAACACAGGCACCCTTGCAACATGGCTCAAGGGTTCCTGCGCTGGCGCTAGGGAGCTTTATTAGCACCAGCACTAGGGGAAACACAGGGGTGTGCCGTATTTTTGTAAATACAGCGCATCCCTGCATCTTAAAAATGTCAGAGCGTGGTGTTACCAATTTTGGAGTAACACCGTGTTCCAACATTGTGTTGTAAATATCCCCACTAAAGTCTCTTTAGTTCCAGAAAGAGTTAATGGTCAATGGGGCCGGGACACATTATCACAGAAAGGGTGGGTCTAATAATTCCCTGTAAGACCAGGGAATCATGAAAGAAGGGAAGGCTTGGGCCTTTGAACCTTTGTGAGGCAGGTGTTATGGGTCAATCAGAATTGGAGGCATACCAGCTGTCCCTGTGACAAAGGGTAGAGCAGAGGAGAGGGCACTAAGGAAGTTGACACCCACAATAGGAATATCAAAACATTGGACAATAAATCACATCCATATCTGGATTTTGGCCATATAGGTGGAAGCATAAGTCCCAGAAGTCACTCAACAGCACTGTTCTACAGCTGGGTTCAACTGGACAGAAGTTCACAAAGACTTCTAGTTTTTGGAACCAGGTCTGGCGCTCAAGGTCTACTAGTCTCCAGCTGAGTGAGTGTCCATCACCCAGGAAGTCAAGACCATTTGCCCTTAGGTTTGAGCACCAACCTTCTGCCTGCCTGCCAAGACCATTGGATCCTGTGAGGAGGGGGAGAGCGTCTGGAGGGAGCGAGGACCAGAAGGTATCCTGCCAAGTGGATCCGGGTGAGAAAAGTGTGAGATGCACGCTCTGGTTGGAACCATTGCAAGAGTGCAGGCCATCCACCCGCTGTTGCGGGAGCTAGGGTCGTCACCCTTATGACAGTTAAGATTGGTGACCCCCGTCATACAGGAGGATTCCACAGTGAAGCTAGGGCCAATGTCCTTGTGTGTGCATGTGTGCTGAACTTGGCGACCCCTTTGTGCCATGAGGGGGCCACCATGAAATAAGGGCTGTCACCCGTATGTGCGCTGAAGTCAACAACCTCTGCGTGTCAGGATGGAGCCACCGTCAAGCTAGGGCTGTCACCTGTGTGGGTGCTGAAGTCAGTGATCTCCATGTGACCAGGAGGGGACCATAGTGAAGATAAAGCCGTCATCTGAGTGCAAGCCAAAGTCTGTGACTCCTGTGTGACCGGGGTGGGGAGTCACTCTGTGCGAGCCAAAGTTGGCAACCCCAGTGTTCCGGGAGAAGGCCAATGTGAAATCAGGGCAACCGATTGCTACAAGAGCCCAAGACATGACATCCGACACCAAGACTGAGGAGGCATGATGCATCATCGGGGAAAGACTGCAAGAGGTTATGGGCCCTCAGCACTGGAAGGCCGGAGCCTGCAAAAAAGCACCCTTGTCCTCCTGTGCTTACTGGCTGCTATTGGGTCAGTTAAGACTGTTCTAGGCTGTGGGTCCTGCTGGGGACTTAATACCTAGCACTGCTAACATTAAGGCCAAACTTAGACCTTGCTACCTGGGGACTAGCATGGGCCACATCTGGGAATTGCCTCCATTATCAAATGGGGAATAACCAACCCCCCTAGATGGGAAAGAGGAGCTTGAGGATTCTGCCCAGGATGATGATGCTATCACTTCAGCCATAAGAGGCTGTGGGGAGTATTTAGTGTCTTGTTTCTATGCTTTGTGTGTTTACATAAAAATGCTAATTTTGTCATAAAAGTAAGTATTTGACTGGGCAATAAGCTTATCGCCATTACAGTTGGTACTTTGAATCTTGCGGTGTGAATGCATTACAGCTAACAACAGGAGTAAAAGGCCACAACCCCCACTGTTGGACCCAGTAACCCCTACTTGTCCCATGGCCCTCTCAAAGGGATTCTGACAACTGGGAAACCAATGGTCACAAAGATTCACAAGGAAAGACAATAAGAGCTAAACAGCTTTGGACATGTATTGCTGCCTTCAAAAGGCAGCTTCTATTGGTGGATGTCCTGCACACACTGGCCCACAAAGTCTGCTGTGCAAGTGCAGACATGCAAAGAAGCAGCCATAACCTGGTTGCAAACAAAGGTCAATGCAGAAATACTCCACAATTCAATCATCACACAAAAATGAAGCCCCGCCTCTTGGCTTTCCATAGAAGCACAAGCTATTTCCTAGGACAAGATGAACTCCCTAAATTCGTTATTCCAGAGGTCAGTGATTGAAACATACCCAACCATTGCATTGCAAATATTTGTTTGTTTACTAGCGCCCATGCGGCGCTTTCACATTTATGGAGGCCGCGCCCCTTTCTTTAGACAAGTCACATCTAAAGAAAGGGGCGTGGCAGACATTAAAGTGAAACCACGGCATGGGGCGCTTTGACAAAAAAAAGCTACTGTTTGTCAAGTTGACAAACAGATGGGGTTTTTTGTAAAAGAGCCCATGCCCCGCTTTTACTTTAATAGCGGGCACGCACCTATCTTTAGACACGGCTTGTCTAAAGTAAGGGGCGCGGCTTCCATGAATGTGAAATCGCAGTATGGGCGCTAGTAAACAAACAAAAAAAAATTAATAAGTAAGTGCAGGCGCTATACTTTAAGCGGACCGCGCTGCTAAAATAAATAAAAAAAGAAGCGCGCCCGCTATAGTTAAAGCAGACCGCCATTAGTAAATAAAATAAAAGCAGGCGGCGTGCTGCGACATAGTGGGTGGAATAGGGGCAAATCATTAAACAAAATAGTGCTCACAGCCAAGATAAAACAGACCATGCAACAAGACAAGTAAAAGGTCCAGTCTTTATGGGAGGTAACAAATGCAGACAAGGCGGTACCAAGGAGGGACTAACAAGCCTAATAACGACTCGGAAGCCAGCGTATACGAAGGACAATAACACAAGCCAATTAAAAATATGGTTGGAGAGTGGGCGGGGCTTCAAAGCCATACTCCAATACTGCATGCCTCGCAGCAGCGCATGCGCTGCCCAGGCTCGACCTAAAAAGGCTGTAAATGCTTAAGAGCAGGCTATAATATAACAGCGGTGCAGGTTTATAGACTCTTACTCTGAACTCTCAAATGATGGCACGTTCCCTGCTGGAGTCTTAGCCACTCATTTTGGAAGCCGCACAGCAAAAGGCACAGTTAACTTTAAGGCAGTGTGATGGGTCGGTATTAGATCAGAAGAGAGAAGAGGAAGACCTACACCCTTGTTTTCTTTAGTATAAATATCTCAAATTGATAGGATACCACAGAGCAAGACAGGATGAACCAGCAGAACAGTTGTGGCTCAGAGAACAAGGAAGGGTAAAGAGCCTGAAAATGCCTCAGGGCTCAGCACAGAAAGAATGGAGTTAGAGGGATTAAGTGACCCAAGTAAAGCAATAGCTGTTGAAGTTGAACCACCCAGGCCTCCCCATTAGTAAAATCCATAAAAGACATTGTGTGAAAGCATTTTACCCATAGAGCTATAAGGAATGAAAGTCTGAATCTATCACTTTCCACTCAGAGGACTGACTATACCTCTCCAACTTCTCTGAATGTGGCTGAGATACAAGATGTAATGGGACCAAGTGTACAAAGTTTGGAGCAGAGACTGTAATCATTGCCATATATGTTTAAGGAGTTAATGGGAGGTATCCCAGAAGATGATATACAGGACACTATGGATAATGACTTGTGCATTCTACAGGAGAAACTAAGGGTCTGATTTAGATCTTGGCGGACGGGTTACTCCGTCACAACGGTGATTGATATCCCGTCCGCCAAAATAGAAATCCCATAGGATATAATGAGATTTATATTTCGGTGGACGGGATATCCATCACCATTGTGATAGAGTAACCTATCCGCCAAAATCTAAATCAGGCCCCAAATCATCAAGAGGCTTCTTATATGGCAAAGAAGGTCCCAAATGCCATCTCAGCAAGGGAAAGTGATTAATATGCCTTTATTAAGTAATGCGAGTATATCCTGCCAAGATTTACCCTCCAATATGAATATGGATGTGGATATGTCCTCTAGCCCATCCTCTTCCTTGTTGGACAAATGGTTCTGATGCAAAAGACTTTGCAAGGCATCTTTGAGACTATAGTTTGCAATACTGATACTTTAAAACCCACAAGTCCTATTTATAGGCTATAGCCGCCAAACTATAACAAATAAATAGTTGTATGCCGAGCTAGGTAATATGGGTGGTAAGAGTGGAAGAAAATGTTAGAGGGGGGGGGTTGGAGTAACATTTTCCGATGCAGTATTACCTCCTGTATATATATCTAAACACTCAATGCTAATAAAAAGGCGAGGATGTTCTCCCACATGCTATAAAGCTAATAGGGTAAGGAGAAACTTTGCTTATAACCCATGCACATGCACATGTATTGGTACTGAGAGTGACCCAAAAAAGATATAAAGACAAAAGCAAGGAAGGTTTGATGTGATAATAGGAGGGATAGGGTAAGAGAAATTGAGAATGTGCAAGGTGGAAATCTGATAAAAATTGATATACACAATGGTGATGGGTTGAGAGAAGGGAGAGGCAGAGGTGTAGTGTCGTGTGTGTTGGAGATAGTGGGACCCTTCTGGTCTCTGTCGGACTCCATAGAATGGTGACATAAGTGATTGGCGGTCGTTGGGAAAAAGCATGATGTATTACAGGCAGTTAACGGTTACACTCTGAGGAATAAAGAAGTGTAATACCTAGCTCAGTGTGTAGCATGATTATTTGCCTGCTCGTGGGCTGGGAGGATGCTATAAGGGGCAAATTTGGAGAAAGAGAGACTTGCTTATACCCCCAAAATCTCAGTGAAATTAATGTACAACATAACACAAGACTGATTGTGATAAGGCAAGGTAAATTTTCCTGTAAGTAACACAGGAAACATGGTACAAAAGAGAAATATAGAAATAAGAAGTAAGGATGAAAATAGCTTATTGGTATTTACGGAACCTGACTGTAGGAAAGTAGGATCTGCTTTTATGGTTACCACCACTTTTTGCCTGGTGCTAAGCCGTTATTGACTAGTCTGACTGGGATCCTGCTAATCAGGAACCCTGTCTCTCTGCTTTCTCCCTTAAATTGTTAGGTTCAGTACTTAGGTACATCCCAGGTTGGATACTGAGGTACCCTTATCAGTCCCTAGTATATGGTACTAAGGTACCCAGGGCATAGGTACACTAGAGGTCCCCCATGGGCTGAAGCATGTATTATGCCACCCATGGGAAACCATTCAAACTGTAACTACAGGCCTGCCATTGCAGCCTGTGTAAGCTGGTGCTAGCACCACTTACGAAAGATATAGGTTTCCTATATCTAGGGTCACTGCACTTAAAACCTATAAGTCACCCCTATATCAGGCCTTTGCAATCCTGAAGGCAGGGTGCGTGGTTCTAAGTGTGAGGGTGCCCCTGCATGAGCAAGAAAACCCTACAGCCTATGGAGTCCATTCTCCCAGGTTGTAAGTGAAGCAGCCATATACCATATAGAGGGGCACCACGTAATTATGCGATGACCATCTCGAAATTGGCTGCAACAAATCCTATCATGTTTGGTAAACGGTGTGGGAGGTATGATTCCAAGCACTGGAAGAGCCCTCCGTTGGGCTCTCAGTGTTCCCGGTACCAGTCTTCTAGACCCGGACAGCAAAACATGGCTGCTGCTGACCAGAGACATGATTCTGCCCTCCTGCTGCTGAGCCAAGCTCGAGCAGGGGAAGGCAGAACAATAGGTATCTTGTCACAGGGAGGTGTGACCACCTCTCAGACAAGATTTAGTGTATTGGGGCCGGGTGGGTGGGCTTGCCAGTGCCACAAAGTCAGCATGAGGGGCACATTTGGTGCCTCCTTGCATAGTCCAGTTCAAACCAGCTCTGGGAGCCGTTGGCTCCCACTTTGGTGCAAAACTGGACAAAGGACATGGGAGTAACCTCCCCCCTGTCCAAACCATCCCCTGGGAGGGTCCCCTGAATCGTCCCAACCCTTTCCTTAGGGTACTTAAGGCCTTACCTGTGGGTGGGTCCCTAGATTCGTCGTGGGCCATGATTCAATTCAGACACCACTTCAACTTCTACCGTCTGGGCACTCTGGAGTCCGCTGGACTTCGTTTGAGCTCGACTTCGTCCCCCTTCCAGTCTGCTGCATCATCTGTGCCTGTGCACCATACAGGAACCTTCCAAGGCCTGTGGGCATCCAAGACACCTGAAGGAATCTCCCTTGAAGTGAAGGAGTCACTTCCCTGCATCTGCAGGCACCACAACTAAGCTGACAGGTCTGCTGATCCGGAACTCCTACGGACTCCGAAAGGTTCTGCAACACAGGTGGTAGTTCTCCACATCTCTCGAGGCCTGCCCTTACCTCGCACCAAGATTGAGGCCAGTATTCCTTGTGGGAGCCGCAGGAACCGAACCCCTGTGCACGGCGTCGACTTGCAGTTGCAAAGTCTTGTTAGCTTCCTTCCACCAAGATCTTCGGGCTCCAAGTAGCACCAACCTCAAGCATCTCCAGTGACCAAAGTCTTTGTCCACATCGCATCGTTTGCACCATGGCCTGCATCTTTTGGTGAGCTGCTCGAGGTCCTCTTGCGACTCCAGTGCCTCCGGCCTGTGAGTCCTGTTGAGGGTCACCTTTGTTTCTTTTGGGCTCCCCTGATTGCTCGGGGCCTGCCTTGACTCCCCTGCTTGTGGTGAGTCACCTTCTTCAACTTCTATGTTGTTTGCAGTTGCCAAGGCTTGTTGGTGCTCACGCCAGACACCAACCCCTCAACTCTCGACATCCGACGTGGGACAGCTCGTGCATGGCTCCTGGTCTTCCTCAGCATCGCCTGGTCCTCACAGCTGCAGAGTCAAGGTCACTCTCAACTCTACTGAAACTCCCTACATCGGTGGGCATTCGTCTTCCAGATCTCCTGGTCACTCCTGGGTGACATAGACTCTGTCCCCTCTGCTTGCAGGTACCTCTCAACTAGAATCCACCTTCAGATTCTCCAGCAGCGGCACTTTCCTGAAGGCCTCCATTGGGTTCGACGGCGGTTTCTGACACCACTTCACACGAACCCGGCTTCCCAGGTGTAGGTACTAGGGTATCCACGGGTGTGATGGCTCTCCAACCTTCTGTCTTCCACGGGGTTTCTTCAGGGTCCACTGGGAAGGGTTCTTAATCTTTAAAATTCCAACCGCGACTTACACGTTGATTTGTACGGAGAATGCGGTCGTGTTCCCACACTGCACACGATCTCTGTGGGGCTCCTAGTCTCTCACCTTGGGTGGTTCCTTCGGTCCCCAGCACTTCTACATCCTCTCGACATTGTCTTGACCCAAGTTGTGGTTCTTATACCACTTTCTTAGTATATGGTTTGGTCCCCCCCTGGGGTCCACTGTATATTTTGTGCTATTTACGTGATTTCTATGCGAAGTATTGTGTGCATTATGCATATCTCCGGGTAAGAGATATTTGTATGTGTTAGAGAGCATTAAATAATAAATACTTATTTTTATAAATACCTTGTGTGGTTCTTTTTCACTTAATCTATACTTATAAGATTGCATTCTGGTGAAACAAGCTGCTTTACACTCCTTCTGGACTAAGCCTGAAGGCTGCTCTCCACAGCTACCACTTAGAGAGCTTTCTAAGATTGTCTAAGACCTCCTAAATCACCATAAGGGTTGTCTGGACTGGTGTAGGGTGTCCACTTACATAGGTGTACATCATATACCAGGCCAGCCTCTCACATTGGTGTGCAGCGGTTGGGATTCAAGCCTGCATTGGTTTACCAGATACATCTTTGTATTTATTAATTGAACAACCATCACTAATACTAAGCACATATACTACAAGCTTAGAATAGTAAGTTCTACTGAACTTAGGGTTGGGTAGCCAAGGGTCTAGCACACCCTTTCTCCACCCTCAGAGAGTTTAGTTCCCACTAGGTTAGGTAGGTGCAACACCACACCACACTTAGTATGTTTTCATAAGAAGATGCCAGTGGCTCTCTGACTGCTAGATACAGTGAACTTTCGTTCCAAGAACTGAAAGCACTGTGTGCCTCTAGAAAGCTGAAGACAGGGAAAGGAGCCAACACTCAACGCCTCCTAGAGGTGTTGCTGTTAGATGACCTTAAGAAAACAAGTGGGTCAGATGAACAGGAAAGAGTGGGTGGACAGGGGAAGGAAGATAGGCCAGGGGGGGAACCCCTCTATGACCTTGAATCTAACCCTGACCAGGCGGAGCCTAATGACTCCCACCTGGAAATCTCAGATCTCCCAGAGGATACTGCAGGTGGCCCAGAGGGTGTCCCCTTTGTTCCTCCTGGGAGAATGCAGAGTAGACTAAGGAGGTCTATATCCTCCTCTAGAGAATCCAATGCCTCAGGACAGTCAGTAGGAACTTCCATATCTGGTAGGAGGGAAAACTCTTTGGATAGGGAATACCAACTTCTTGAACTTGAGAAAGCTAGGCTTAGGCTTAGGCTCAGGCAAGAGCAGTTGGCCCTTGACAAAGAGTCCCTAGAAGTCCAGAGAGCAAGGAAGAAATTGGGACTAGAGCCCCATGGTGGCAGCAACAGCGTTCCTAGAGTTAGAGAAACTTCTTTTGACCATAAGAACCTGGACAAGATAGTCCCTCCCTACCATGTTGGGGATGACATCCACAAATTGATAACTGCTTTCGAAATGGCCTGTAAAGTTCAGAGGGTCCCCCAGGAGCAGTGGGCAGCTATCTTGTGGCTCTCCTTTGCTGACAAAGGTAGAGATGAGCTCTTCACTGTTAGAGAAGAGGATGCTGATAATTACTCAGTGCTGAAGAGTGCTCTCATAGATGGGTTTGGCTTAACCACTGAACAGTATAGGATAAAGATCAGAGACACCCAGAAAGCACAAACCCAGGACTGTGTAGATGTTGTGGATAGTGCCATTAAGACTCTGGAAGACTGGCTACATGGAAGCAAAGTGCATGACTACCAAGGATTGTGCAATTTGATTATGAGGGAGTATATCCTTAATAACTGTCAGAACCAGCTTTTGCACCAGTACCTGGTGGACTCTGATCTGACCTCTCCCCAAGAATTGGGAAAGAAGGCAGACAAATGGGTTCACACCAGGGTGAAGCAGAAAAAACAGAGTTATGGTGGTGACCAGAAGAAGCAAGATTCTTCTAAAACTCAAGATAAGAGTGGGGACAAGGGCAAAGATAAGAAAGTGTCTTCCCAAGGGCCCCAAAAACCTGCATCTGGGGGGGGGGGTTGAGGGGGGGTCACAAACTTCCAAGAAAGGCAAAAAGAAACCTTGGTGCTATATCTGTAAGGTAAAGACCCATTGGACAAAGTATGCTGATTGTCCAAAGGCCAAGGAAACTTCTACTACTACTGCCCCTAAGGCAACTGCACCCCCTAGCTCCAGTACAAGTGGTAGTACAGAAAGCAAGGGTTTAATAGGGTTAACCTTGGGTTCTGAGGTGGGTTCTGACTTAGTCAGGACTCCAGCTCAGGCTGCTTTGGTCTGTGATGGTGGCATGGATCTTGCCACTTTACTGGTAAGTCCCACTAACTTGGGCAAGTAGAGGCAACAGCCTTTAATAAATGGAAAAGTGGCAATGGCCTACAGGGGCCAATGTTACAATGGTGACAGAGAAACGTGTGTCTCCTGACCAGATCATACTTGGACAAGTGTACCAAGTGACCAATGCTAGCAATGTCAGGACTGACCATTCCTTGGCAGTTGTGAATCTCAGTTGGGGTGGGGTAACTGGACATAAGATGGTTGTGGTATCTTCAGACCTACCTGTAGATTGTTTGTTGGGCAATGATTTGGAAACTTTAGCCTGGGCTGAGGTAGAGTTCAGGACTCATGCAGAAATGTTGGGCATCTCTGCAAGTGTGTGTGCTGTCACAAGGGCTCAGGCCAAACAGCTTACCACTGAACAGGCCCTGGATCCTGGAACAATGGACCAAGTGCCTTCCAAGAGAAGGAGCAGGAAGGGTAAGGCTTTGCCCTCCTCACAGACTCAGAGTGAAGATCAGTCTCCTGAGGGAGATGATCTTAGCCACTGTGAAGGTACTGCCTCAAAGGAACTTGGGCCTGATCAGGCTGAGTTCTTGGGGGCAGGGGGCCCTTCCAGGGCAGATTTGAGTTTGGAGCAGCAGACCTGCCCCTCTCTTGAACCCCCCAGACAGGAAGCTGCTGCTGAGGCTACAGGAAATATCAGTGGGTCCCATAGGATCTACTGGGATGAAGGACTTCTGTACTCAGAGGGTAGAGACCCCAAGCCTGATGCCACCAGGAAGCTGGTAATACCCGAGAAGTTTAGAGGTTTCCTACTCACCCTAGCACATGATATCCCTCTGGTAGGACACTTTGGGCAAAGTAAGACTTGGGACAGGCTTGTCCCTCACTTTCACTAGCCCCATATGTCTGAGGAGACAAAGGTGTTTTGTTGCTCCTGTGCCACTTGCCAAGCCAGTGGTAAGCCAGGTGGCATCACAAAGGCCCCCTTAATTCTACTTCCAGTGGTTGGGGTTCCCTTTGAGAGGGTTGGGATTGGCATAATTGGTCCCATAAACCCTCCAACAGCATCTGGGCACAGTTCTATTCTAATGGTGGTGGACCATCCACTAGGTACCCAGAGGCCATTCCCCTTAGAACCACTACAGCTCATGTAGTGGCCAGGGCCCTCCTGGGAATTTTTTCAAGAGTGGGCTTCCCTAAGGAGGTTCTAACTGACAGAGGTTTAAACTTCATGTCAAGTTACATAACTGCAATGTGGAACGAGTGTGGAGTGAATTACAAATTCATCACACCCTACCATCCTCAATGCAATGGGCTTGTTGAAAGGTTCAACAAGACCCTAAAGGGTATGATCATAAGTCTCCTAGAAAAGCTTAGGTGAAAATGGGATGTCCTACTACCCTGCCTTCTCTTTGCCTACAGAGAGGATCCTCAGAAGGGGGTTGGCTACAGCCCTTTTGAACTTTTGTTTGGCCATCCAGTTAGGGGTCCGTTGTGTCTGGTGAAGGAGGAATGGGAGTTACCTCTCAAACCTCCCAAACAGGACATAGTGGACTATGTACTTGGCCTCCGTTCTCGCATGGTTGAGTATATGAAGAAGGCCAGCAAAAATCTGGAGGCCAGCCAAGTACTTCAAAAAGCTTGCCGTGACCAAAAGGCTGTCCTGACTGTTTACCAGCCAGGTCAGAAAGTGTGGGTGTTGGAGCCTGTGGCCCCAGCAGCTCTCCACGACAAATGGAGTGGACCCCACACTATACTTGAGCAAAAGAGTGAGGTCACCTACTTGTTGGACCTAGGCACTCCCAGACGTCCCCATAGGGTACTTCATGTGAACAGGCTGAAACCTTTTGTTGACAGGGCTGACATGGGCTTGCTCATGGCAACTGATGAGGGACAGGAGGAAGAGAATTACCCTCTCCCTGATCTCCTCTCTCAGAACCCTGATGATGGATCAGTAGATGGAGTGGCCTTGGCAGGCAGCCTCACTGATCAACAGCAGATTGATTGCAGGAAATTCCTCAATCAATTCAGGCATATGTTTTACCTGACACCCAGGCAAACCACCTGATGTACCCATGAAGTGGACACAGGTGAGAGTCTACCTGTTAAGAATAAAATCTACAGGCAGCCTGACCATGTCAGAGATTGCATCAGGACAGAGGTCCAGAAGATGCTGGAGTTGGAAGTAATTGAACCCTCAGATAGCCCTTGGGCTAGCCCAGTAGCCCTAGTACCCAAACCTCACACCAAGGGTGGGAAAAGAGAAATGAGGTTTTGTGTAGACTACAGAGGTCTCAATGCAGCCACTAGGACTGATGCTCATCCAATTCTCAGGGAAGATGTACTTATAGATACTTTGGCCTCAGCCAAGTTTCTGAGTACATTTTACCTCACTGCTGGCTACTGGCAAATCAGACGAGCTGAGGATGCCAAGCCAAAAACAGCATTCTCAACCCCTATTGAGCATTATCAATTTATTGTAATGCCTTTTGGTTTGAAGATCGCACCTGCCACATTCCAGAGGTTGGTGTATAAAGTTCTCACAGGCCTGGAAGCCTATAGTGCAGCATATCTAGATGATATAGCTGTCTTTAGCTCCACCTGGGAGGATCACCTCGTCCGCCTCTAGAATGTTTTGGAGGCGCTGCAGAAAGCAGGCATCACTATCAAGGCCACTAAGTGCTAGATAGGGCAGAGCAAGGTTGTGTACTTGGGCCACCTGGTAGGTGGATGTCAGGTTCAACCGCAACAGAGCAAAATCCAGACCATAATGGAATGGGTTGCTCCAACTACCCAGACTCAGGTCAGAGCTTTCTTGAGCCTGAATGGGTATTACAGAAAATTTGTGAAGGGATATGGGTCTATAGTGACTCCCCTGAATGATCTGACATCAAAGAAAATGCCCAAGAAAGTTCAGTGGACAGTAAGCTGTCAAAAGGCATTTGATTACCTCAAGCAGGCAATGTGTACTGCTCCCATTCTGCAGAGTCCTGATTACTCAAAAACTTTCATTGTGCAGACAGATGCATCTGAGTTAGGGGTAGGGGCTGTGTTATCACAACTGAATGCAGAGGGCCAGGGTCAACCAGCAGCTTTTATCAGCAGAAGGTTGACCCCCAGAGAGAAACGTTAGTCAGCTATTGAAAAGGAGGCCTTTGCTGTGGTCTGGGCCCTGAAGAAGTTGAGGCCATACTTGTTTGGTACTCACTTCATTGTTCAGACAGACCATAAGCCATTCTTATGGCTTAAACAGATGAAGGGTGAAACCCCAAACGTTTGAGGTGGTCCATTTCCCTATAGGGGATGGACTATACAGTGGAACATAGACCTGGGAGTAGCCATGCCAATGCAGATGGACTCTCCAGATAATTCCACTTAGAAAATGAAGACACAACTGGGCAAGGTTAGTCTCATCTCCTTACGTTTGGGGGGGGGGTTTGTAGGAAAGTAGGATCTGCTTTTATGGTTACCCCTCTTTTTGCCTGTGCTAAGCTGTTATTCAATCAATCAATCAGGGAATTATAAGCGCACTACTCACCGTGAGGGTCTCAAAGCGCTGGGGGGGGGGGGTGGGACAGCTGTTCCGTTCAGTCGAAGAGCCAGGTCTTGAGCGCCTTCCTGAAGGTGTTCAGGGAGGGGGCGCGTATGATGTCGATTGGGAGCTCGTTCCATGTCTTGGCCGCGATGTAGGAGAAGGCTCTTCCCCCTGTTCTGGCTCTGCGGATGCACGGGGTTTCGGCGAGGGCGAGGTTGGCGGAGCAGAGGTTTCATTTGGGTACGTGGAAGGCGATTCTTTCATTGAGGTATTGAGGTCCTGTGTTGTGGAGGCATTTGTAGGCGTGGGTGAGTATCTTGAAAGTGACTCTCTTCTCGATGGGGAGCCAGTGGAGGTTCTGTAGGTGTTGGCTGATGTGCTCGTGTCGGGGGATGCCGAGGACGAGTCTGGCTGCGGTGTTCTGTATCGTCTGGAGCTTGCGGAGTAGGGACTTGATGCCGGCATAGACGGCACTTCCGTAGTCCAATCTGCTGGTTATGAGTGCGTGGGTGACTGTCTTTCTTGACTCGGGGTGGGGGGGTATCCGTTTGAAGGTCTTTCGGAGGATGCGAAGGGTGTTGAAACAGCTGGACATGACGGCGTTGACCTGCTTGTTCATGGAGAGGGAGGTGTCGAGTATGATGCCGAGGTTTCTGGCGTGGTCCGTGGGGGTCGGAGGGCTGCCGAGTTCGGTGGGCCACCAGGTGTTGTTCCATGCTGATGGGGTGGTTCCGAGTACGAGGACTTCTGTCTTCTCCGAGTTGAGTTTCAGGCAGCTGTTGCTCATCCAGGATGCGACGTCCTGCATTCCTTCCTGGAAGTTGAGTCTGGTGGTGGTGGGGTCCTTGGTGAGGGAGAGGATGAGCTGGGTGTCGTCGGCATAGGATACTATGCTAAGGCCGTGCTGTCTGACGATGGCAGCGAGGGGGGCCATGTAGATGTTGAAGAGGGTCGAGCTGAGTGATGATCCCTGGGGTACTCCGCAGTTGATTTCCGTGGGTTCGGAGAGGAAGGGTGGCAGTCTGATTCGTTAGCTTCTGCCGGTGAGGAACGAGCGGATCCAGTCGAGGGCGGTTCCTTGTATGCCGGCATGGTGTAGTCTGGCGGCGAGTGTGCGGTGGGAGACGGTGTCGAAAGCTGCTGACAGGTCGAGTAGGATCAGGGCTGCGGTGTGGTCTTGGTCGAGGAGGGTGCGGCTGTCATCTGTGGCGGCGAGGAGGGCGGTCTCGGTGCTGTGGTTGCTGCAGAATCCGGATTGGGAGGGGTCGAGGATGGAGTTGTCTTTGATGAACTTTGTTAGCTGTGCGTTGACGATCTTCTCCGCGACTTTTGCCGTGAAGGGGAGGAGGGAGATGGGCTGGTAGTTTTTGAGGTCCGTGGGATCTGCTGAGGGTTTCTTAAGCAGGGGTCGGACTTCTGCGTGTTTCTAGTCGTCGGGGAAGGTGCCGGTCATGAACGTGGTGTTGATGGTGTGTCGTAATTCTGGTGCGATGGCGGCTCTGTGGTAGATGTGCGGTGGGCAGGGGTCGGTGGGGGCCCCGTGTGGATGCCTTTCATGGTGGAGGCGGTCTCCTCGGTCGTGACCGGTGTCCAGGAGGCGATGGTGGGCTGTCTGGTGTTGCTGGAAGGCGAGGTGGCTGCGGCGTCCGGTGTTTGGTCGTTGAAGTTGTCGTAGAGGTTCTTGATTTTCAGGTGAAAGTACGATCTAAGCTTGTTGCAGAGGTCCTGGGAGGGGGTGATGTCTGTGGTTTCACTGGGGGTTTGGTGAATTCTTGGATGACGCTGAATAGCTCCTTGGAGTTTCTGGTGTTGGCGAGGATTTTGTTGTGGATGAAGGTTCGTTTGGTGTTTCTGATGTGTTGGTGGTGTTCCGTCAGGGCGTCTTTGTAGGTGGTGTGGATTTCGGGCATCTTGTTGTTTCGCCAGTTCTTCTCTAGGCGTCTGCAGGTGCGTCTGGCTTCTTGGAGGTTGGCGGTGAACCAGGTGGCTTTCCTGTGGCGCTGTCTGTCGGAGTTGCGAAGCGGGCGAGCTTGTCTGTGCAGCTGGAGATCCAAGTGTGGAGTCCTCTGGCTGCGAGGTTGGCGTCGGTTGTGGCGGTGGGGGTGTCGTGGTTGAGGGTGGAGTTGAGCTGCTCCTCGGTGACTCTGCTCCAGTTTCTTCGTGGAGGGCGCGGATCAGGCTTGGGCAGCTGGGGTTTGTTGATGGAGAAGTGTACGCAGTGGTGGTCAGTCCATGGGGGTTGCGTGGTGTGGCTGAAGTGGGTTCTGTTTCCCCCTGCAAAGATGGGGTCGAGGGTGCATCCTGCCTTGTGGGTTGGCGTGGTGACGAGTTGTTTCAGTCCGATGTTGGCGAGGTTGTCGAGGAGGGTGGTGGAGTTGTGGTCGCTGGGGTTGTCAAGGTGGAAGTTCAGGTCTCCGATGAGTATGTAGTCCATTGAGGCGATGGCGTGGGGTGCGATGAGGTCGGTGATGGTGGAGGCGAAGGGGGCGCGGGACCTGGGGGTCTGTAGGCGAGGGTACCGCGGAGTGTGGAGTTGGGGCTGGTCTGGACCTGGAAGTGCAGGTGTTCGGTGGGGGAGAAGGCGTCGCTCAAGGTGGAGAGGCGGAGGGAGTTTTTGTGTGCAATGGCGAGTCCTCCTCCTGGGTGGTTGGGGCGGTCCTTTCTCTGGATATTGTATCCGTCCGGAATGGCGATAGCGGTGTTGGGTGCAGAGGAGGCGTTGGTCTAGGTTTCTGTGAAGAAGGCGACATCTGGTGAGAGGGTGTCAAGGAGGTTCCAGATCTCAATGGCGTGTCTGTGCATGGCGCGCACGTTGAGGAGGATGCACTTCAGGGCGTCGGCGGTGTTGACTGCAGGGGCGGTGGTGAAGGTCTGGCGGCAGTTATTGACTAGTCTGACTGGCATCCTGCTAATCAGGACTCCAGTCTCTCTGCTTTCTCCCTTAAATTGTTATGTTCAGTACTTAGGTACATCCCATATTGGATACTGAGGTACCCTTATCAGTCCCTAGTATATGGTACTAAGGTACCCAGGGCATAGGTACACTAGAGGTCCCCCATGGGCTGAAGCATGTATTATGCCACCCATGGGAAACCATTCAAACTGTAACTACAGGCCTGCCATTGCAGCCTGTGTAAGCTGGTGCTAGCACCACTTACGAAAGATATAGGTTTCCTATATCTAGGGTCACTGCACTTAAAACCTATAAGTCACCCCTATAGCAGGCCTTTGCAATCCTGAAGGCAGGGTGCTTGGTTCTAAGTGTGAGGGTGCCCCTGCATGAGCAAGACACCTATACAGCCTACGGCCTACCATTCTCCCGGGTTGTAAGTGAAGCAGCCATATACCATATAGAGGGGCACCACGTAATTACGCAATGACCATCTCGAAATTGGCTGCAACGAATACTATCATGTTTGGTATCAAACATGTCGGAATCATACCCCCACACCATAAACGGTGCGGGAGGTATGATTCCAAGCACTGGAAGAGCCCTCCGTTAGGCTCTCAGTGTTCCCGGTACCAGTCTTCTAGGCCCGGACAGCACAACATTGCTGCTGCCGACCAGAGACGATTCAGCCCTCCTGCTGCTGAGCCAAGCTCGAGCAGGGGAAGGCAGAACAATAGGTATCCTGTCACAGGTAGGTGTGACCACCTCCCAGACAGGATTTAGTGTATTGGGGCCAGGTGGGTGCGCTTGCCAGCGCCGCCAAGTCTGCATAAGGGGCACATTTGGTGCCTCCATGCATAGTCCAGTTCAAACCAGCTCTGGGAGCCGTTGACTCCTGCTCTGGCGAGAAACTGGACAAAGCATATGGGAGTAACCTCCCCCGTGTCCAAACCCTCCCCTGGGAGGGTCCCCTGAATCATCCCAACCCATTCCTTAGGGTACTTAAGGGATTACCTGTGGGTGGGTCCCTAGATTCATCATGAGACACGATTCAATTCAGACACCACTTCATCTTCTACCATTTGGGCACTCTGAACTCCGCTGGACTTCGTTTGTGCTCCACTTTGTCCCCCTTTCAGTCTGCTGCATCGCCTGTGAACCATACAGGAACCTTCCAAGGCCTGTGGGCATCCAAGACACCTGAAGGAATCTCCCTTGAAGTGAAGGAGTCACTTCCCTGCATCTGCAGGCACCTCAACTGCCCTGCCGTCTCACCAAGTTTGAAGCCAGTATACCCCTCGTGGGAGCCGCAGAAAACGCATGCCTGGGCACGGCGTTGACTTGCAGTTGCAAAGGCTTATTAGCTTCCTTCCACCAAGATCTTCGGGCTCCAAGTAACCCCAACCTCAAGCATCTCCAGTGACCAAAGTCTTTATCCACATCACATCGTTTGCACCATGGCCTGCATCTTTTGGTGAGCTGCTCGAGGTCCTCTTGCGACTCCAGTGCCTCCGGCCTGTGAGTCCTGTTGAGGGTCATCTTTGTTTCTTTTGGGCTCCACTGATTGCTCGGGCCTGCCCTGACTCCCCTGCTTGTGGTGAGTCCCCTGGACCTTGCTGGTCCCGACATTGCACCTTCTTCGACTTCTATATTGTTTGCAGTTGTCAAGGCTTGTTGGTGCTCCCGACGGACACCGACCCCTCAACTCTCGACATCCGACGTGGGACAGCTCGTGCATGGCTCCTGGTCTTCCTCAGCATCGCCTGGTCCTCACAGCTGCAGAGTCAATGTCATCATCATCTCTCCTGCAACTCCCGACATCGGTGGGCATTCGTCTTCCAGATCTCCTGGTCACTCCTGAGTAACATAGACTCTGTCCCCTCTGCTTGCAGGTACCTCTCAACTAGAATCCACCTTCGGATTCCACCAGACACTTTCCCCTTCTCCAGCAGCGGCACTTTCCTGAAGTCCTCCATTGGGCTCGACGGCGGTTTCCGACACCAATTCACACCTATACACCCGGCTTCCCTGGTGTAGGTAACATGGGTACTAGGGTATCCACGGGTGGGGTGGCTCTCCAACCTTCTGTCTTCCACTGGGTTTCTTCAGGGTCCACTGAGAAGGGTCCCTCATCTTTAAAATTCCAACCACGACTTACACGTTGATTTGTATGGAGAACTCAGTCGTGTTCCCCCACTGCACACGATCTCTGTGGGCCTCCTAGTCTCTCACCTTGGGTGGTTCCTTGGGTCCGCAGCACGTCTACATCCTCTCGGCATTGTCTTGACCCGAGTCATGGTTCTTATACCACTTTCTTAGTATATGGTTTGGTCCCCCCTGGGGTCCACTGTGCATTTGTGCTATTTACGTGGTTTCTATGAAAAGTATTGTGTGCATTGTGCATATCTCTGGGTAGGAGATATTTGAATGTGTTATAGAGTATTATATAATAAATACATATTTTTATAAATACCTTGTGTGGTTCTTTTTCACTTAATCTATACTTATAAGATTGCATTCTGGTGAAACAAGCTGCTTTACACTCCTTCTGGACTAAGTCTGAAGGCTGCTCTCCACAGCTACCACTTAGAGAGCTTTCTGAGGTTGTCTAAGAACTCCTAAATCACCATAAGGGTTGTCTGGACTGGTGCAGGGTGTCCACGTACATAAGTGTACATCATATACCAGGCCAGCCTCTCACATTGACCAAGAAAGCAAGTGGTAAAAGGTGTGGAAAATAAAATCCACTTAATATGGATATACTGCTCCAGATATTTTCAAAATGCCCAAGTTTCCACTTAATATCATCTAATGACTTAAAGCAAGTGGGCTTTGTGCAAAACAAATCAGTTGCAGAGGTGACAAAGATTTTACTGTTCTTGGTGTGAGTCAGAAATACCTTGTTAAAAGCCGAAAGAGAATTGAAAACACAAGGAATAAAATTTGCATCAGAAGTGGAGCTTGAACATAGGGAAACACATGGTTTTCTTACAGTGCCATGGCGGACTACAAGAAAATCAAATTAGACTGGACCCCCATGGTGCTCAGCAGGGTACTAGGTATATACTAAATGATAGGTATTAGAAATGGGTTCTCTGGTTGTCAGTGACTTGCACACTATCCAGGCAGGGACCCTCACTCTAGTCAGGGTAAGTAATTTACACCCTCAGAACCACCTGTGCTCACCTCCTTGGTAGCTTGGCAAGAGCATTCAGGCTTATCTCAGAGGCAATGTTTTAAGTATTTGTACACACACACACACACAGTACCACAGTGAAAACACTGCAAAAGTACTCCACACCAGTTTAGAAAAATAGCCAATATTTATCTGAATAAAATAAGACCAAAGCAACAAAAATCCAACATACAACAGTCAAGTTACGAATTCTCAATGATTAGAATGCATTTATAGCGCTTAGAAACACACTACCTCCAACTGGGGCTACAATGACATGCTTGACAGAGTTGAATCTCAAAGTTCGGGACCGAACGCGATGGAGCATGTGCCGGCTATGGAGTCGTACAGACCCCGGTTACAGTGCCTTGGAAATGATGACAAAACAAAGAAGTTGCGAGGTGCCGTGGAGGTGAGACGTCATGGGTGCCTGTGTTGTGCTGATTCCTTGTCAGTGGAGGTCATTGGCACGTTGGTGCTCGGGACCTTGCAAGGCACAGGGGCGGTGGTGTGGCGGAACCGGCGAAGCCTTGGTTCCGCTGGCGGCGCCAGGTCGAGGAAGTGTGGAGTCAAACCATGCGGCGTCGATTTCGTAGTGTCGATGTCACACCACTGGACCACCGGTGTAGCGTCGGAGTCGTGCGCCACAAACTTCAGTGATGCAGTCCTCGGGACTCCCTCTGTGGTGGTTCTACAGAGGTGCTGTGGCAGCCGCGCGGCCTGCGTTGCAACTCGCGGTCATTGCATTGAGGGGGGACCACAGCTCTGGTGCAGGCAGCAGCGCGGTGTCAAAGAGAAGCGCCGGCTCCAAAGTCACACTCGAAGTCGATGTGCTGGTTTCTTCTTTCTTAGCACAGCATACTCGCTTCCAAGGGCCCAGGAACTGGATTTGGCATCTCTTGGCAGAGTTGGGCTCTTAGCAGAACAGGCCAGATGCTGCAGGTGAAGTCTTTGATGGCCCTAAGACTTCCAACAGGAGGCAAGCTCAACCCAAGACCTTTAGCAACTTAGAAACCAGGATGTAGAGAGCAAAGTCCAGTCATCTACCTCCCAAGACAGAAGCTGCATGCAGCAGGCCAGCACAAGAAAGCAAGCAGCAAAGTGACACTCCCTACTGTCAGCAACTCAGCTCTTCTTCTTGGAGGAATATCCTCAGTCCAGAAGTGTTCTGAGTATATGTGTCAAAGGCCCAGTACCTATTTCAGCCTTTGAAGTAGACACTCTTCAAAGGAATGTCTTTGTAGTGCACAAGGTCCTGCCATTCCTGACCCTGGCACACTACGGGGGATAGAGACTGCTTTGTGGTGGGACAGGCATAGCCCTACTCAGGTGCAAGTGTCAACTGCTTCCACCACTCTAGCTCATGAAGACCCATCAGCCTGGTGATGGGCCATCAGGATATGCCAAACACACCTCAGTACCTTTTTGTGTGATTGTCTCGAGTGATTTCACAAAGCCCAACTGTCATCCAGCCCAGACGTGTATTCTAGGGACAGGCAGAGGCATAGAATCGTTAAGCAAGCAAGTGACAACTTTCTAAAAGTGCCATTTTCAGACCTGCAATTTAAAAAAGAACTTCAATAAAAAGATGTGTTTTTAAGTCCAGAGACACCAAACTCCAATCTTCTGTCTGCTACCAGTGGAAGATCCACTTCTAGATGTTACAAAGCAGCACCGATGTTAACCTCTGGGAGAGATAGGCCTTGCTGTTGTGAAAAACGAATTTAGCAGTTTTTCACTACCAGGAGATGTAAAACTTAAAAGTACATGTCCTACCTTTTAAATACCCTGCACCCTGACCATGGGGCTACCTAGGGCCTACTTTAGGGGTGCCTTACATGCAATAAAAGGGAAGGTTTGGGCCTGGCAAGTAGGTGCACTTGCCAGGTCAAACTGACAATTTAAAACTGCACGCACCTACACTGCAGCAGCAGGCCTGAGACAGGTTTGCAGAGCTACTCGTTGGGTGGCACAATCAGTGCTACAGGCCCACTGGTAGCATTTGACTTACAGGCCCTGGGCACACCTGGTGCACTGTACTAGGGATGCACTAGTAAATCAAATAGCCTATTATTGAGAAACTATATACCATTACATTTTAGATAGGGAGCACTTGCACTTTAGCACTGGTCAGCAGTGGTAAAGTGGCCAGAGTCCTTAAGCCAGCAAAAACAAAATCCAGCACACAGTCAAAACCAGGAGGTCAGAGGAAAAAAGACAGGGGAAACCACGCCAAAAGATGCCAGGTCTAACACGTGTCCCCCCCAGCCGAAAGTGGGGAGAGCTACCCAACCTCTTGGGAGTTCTCATCACTAAGGCAGAAGAATCTGGAAAGACCATCAGCATTGGCCTGTTCTGTTTCACAGCGGTGTTCCACCTTAAAGTCCATTCCCTGTAGGGAGATGGACCACCTCAACAGTTTAGGATTCTCACCCCTCATCTGCATTAACGATCTGAGAGGCCTGTAATCTGTCTGAACCCAGAAGTGAGTCTATAACAAGCAGGATCTTATCTTCTTCAGCGCCAAGCCCACACAAAAGCTTCCCTTTCTATTCTGCTCCACCTCTGTTCCCTGGGAAGTAACCTCCTACTAATGAAGGCTACAGGTTGATCTAGGCCCTCTTCGTTTAGCCGTGAAAGCACAGCTCCCATACCATGCTCTGAGGCATCAGTCTGCACCACAAATTCCTAGTCAGGAGGGAAGTCAGGAGCATGGGCGCTGTGCACATGGCCTCCTTCAGGGTGTCAAAAACGATCTGGCACGCCTCTGTCCAGATCACCTGATGGGGCTGCTTCTTGGAAGTCAGCTCTGTCAAGGAGGCAACAATGGTGCCATACCCCTTGAAGAATCGCCTGGAGTATCCGGTGAGACCTAAAAAAGTCTCTCACCTCAGTCTGGGTCTTGGGGGGTGTCCAAGCCAGAATGGTATCAATCTTTGGCTGCAGGGGCTACACCTTGCCGCTCCCTATTAGGTGTCCCAAGTACACCACAGACCCCTGCACTATCTGACACTTACTGTATAGGCCTTCACTCTGCAGGGCCTTCAGCACTCCTGAAAGTGGTACAAATGGTCCTCCCAGCTGGAGCTGAAAACTGCAATGTCGTCAAGGTAGGCAGCACTGAAGTTCTCCAAACGAGCCAGGACCTGGTTGACCAACCTATGGATTGTGGCAGGGGCGTTCTTCAACCCAAAAGGCATGACCTGGGACTGGTAGAATGCTGACCTCTCTTGTGCCCCTTCAGTCAAGGCAATCTGCCAGTACCCAGACGTTAGGTCAAACATGCTGAGAAACTTGGCAGCTCCAAGCCGATAAATGAGCTCGTCAGCTCAGGGGACGGGCTGCACACCAATCTTGGTGACGGCATTGAGGCCGCGGTAGTCACCACAAAACCGAAGTTCAGGTGTGACACCAGGTGGGGAAGCCTTGGGGACCAAAACCACTGGGCTGGACCAAGGACTGTTAGAGGGCTCAATCACCCGTAACTCCAGCATCCTGGAGACTTCCTCCTTATTTCTGTACCTCACTCGATCAGACAACTTGTAAGACTTGTGCTTAACAGGCAGGCTGTCCCCAGTGTCAATATCGTGGGTGCACCATTGGATGATTCCAGGGATGAGAGAGAACAGAGAGGCAAACTGTCCCAGCAACTGCCGACAGTCTCTATGCTGTTCTAGGGTCAGAGTAGGTGAGAGGATCACACCCTCTACTGACCCATCCTGCTCTTTGGAAGACAGGAGGTCAGGGAGAGGTTCACTCTCTTCTTCCATCCCATCATCCGTGATCAAGAGCATGGTCGAGTCAGACCTCTAAAAATGTGGTTTGAGGTGGTTCACGTGCGGGACCCTCAAAGGGTTCCTTGGAGTCTGCAAGTCCACCAGGTAGGTGATGTCCCTCTTGCGCTCCTTCACCTTAAATGGCCCAAACAAGCGGTCTTGGAGAGCACGGGGCTCTACTTGGGCCATCACCCACACATTCAGGCCAGGCTGAAACTCAACCAGAGTGGATTCTGGTCATACCAATGTTTCATATCCTCCTGGCTAGCTTCCAGATTCTCCTGGGCGAGTTTGTGGAAGCGGGCTGTCTGGTTCCGGAAGGCCAGCATATAACTGAATACATCCTGGGGTGGCTTCCTAGGAGCTTGCTCCCAACCTTCCTTTACCAAACTGAGAGGTCCTCTCATAGGGTTCCCATACAGAAGTTCAAAAGGGCTGAAGCCAAACCCCTTCTGCTGTACTTTCCTGTAGGCAAACAGAAGACATGGTAAGAGGACGTCTCACTTATGCCTCACTTAGACCCATAATCATACCTTTCATGGAACAGTTGAACCTTTCACCCAGCCCATTGCTCTGGAGCTGGTAAGCAGTGGTGAACTTGTAGGTAACACCACACGCCTTTGACAAGGCCTTTATCAGGGCTTTAAGTGGGATGAAAAAAACTGAGGGGTCTCTCAAAGGGGCGTGGCCAATGTAATTAAGGGCGTGGCTTAAAACATGTAAGCTAAAAGGCTGTGCTTAGCATAGTGTGCCGCCCGACTTGTATTTTGCTGTTTCTGTCATTGCATCCAGATATATGATACAACAAGTAACATCATACCTACAACAAGTCAGGTCTATTTGCTTTGGCAATGGTTGTTCGTTGCATAAGATAAATAAGCAACAACTATGGCTTCGTTGTATATAACATTGAAAAAGCTTCCACTTAAAGCCCTGGTGACACCACGACAATGCTGCTGCTCCTGTGTTTCAAAAAGAGAAGGGAAATCCAGAGAGAAAATGACTCTCTTTACAGGATTTCCCTTCCCCTACAACGCTCACCTGGTATGACGTCATGCCATAACTTCTCCACTAGTGAGAACTGAGCAGTGTGAGCACGCGCACATCCATGTGCCTGCTGTCACTGCAGTCTGGGAAAAAACGGACCGCCTGCCCCAGGGCACAAAACAGAGCCCGATAGAGACCCGTTTCGAGATCCCCTTTAAAAAACTTCCAGTGCTCAGCACCGGTGAGACCCGGCCCACTTAAAGCCCTGGCCTTTATGTACAAGGACATGAAATTGGTGCCCTGGTCAGATACCACCTTCTTGGGGAAACCCACATGGGTAAATATCCCCATCAGTGCCCTGGCCACAGTGAATGCAGTTACCATCCTCAGAAGGATAGCTTCCCGATACTGGGTGGCATGGTCCACCAACACCAGGATGAACCTGTTGCCCATGGCTGTCTTGGAATCCAGAGGCCCCACAATGTCAATGCCCACCTGCTTGATAGGGGTGCTCACGACAGGAAATGGTTGGAGGGGAGCCTTGCATCACCCCCTGATTTGCCACACACCTGGCAAGTAGGACAGGACCTACAGAATGCATCTGAGGCCTTCCTCCTTTGGGGACAATAGAAGTGGGTGGCAAGCATGTCAAAGGTCTTGTCCTGCCCCAAATGACCTTCCAGAGGCACATCATGAGCCAAACCCAGTAGGAAGGCTGTGAAGCACTGGGGTACCACCAGCACACGGGCTGCCCCAGGCTCAGCAACCTTAGGCTCGCTATACAAGAGATCATTCTCTCAATAGATCAGGTGAGATCCTGAAGCATTACCAGCTGCCTGGTACTCGGCCTGCTTCTGAAGACCCACAAGAGTGGATGCACAGAATTCCTCCCTGGTGGGACCTCCCTCCTGCTGCCAATGGGTCAGCTCCGACAGGTACCCCAATTCAGCCACATGTTCCCCTGTAGGTACTAGGGCACCCCCTCAGGTTCAGCCTCCACCCGGACCATGGGAATTTCCAGGGCAGGATTCCCACGCCCCTTGCCCCTTCTCTTCCTGGAAGGTACCTGGGCCACTGTTTCAGGTCCTTCTGATCACCCTCTCTGGCTGCCATGGACTGTGTGGTCTGGCACACCCACTCTGGCAATCCCAACATCTCCAAGTGCAACCTGAGCTCCCCCTCCTTCCAGACGGTATGCTCCAGGTCCTTGCCCAGCAGACAATCAACAGGCGTGGATGGACTCACAAGCTACCTTTAAGGAACATGAGACCCCACACACTCAAAGGGAACCTGAGCCACTAAACACTGGCGCTCACTGTTGTCTACAGCAACAACTTGGTGGACCACATTAGGGACTACCTGCTCTTCAGATACCAGATGACAGCTGACATTTGTCATACTGGCTCCTGTGTCTCTCAGAGCCTCCACCCTACTCCCAATGATGGTCATCCACTGCCTGCACTTCTTAGTATTATCAGGCATGAGGGTTCTCTGGATCATCTCACTCTCACCAAGGGAGACTAGGGCCATCTCAGCTGGCTCCACACCACTACCTGGGACCAACTCCTTCCCAATCGCTACACTCACCCTCCCCACTGAATACCCACCAGTGGGGGGCTGTCCCTGCTTGGGACACTTGGGATCCCCCTTGAAGTGCCCTTCCTGATTACATGCAAAACACTTCAGGGGTCCCTTCCCTGCAGACTTTCCTGCCAGGAACCAACTCTTCTTCTCAACAGGGGGTTGAGAGTCCTTACACTGGGAACTAGTTTGGGCCCTTTAGAGAACTCCTTACTCTTATTATTTTTGTGTCCCTCTCCTTCTGTTGGGGACCCTGCCCACCCTTGGCTGAGTCTCCCACATACAACCTCTTATAGACCGTGGTGCTGAGCCAGGGTCTGCCTCCTGAGCAAGGTTCCTGGGGTCAGTCAGCTTACTGTCAATCAAGTGCTGGTTGAGCTCTGGAACACAGAGATTAGACAAGTGCTCCCATACAATCAAATTGTACAGCCCCTGAAAATCCATTACCTCACTGTCCTTCACCCAACGATCCAGTCCTCTGCAGAAGGAATCAACACATTCAAGCCATGTTTGTGAATCAAGTTTGGTACTCTTCCTAAACATGTCCCTGTACCTTTCTGGAGTAAGACCATACCTCTTGATCAGGGCTGCCTTCATGCTGGATTGAGTGACTTGTCCTGCGGTCACTAGGGCCAACAGGGTGGCCCTCCACTTCACTTCAAAGTGCTTCCACAGACCTGCCCCCCTATCTCTATCAGGAACCCTGTTCATGTGTAAAGCTGCTTCATAGCCCTGAAACCACCTATCTATGTCATTGGTGTAATCATTCACTAGGCCCTTGGGTAAATGCACATTCCCCTCAGACTGCACTGAAGCTACGCTGCCACCATCTATGCTGGAATCAAACTTATTGGCTTTCGGATCCAGTTCCTTTAAACGGAGCTTATGAGAAAAAAGAACCCATTTCTCCTCAATGGCTAGTCTCTTTTCCTCCAAAACTTTTTCTCTTTCATGCTTCATCTTGAGCTTTTAAAGCTCTAACTTGAACTTCCTGGCTTCCTACCTGTCCTCCAGCTCCTCTGGGGACAGACGTTTTGAAGAAACACTGCTGCCTGCCCTGGAGGGTGCCTTCCTCCTAGGCAGATCCTGATTTACCAAAAAATCACCATCGAGAAACTCTTCTTTCACCTCCACAACAGCATTCTCATCCTCTGGGTGCTCCCCAGCCTCCCTGACTGCCAACCAGGCCCTCAGCCCCTTTTGCATCTCCTCCTTCCTAGTGAGACTTTAAAAGAACACTTGAAAGCCTTGCAAACATTTTTAAGTTGCAGCACCATATAGATTTCCAACCTCTCCTGCTCAAACTCCAAATCTGCAGGTACAGCTAAAGGCTCTCCAGACTGAGACCTGACAAGAGTCGCAAAAAGAGAAAAACAAAAAAGTATGCTGGGGTGTAATGGTCTGCGTTATGGAAGTAGTGAACACCAATCACTGTATGTAATATACAAATGCAAGTCCTATCCTCACTGCTGAACACCAATGTTAGAAATGGGGCCTCTGATTGTCAGTGGTTTGCACACTGTCCAAGCAGGGACCCTCACTCTAGTCAGGGTAAGTAAGTTACACGCTCAGAATAACCCATGCTCACCCCCTCAGAAGCTTGGCAACAGCAGTCTGATTTATCTCAGAGGCTATGTGTAAAGTATTTGTGTATACACACACACACACACACACCACACACACACACACAACCCCCCCCACCTCCCCCTCTCTACAAACAGACTTCACACCAGCTTAGGAAAATAGCTAATATTCATCTGAATAAAACAAGACTAAAACAACAAAAATCCGATGGGGTGTGGCTTGGAAGGCCAACATGGCGGACGCACCTTAACGGGGCTCAGCACATCCACGCCATTACCTCATCGAAGCCGACATAATCCTGTCTTGCGGAGCATGTAAGCCACACTGCCACGAACATATGCGACCCAACAGGACATCTGGCCGCAATTCTAGGATCTGGCGGTGTACGGGCGGAGCTGTGACCGTGCCGGGGCCTGCTGCCAATCAGTGCGGGACTTGAGCCTGCCACATACCTCTGTCTCGAGCCCAGCCCACGGACCAGCGGACACAGCCGGAACATCGCGGCCCCCAAGGAAGGCGGAGGGTGCCTTGGGACCTGGAGACTGCCTGGTCGGCCCCGGGTTGGGACGGCGAGTGGCCCGGTGGCCGTGTGGAGCTTGCCGGCTGAGGACACCCCGGACGGGCTTTGGGCGCAGGCCTTTCTTCTCAGCCCGAGTCACCCGGTGGAGTGGGGGGCCTCGCCGCTGGACGCAGACTAGCCACGCTGGGTGCCTGCGCCGGTCGTGAGACCTGGGGCCAGACCGCTGATCCTTTGCAGCTTCGTGACTGCCGGTGCGGGTGCTGACTTGTGGGCGCGGTCCACGAGGTGTGGACCCCAGTGGCCTACTGCGGCCCGCGGTATTGGGGTGCTTCCCTGGGTGGGCCTCTCATCGGCGGGCCCCCCGGTCGAACCTGCGCATCACGGCTGCGAGCGACGGCCTCCCAAGCTAATCACCCATCGGCCTGGATGCCTCGCGCCGGCCCAGGGCTGGCCTGGTACCCGCGGAGCCCTTGGGGCGCTGGCATCTGCCCCTCACACATGGCAAATAATTCTGTAAAACCCCTGGATCGAGTAAGGAGGTGAAATAACGTGGTGTGAAGAGGGCGCAACTGGCTATACCAGCCAAGCGCATCCGTCTTTGCCCAAGAGCACAGCAGGCCCCATAAGCAGAATCCTCCCCAGCGACGCCACTGCCTGGAGCTTGCGACCTGGAGTCCCAGCGACAGTGACCAAGGGTGAGCAAGCATACGGCAACCTTACTGAGGGGTGGAGACAGCGCACTACGGTGATTTGGGGGTGTGTGGTAGATTGGGGGTCCGGCGAGTCTGGTCCCTATAGCGGGGCCTACTAGGCCAGCGGTCGATTGCTGCAGAAGCAGCAGGGCTAGGCTCGGTGCGGCTTGTGGTCCGAGACAAGTTGGATTCCATAAGACCCGGCCTGCCACATACCCCTGGGAAAACATAGCGGCCGCCCGGCAGTCGGGGGTTGGGAGACAACGAAGAGAGACACATTTCCCCTCCTTGCCCCCGCAATAAGATCCGTGATTCCAATACAGCCGTCGGATCGCTCATCGCCATGGGCAAGGATAAACCAGGCACATCCGGTACTAAGCAGAGCACCCTGGACCAATATGCCACGGCACCGGGCGGTGCTACCGGGGGTGACTCGAGCGGCACGATGCCAGACAACGCAGCGCTCCTGGCGGCCATCACTGAAGCGAGGAACACGCTGGACACCAAAATTGGCATGGTAGGCTCAGAGATCTCTTTCCTACGCCAGGATCTTCGAAAAGCGGTTGACCGCATCACTGAGGCAGAGACGCGCGTCAATAATCGAGGATACCGTAACCACCCTACAGCAGAAAGTCAACAAGCTCACGGTGTTGACACAGGAATTGGCCTCTCGGGTCAAAGACGGAGAAGGACGCGCATGTCACAACAACTTGCGCTTTGTTGGCTTCCCGGAGGGCTGCGAGGGATCATCTATGACCCATTTCCTCACCCAATGGCTAACCGACCTCATGCCACCAGATAAATTGTCTGCTTGCTTCATTGTAGAACAGGCACACCGTGCGTTAACAAAGATTCCGCCCCCCGGGGGAAAGCCAGAGATCCGTAATCGCAAAATTCCTAAATTATGCGGACAGAGACTCCATTCTGCAATTTGCCAGGACTCAAAAAGACAAACTTAAGCATAACTCCAAGCATATAATGATATTCCCGGATTATACCCGACTAGTACAACAGCAGCGCCAGACCTATATGGAGGCGAAGCGCAGGCTACGAGCTTTGAACATACAGTACATGCTTCTATACCCAGCTTGAATGCGAGTCATATACAATTCCAAATCCTACTTCTTTGACTCGCCTGAGGCGGTCTTTGCCTGGACAGATGAACGAACAAACCCGAAATCGCGCACCCCACCGCCAATGGAGTCGGACTCATCTCAAGACCCACACAGGAATAGGCCGAAGACAAACAAATCCAAACGGCGATACAGATCAGGTTCTGCCCGGCGCTCCTCAGATCCAGAAGAAGCATCCTAACACTAATCGAGAACATATATGCTCTACAGAACCAGGGTCACTTTGGCAGGCGATTCATAAGCCCGCTTGCTTAGCATAGACCACAAGATGGCGTGGAGGTTCAGCCACACACTTCTTCCCGCCCCGGACACTTTTATTGTTGGTTAAAGTTATATGGTTGTTCTGGGTACCTTTGGAGGAGGCGCCCTGGGTCCCTCTGTTAGGGGCCTGAGGGTATCCTCCGCCGCGACAGATGCTCCGTGTTTCAGGCAGTATCGGGTGGGAGGAGGGGAGGGCTGGGGTTCCTTAAGGTATTATGTTTGCACTGTTTTTTGTTTTAGTGCGCGCGCAGAGTTCAAGTCCCGATCCCACCGTCTTAATCCTGGCACATGCAAGTCTTGGGGGTAGATGACAACTAAACGGAATGATCCATCACTTGGGGATTTGACCATAGTCTCGTGGAATGTCAGGGGTCTACTTAATAAAGTGAAGAGGGGCGCCATTCTTCGCCAAGCCAAACGCTATGGGGCCGACATTCTCTTTTTGCAAGAGACACATTTGATGGGCACTAAGGCCCCCTGTCTTTCCAGATTTGGGTACCACGCCGTATATCATGCGGGGTTCACCAGGGGATCTCGTGGGACTGCCATTCTTATCCACCGCCGCATCCCCTTTGTACACACAAAACACTGGCTGGATCCCAGCGGACGCTATGTCTTGCTGTCGGGGACACTTTATGGGGAAAGCCTAAATCTAGGAAGCATTTATGCCCCTCCACCTTTGGGTGCCTCCTTTGTCGAATGACTAACCCGCTTGTGGGGATAATTATCGGACGACTTGACACTCCTGGGAGGAGATTGGAATGACACCATGACAGTAGGGGATAGGACTTGTACATCAGGGCAAGAGCCCCCAGTAGACAGAACCAAGCTCAATTTATTGGCAACTACACTAGACTGGTCAGACGTTTGGCGTGAGTTTCACCCCTCCGAGCAAGGCTACACATACATGTCCGCAGTTCATAGATCTTTGTCTCGCCTGGACTACATATTCGTCCCACGTGGATACGTTCATCAAGTCTCAAGTGTGTCACACCTTCCCAGAGGCCTCTCCGACCATTCCCCAGTCCAGTGCCTGCTCCGGGTACACTCTTACAAACCCCCATTCAGGTGGAGGATGTCTCCCTGGCACCTATGAGACTCGGAGTATCTGGAGACTTTGTCCCTAGTGGTCTCAGACTATTTTGCACATAATGGAACATCGACTCCGTCTAAGTGTACTCTATGGGAAGCCATGAAGCCTACTATTCGTGGGGTAGATATCAGTTTTTGCGCCAGGACTAAACGTAAACGATTGGCGCAACTATTGGAGTTAGAGGACCACCAGAGAACCCTGGAAGCACAGTGCCTCACCGACCCAAACCCCCGCTCTAAAATGCGCCTTACTGCAGGCACAGCAGTCCCTACAGCGCCATCTTATAGGTGAGGCCAAAGAAATTTGGCTTGCATCGCAGCACAGAATCTACCAATGGGGAGATAAATCTAGCAAAATGCTCCATAGGTTATGCCAAGCAGAGAAGTCCCCTACCATTGTCCCGGTGCTTCGAGACGACGGCGGGGCCTTGTGCTCGTCCCCTGAGACGGTAGCTGCTGAGTTTGCACGCTATTTCCCTTTACTATATGTGAGCCAAGTGCAATTATCGGAGGCCTCTATCGATGAATTCTTGCGAGATATTCCCCCTTGCAGACTTACAGACTCTGCGCGGGACCAACTCGATGCTCCCATAACGGTAGACGAACTCAGTGCCGCACTGGCGGCCATACATCCAGGTCGGGCTCCCGGACCTAATGGTTTTCCAATGGAGTTCCTCAGACCGCACATGAACATACTGGGCCCACGCCTGCTAGATGCCATACAGGGGGCCGCCGATCATTCCCAACTTTCCCTAGAGTGGCGACACGCGGAGATAGTCCTTTTCTTAAAACCAGGACCCCCACCAGAAGACCCCGCATCATACAGACCTATCTCACTTATCAACTTTGAGCCTAAGCTTCTGGGCAAAGTCCTCGCTGACCGCCTTAGATCCTGTATACAAGATCTGATTCACCCAGATCAGTCCGGGTTTATGCCCCATCGCTCCACACGCCATAACATCAGACGCGTGCATAATGCTATGGCTAGAGCCCCGGAGCTTGGACGCCCTGCAGCTATACTGCTCGCAGACATCGACAAGGCGTTCGACTCTCTCAGCTGGGCATACCTTTTTCGACTCTTAGAAGCCGTTAACTTCGGCCAGCGCTTCCTAACCTATGTGCGCCTACTCTATACAGGGATAACCGCCTCAATTCGAGTCGCTGGACATCGCTCAGCCCCATTCCCAATATATCGTGGTACGCAGCAGGGCTGCCCCTTATCGCCATTATTGTTCGCCCTCGCCGTGGAACCTCTAGCTGTGTGGGTACGCGGCGACCCGGTGCTCAGGGGTTTTGACTGCGATACATCTCGATCTGACCGCATCGCACTATATGCGGACGATGTCCTATTCTTTATGACAGACCCATGGTTTTCGGGGCCCGCATCCTACAGATCCTACGTGTTTTCGGTCAAATCACCGGGCTTCACACGAACCCCACTAAGTCTGTCCTATTCCCGGTATGCGGACACCAGGGCCGTGAGAAGTGGGCTGAGCAGTTGTCACGCGCCACCACTGGCTTTAAGTACCTAGGCATCTTTAGGTCGCCCTGCTCACAGACCTCGTGGGCTCGGAACATCAATCCCCTCCTTAAAAGCCTTAAAGACGAGACGGCGGTTTGGTCCTCTCTTCCACTCTCATTATACGGGCGATCGGCAATTTTTAAAATGGTTTCCCTACCCAGAATACTCTTATAGGCTGCAGAATTTCCCATATGCCATACCGCAGGCCTGGTTTACTCAGGTGAATGCCATACATAATAAATTTCTCTGGCATGACGGGGCTGTGCGAGTGGCACTGAGCACGTGCACACAGTCAACTTATTGCGGCGGTATAGCGGCAGCAGACATTTATGCCTACTATGCGGCCTCCCATCTGCAAGTGGTCAATGAATGGTGGTACAATCCACCATCGGACCCAGCATATGCATTGGATCATATGGCAATGGGGAATATTCCACTCCTTCAACTTCTGTATAGTGCGCAGAACTTGGATTTCCTACCCCCCACCACCAGCACAGTCATCCGACTATGGCGGGCTACGGTCCGACAGATGGGATGGCACGGCCGTCTGACCCAGACGGCCCGCTGTGGCATGGTACACTGTTGCGCTCAGTGACAGCAGTTGCAGGATTCCGGGGGTGGGACACGGTGGGAATATCCACCCTGGGAGACGTAGTGTGAGGCACCGTTCTAAAGTCGTTTCAACAGCTCCAGACAGAGTTTCAATTACACAAGACGCAATTCTTTAAATATCTCCAACTTCGGCATGCACTTACCCCCATACTGCGACAGACCGCTACCTTGCCCGAATTCCATCCCCTAGAAGGACGCCTATTGATGGGTGACATAGGTGCTCACAAGATCCGCCAGATATATCAAACCCTGACAACGCACAACCATACCACATTACAGAACACTAGAACGGCTTGGGAGGAGGACATACCAGACTTAACTGATGAGGATTTGGCGGAAGCCTTGGCTAGCCCCGAGGTGCGGCGATCTCAACACGATACCGACTGATACAGTTTAAATACTTGCACCGTATATACTATTCTCGATTCAGACTCTGGAAGATGGGTGCCATCCAGTCCCCTGTATGCTTGAGATGTGGGATAGAGGAGGGGACCTTCATGCATACTGTCTGGGGCTGTACCGCACTGCAACCATTTTGGCGGAAGGTAGTGGCTTGCCTGAGCGAGGTGTTGTCGTGGGATTTACCTCTCGAGCCGAAGTTGTTGTTACTACATAGCACCGATAGCTTTGGGGGGAACCGATACAAACAGCACTTATTGTTTTTAGCCGTCACCATTGCCAAAAGGGATATCGCCCAGCAGTGGAAAAGTGTGTCTCCTCCAAAGATCGGCAGATGGAAAAATGCCATAGACGAATGTATGAATGCAGAGATAGCTGTGTTTCAGGCTCGGGGATGTCCCCAAAAGCATAAGAAAATATGGCTGCGGTGGGCGGATTACAGGGGCATAGAATTACCCCACCTCATCATGCCAGACCCTTGAAAGACTATGTCCCCTTGATGAGACTGGCCTCCATACAACCGGGAGTATCATTTGAACGCTTCCGGCCACATATTCATTGGTTCGATTATAATTTGGTGGGATTTGAAAGGAACTGCGCAATGTTGTTATTGTTATGTTTAGGAGTTTTTCAGCAATTACAATCAGATGTATTTGGTGTTACATATATCCATCATAATGTATCCCCCGGGACACAACCCGGTATATACAATATAAAATCAATCAAATATATTGTTTAAAAAAAAAAAAATCCAACATACAAAAGTCAAATTACGAATTCTCAATTATTAAAATATAGCTATAGCAGGAGTCAAATCTCAAAATTCAGGGCTGACTGCGATGGAGCGCGGGCCGGCTAAGGAGTCATACAGACCCCGGTTCCAGTACCTTGGAAACGAAGACAAAACAAAGATGTTGCGAGGTTTCAGGGAGGTGAGGCGCGCAGGGGCTGGTGCGGCATCAGTTCCTTACTGTTGGTGCAGGTCGTTGGCACGTCGGTGCTCGGGATGTGGCAAGGCACAGGGGAGGTGATGCAACATCGGCGGTGAGGTGTTGGTTCCGCTGGCGGTGCAGGCTCAATGAAGTGTCGAGAGTTAAGCCACATGGCATAGATTTCGCAGTGTCGATGTCACACCATGGGGCCACCGGTGCAGCGGCGGAGTCGGAGGTGTGCGCCACGGACTTCGGTGACGTGGTACTTGGGACTCCCTCTGTGGCAGTTCTTCGGAGGTGCTGTGGCGGGCCTGCGTTGCAAGTCACAGTCGTTGCGTTCAGCAGAGATCACAGCTCTGGTGCAGGCAGCGGAGCGGTGTCAAAGAGCAGTGCCGGCTCCGAAATCACGCTCGAAGTTGATGCGCTGGTTTCTCCTTTCTTAGCACAGCAAACTCACTTCCAAGGACCCAGGAACTGGATTTCTTTGTTGTGCTGGCCTGCTGCTTGCAGCTTCTGGCTTGGGAGTGAAAGGATTGGACTTTGCTCTCTACATCCTGCTTTCAAAGGTTCTCACATTAATCTCCATAAGCACAAGCAATAAACACAAATAAGCACTTAAATTCTCAGTTTCAACATAGAGCCCCCTAGGACCCAAATTTGACACCACAACTCAAAATATGACAAGTCATCATACCCACAAACACCACAACTCTCAACAACTCACGATCAAAATTGTATAACCCTACTTATACTCACACTGCTGTCAATAATCTGAATGGGACCATGGAAAATTGGGAACGCAGATTGAATTGGAGCAAAATTTGGATTCAGGGGAGGATTTTAAATCCTCTTAGCCTCAGTGGGAATCATCCTCTGCTACCAATATTTTAAAGCTTTTCTCCCTGCAAATGTGGGGCCCATAAAACACTATATGATTAATCAAAATCCACTACTGTGGCTGCTCATCAAATCATTACATTTAAAAAACACGAACCACATTAGACTCCACATGGAAGACAAAAAGTGGTTATGTTTTCAAACCATAAGGGATTATTAAAAGGTTAAATTTCAAAAGCATCAAATTAGCATCAATCAGTAATCAATAAATTAATGCATTTAGTTAATATGAATTTCAAATCAAACAAAGGGCAAATTAGTATAAAATTGTCTCAAACATTTAGGAAGGAGGGGTGGGATATTAGGTTGATGGTTATTTTTGTTAATGTGATATAAGCTCTAAAATGGCTGGATGATAGCAATGGAACGCTATGCTAATGCTGTACCGCAACATATCTGTGACATTACCACAGTATAATACATGTGACTCAGTAATATATGTACTATGGTGGTAATGAACAACAGTTGCCAATATAATTTCTTTTTAAATAACCCAAGTTGTTTCAAAAAGAAATAGGTTAAATTAGTTTTCCCATAAAGAGAGTACCCTGCTCAGCTCTAAACTGTCTTGAGTGGGCAAAAGCATCTTCTGAAAAAGTTCTGCTCTGCTCTTAAATCACACAAATCTAACATTTGCTACATCTACACAAGATTCCCATAAAACGCTCCAATCAGGATAAGGGCTCCTTAGTTTCTCAGGCTTGTACATAATGAATCTTCTCTAAGCATCTTTCAATCTTACAGTTATCTGCAACAAACAAGATACATTGGACCCGCCTGTACTCTGCAGGTGTACTGTAGCAATTAATTAAAACATTCTACAGTTATCATGTACAGGAAAACCTTTCACATGAGGAAGTAAGCAAACAAACATCGCATTCATTAATTGTGAGTCCAGCTTCTCCTGGAAATAAAAATATACACGTGACATGAACGAAGATGGCAACAAAACATTAGCCATTTTAAAATGCAGGCCTACATTAAAACTATGGTCAATCTAAACTTGAAAAATACACAGTTAATAGCATTTGTATGTTCACATGTTAATTTCAGTTTAAGGCACAACATTTTATTATGAAAAATAACTCCATCATACGGGAGCTGTACCTTACGCCTCCACAACAGGTCCTACCAATATATTTCTGGATCCTACTGCTGCTCCCCTCAATGCCTATCAGCTCGACACCTTGCAGCAAATTACAACCCTCAAGCATGTGACTTGGATGCCTCTTCTACTTGGCAGCCCTATATTAGCATTTCCTGCACCAATAGCTGAGAAAAATAGAAAACGACCTTGCATCTCTGTGAAGCCCCGAAAACATTCCTGTTCCTTTAATTGCTAAAGGTGCCATGTTGGGTCCACAAAGCAGGCCACGCTGGACCTACAGACAGTTCACTTCACTGCACGCTTATCACAATGCCCTATTCAAATCACTACTATTAAGAGAGACTGATTTCACTGCGAACAATAACCACATTATTTACTCCTCCCTTAGCTGTGGAATAACATTTCTTCTATTCGGCAGTTTGGCACCAAGTAAGAGAAACTACATGGCATGAGAAAAATGGAGAAAGGAATGTTGGCAGTAAGCAGTGGAGGGATATTGAGTGGCTATAAAATCACAAGAGGAAGAGAGATTGGAGGTACTGGGGGCGAGAGGTGACAGTATGGCTGGAAACTCTTTCATTGTATGGGCAACTTATATTAGCACATCGCTTTTGATGGAGAAAGAGATGCGTCTGAAGCGGTAGGGGCAGGCAGTACTTGACATCTGGCTGGCTGTTTAATACCTAACAGCCTTTCAGTAGTGAGCCAGATAAGTCCCTCTGATTCATATCTGCCCTAGGGGCAAGCCTAAAATGGGATGGGAGTGATTTAGCACCAGCCCTTCAAGCTTTTCAGAAATGAAGGATGTTTGATAGATTTCTTAATTTCCCAACATGTTAGTCCCCTTGCTCAAACCTGGCAACATGCACTACCAGTGAGTTACTTGTTCTTACAATGAGGTAGACCTCTACCTCACGTTTTCCTCACTACTGACTTGAATTTAGTTATTTGTCAGGCACTGTCTCCTTCCCACCTTTTTGAGGATTTCGTGCAGCTGCAGACAGGTTAGGGAAAAGCTTCCCAAAGAAATACTCTCACTTTAAAAGGTCTTGAGAGCCCATGTACGCCTCCAGTTCAGAAAAATCATTAACTTTCTGAGCCCCTTAAGTTTTCTTGAACACTTTAGGATGTATTAACTACTTGCTGATGGGAAGTTCATTGCCTAATGTCAACTTTATAAATGTCCAATAAATTTAAATTGATGAGAGATAGCACCAGGCCCAAATCTGAAGATGTGAACCACCAAGTTCAACTATTTTAGCGGGATTCAGGGGAGTTCTTCCCGAGAAAATGATTGTAATTGCATTTATATAGCCCTTTAAAGCAAGTAGCACACTACTCCAGAATCTAAATTTAGTGGTTTTTCCAGTGGTTATGGTTGGTTATTGTGATTTATCAGGGGTTTGCTAGAAAACAATTGCAGGCATTTTTTCCAGTTACTTTGTGATAGATTATATAATACCAGTTGGGTGTAATCATTAGTGGGGGCTATGTGGATTCAGGTGAATGGTTGGTGAGATAGATAGGCTGGTGGAGATTAGGTAATTTTAGGTTGCAGGGATAAGGTTTTAAAGAGGAGAGATTCTGATCTACGAAATGAGGTATCAGACAATTACAGAATTACTATAAGAAGTATTAAGGCAGACAAGCATGAGACTCAGAGGAGACTACTCTCAGAAATAAAAGGCATGCGGAGAAGGGAATGTAAGGAGAGGGTCACTCTGAAGAAAGAAAGGAAAATAATCTAACACAAGTAAATCCAGGTCCATTTTTTCTTGCAGGGTTTTAGGAGTATAGTGGGAGAAAGGCGTTATGAGATGGCAAGCAATCGGAGGATGTAAGCTGTAGAAAGAAACAGCATTATACATAGTGCTCCATATAAGGGCTGACAGCTTAAACATGTAAGTATGCACATAATTTAAACATTAAGAGCCCTGGCCTGTTGTGTGTCAAGCCTTGGACACCTCTTTTAAACACAATCTGGAGTATCCAAACCTTGGTACAGGGTCTATAAGCTGCACAAGGGGAGATGGCTTTGAAAAAGATAAGGTATCATTTCAAGATCTTCCCTCATGATTCTTCATTAAAAGGTTTTTCAATCATTCACTAAAAATTAGTTAAGTGGCACTGTCTGAGAGCATCTTGCCAACGTGCAGCCAGATTTATACGCTGTTTTCTCACCTAATCCCATCCAAGTGTTTGTGCATGTGGCTATTGTAGTATATGCATTGTATGTATAAGCGAAGCAGAGTCATGGAGGCCTGTGAGTTCCAATTTGAAAGCCCCTGGCCTGTTCCTGTGCACAGGATGGGGATAATGTTGTTTACCCAGACAATGGAAGTGTATCACAAGTGATGCAGAAAGAAGGAGACCTAGACAGGGAAGTGAGAATAAAGGAGATAAGTCTCCTATAGAAATTTGATTAGTTTGTTTTCTTGACAGGAGCTCCTGATTAGACTTCCTGTAGCACTGCAACTTGGTAGATGGTGCATCAGAAGAGGGCTGTAGTCTCTGCTGTTCAGATTGGGAAAGGTCTTTTAGTTCAAACCCCCCTTTGTCTTTTTCTTGATCACTTTCTTTGTGGCTGTTCATAGCCAGGAGCAGATAGTTCACACTTCTTTGTGCCTCAGTTGTGGGTGCTCAGGGCTGGAGAACAGCCTGCTCAGAGAAACATCACCCCTCACAAAGGCTGTGCCTGCAGAACAGCATGGAAAGGCACTTGAGAAGGGAAGCCACTCCAAACCAGTTCCCTTGGCCAAGCTGTTTCATACGTTAAGCTTGATCTAAAATCTAAAACGTTTTTTTTTTTGTTTCCTTCATTGGAAACCATTTCGTTGTGCAACTTTTGTTTCTTAATGGCAAAGAACTTTTATCCTCACTTCCTAAAACACCAACTTGAAACCATTGAGAAGAAATATGAAAATCTATGATTTTTAACCACAAAAGATGTGCCATGTGCACTCTCAGACCACAAACCACAGGGGTACCATTGAGGAAAGAGTATGGAACATCCTGTCTGGGTACACTGTGTTCCAGAGTGACGCAATAGTAGGCCCAATGATAACTCAACGCTATACTATGTGGCAGATTATAAATGCCATAAACATAGGACATAGCGATAACAATAATAAGTATACCTTCCAATAAACAGTATACATTACAGCACAAATGAAAATACCTGTTTAGCAGGCTTTTGAATCTGGGATCTACAGATGTCAACTGCATGCACTCCACCCATTGGGTTGTCTTACTATCAGTGGAGTTAAAGCTCTACAAGTATTCAAGACATAGGACATGCAAGTAAGTGTATCTCTACATCCATCCACAGCATACCAAAATTGTACCTGTGCCTTTCTTCGGCATAACACACAGCACTATGCAATATAACGCCCCCAAAGCCCGCAACCTGGGGTTTACCTGTGCAGCACGCCATTGGTAGGGTGACTAGACTTTTAGAAGCAAAAACCGGGATCAGTTTCTCCTCCTAGTCCCTGGAATATTTTTGTCAAACTCCGTTTCTAAAAGATCCTTTACAACGGGCAGCTATTTTGTAGGGTATTTAACATCTAAGCCATCAGTGGCTTTCAGGCTGGTGATGGATCTCAAAACCAGTTTATCAGAGATTTAAAATGTTGACTTTGAATACAATCCTACCTCTATTAAGAACAACAATTTCTTAGGTTCCATAGATTTGAAGCTCTTAAAAGTTTCTTCACTTCTGTGTAGGTGACATGCACTTTCAGTTTCAAGTCCTGCTGTTTGGCCTATCTTATACTCCAGGAACATTTACAAAGCTACTAGCATATTTGTGGGTAGAGTGCATGCAGCACTTATCAGATTATTGCCTTACTTAGATAATTGGCTGATTGCTTCTTGTTCTTTTTTAGAGGCATCAGAAGATTACCAGAAGACATTTCAAACTCTATCCACGTTTGAACATGGAGAAGTCCAGCCCATTCTCATCGAGGGCGATTCAGCTTATCTGGATTACGTTCGCTACAACAGTAGGGAAGACTTTTCAACCCAATCACAAAAAAAGAAAAACTTCAAATACATCTTTCATCCCTATTAGAGAAAGCCCAAGCTTCAGCCAGGGAATGGCTGGTGGTGTAGGGGGGCTTGGGCTCTACAGTGTCAGTCCTTATGTGGGCTTGTCTGCATCTTTACCCCTTGGTTTGCCACCTGTTGAGATTGTGTGCTCTGCGGTCTTAGAATTTCTTGATCCTGGTTCCCATTGTGGCACAGGTAATTCAGGACCTGCAATGGTGGCTTTAGGAGGAATAATTGAGCAAGGTGTCTTTCTTTCCTCTACCCTCAGTATTTGCTACAGATGACAGTGAGAGGGGCTGGTGCAACCCTCCTGACTCACCAGGTTCTTGGGAGGTGGTCTCCTTTACAGGCTCAAATAACTTTGAACTGGAGAGAGTTAAAAGCACTACATATAGCTTTGCTTCATTTTGCTCCAATGATTCTCAACCACTCGATTTTAATTTGGACAGACAACAAGGTGGTCAGGAGCTATCTTCTATACCAGGGGGAGCAGGTCCTTCCGCCCTAGCTCAGTTGACCAGGGCATTTATCTCTTTTCTCTGCAAGCAGTATATTTTCCAGAGAGGGAGAACTTGCTTGAGGACCATCTAAGTTCATAATTTCCTTCATCAGCCTTGATAGTTCTTCATCACAGATCTTCCGTCAGTTGACTCAGAAGTTTGGAACTCCATGGCTCGATCTCCTCACAACCAAGGAGAATTGCCAGGTTCCAAATTTTGGCGATCTTGTTTCAGCACCAGCGGTTTGGGCAGTAGATCCATTTTCATTCCAGTGGCCCTAGGACCTTCTGTATGCCTTTCCTTACATTCCCCTGATTCCCAGGGCCATCCAGAAAATAATTTTGGATTCAGATAAAATTCTGTTGGTGGTTCAGTTTTGGCCCAGGTGAAACTGGATCCCTCTTGTTCTGCAACTGTCTGTGACTTTCCATTGGCTTCTCCTTCTGGAACCGTCACCGTTAGCTTCAGTCATAGACAAGGCATCTCTGGTAAGGCTTCAACTGGCGCTTGAGAGGTTAAACCTTAAGGCTATAGGTTGTTCAGAGGCGATAGCTAAGTCAATTCAGCAGTCCAGACAGATAGTTACCTTAAAGGATTATACAAAGGACTGGAGGTCCTTTTCTAATTGGTGTGCTTCTTAGTCCTTACTGTTTGTGATCCAATGAGGATTCTTCATTTCATTGAAGATGGATTGCGTTTGGGTCTTCCAAGTTCAGCATTGCATAGTCAGTGGGCAGCTATTATAGCTTTTAGGAATCTGAACATAGAGAAATTAGGGCCACATGCATCAACATTTGGATTTGCAATTCCTAAATAGCGTTTTTTAAGGAATCGCTATTTGGGAATCGCAAATCCTTATGCATGTAGGAATCACAAAAGAAATTGCGATTCCTACACCTTCCTTATTTGCGACTCGCAAATTGCGAATCGCAAATAAGGAATGGCTTCCTTGCATGCGCAATTTGCGAGTACCAAATAGCAATGCAATTTCAAGGGTGCGAGGGTGCCAAAAGGACACCCTGATGCACCCCTGAAAGTGCAATTAAAAAACATTTTGCACACACATGCCACAAGGGCATGTTTGTGTGCAACATATTACTTTGAAAAATGCACTTTTGTGCATTTTTTAAAGTTTTCGCAAATTACCATCAACTTTAAGTTGATGGTAATTTGCGTTTCTTAAAAGCGACATCGCTATTTTTTGTTGCATTGCATTTAGGGAATCGCAATTTGGGATTCCCTAAATGCAATCATAATTAAGTAATCGCAAATTTTGCGATTACTTAAATAGTGATTTTTGCATTTGGGATGATGCATCCCAAATGCAAAAGTTGCGATCGCAAAGGGGCAGATTCTGAAAATCTGCCCCTTTGCGACCGCATAAACAATCATGCATGTGCCCCTTAGACCTTTTAGTTCCCAGATTGTTAAGAGCTTATTTTCTTAAATGCCCAGTGATCCATTGTCCTTTTATAAAGTGGGATCTTCCTTTGGGGTTGAGGGAGTTGCAGTTTCCTCCTTTTGAGCCTTTAGGATCAATAGATCTCAAGTTCTTTTTCTGTTTGCCATTTGTTTAGGTTGGAGAACTGAAAAACTAGGGGCATTGCTTTGTTTTGGCTTTTTTTCTTAGATTGTTTATGGACAAGGTTACCTTGAGACTGACGAGTTCTTTTGTGCCCATTGTGCCATCGGGCTTCCATGTATTCCAAGATCTGGTTGCACAGGTTTATTTTGCCAATCCCTCTACTCCAGAAGAAGTGAACCTACACACTATAGAATTGCAAGAAGGGCAATCTTTTGGAAAGGCGTAGTCTCTGTTTGTCAAATTTGGTTTGTCTTGCCAAGGGTTACAGTCTTTTTCTGCTACTTTGAGTCGATGGCTGAAGAAGCCTATAATTCTGGCATATGAGTTACTAGGCCTAGCCCAGGGGAGATCGTCAAGAGATATGTCGGCCTCCTGGACTATGAAAGATATTTGTATTGCAGCCACTTGGGTGTCACCTCACATATTTATGAACTATTATAATCTATAGCTGGAAGATGGGATTTCATCTGTTTTTGATGAGAAAGTTTTGAATGCCACTCATCATGTTTACTTATCTTGATTTTCATATTTGAATACATGTTGTCTTAGAGCATCATTATTTTGAATAGGTATTTTTCTCTTGCCTCTTAATTCTGCTTGGGTAGTATCTCACGCAGTAAGGACTGGGATGAAGAAGACGGACTAGTAGGTAATGCCTCGTTTACTTACCAGTAATCTTCATTACTTCAAGTTCAGGTCTTCCTCATCACAGTCCTGCATTGAAGGGGGGGAGAGGCAGCCAGAAAAGTTATTTTAGAGTATATGTTGTAGCTTGATATGTTAAAGATAAATTCGTCCTTTGGTACCTATACACTTGCTTCTACATGCATAGTTTTAACATTTCCCATATCACTCAAGCCTTTCATTCAAAAGATCATTATAGCCGCAGCAGTAAACAAAAAGATCTGTCAAAGTAGAAATTAGTACAAAGTTTTTATTAAAAGAAATACACAATAATTTTTCCAAATCTTATTTCTTTAAAAATATTAAAAAGTGGATACAGTATGTATGTGTACTAATGATACATATCAACTTTAAAAACCTAGATCATACACAAAAAAGGTGCACAATGTTTACCCTTGTGCTAATAAGGAAAAAACCTGAAACATACATCAATACATAAAGTGATTTCGAGAGAATTAAATAGAAGACAATACACTTTGTCATTAATTCAAACACATTCGTCCAAGAGAAGATTTAAGTTGGCTAAGACCCGATACATCGACTCTTGTTAGGTATCTGTGGTTCCAGTCAAACAAAACTAATTGTGTAGTTGAAGCGTCAACGCGTTTCGATGGTGTTACTGTTATTAAACCATCTTTCTCAAGACAAAAATATTTTACTACCACGAGGTTGAACATAGAAACAAGTCCTGGCAATATTGTCCAGGATTGGTCAATTGTGCTTTATGGCGTGTAGATGGAAGTTTCATAAACTACCATGGATGAAGGATGTCACAATAACAAATCTTGTTTTTATAAAAATAGAAGACTTTGAATACCATCAGTCTTTCTTCATGGTCGGAACGGTTATAATATTTTATAAAACAATCACTATCCAATTGAGGGTCCTTTGCGGGCACTCTCTAGAGCCGTGCAGTTGCGGCCGACACTCTATTGTCTATAGCTTGCCGTCTTCTGCACTTGATCGCGGTTTTGAAGTATTGCCGCTATGTGTATCGGGACAACCATTGGTGAAGAGAGTCACGCAGGAGTCTACACAAGGACGTGCCCAGGCCCAATTGATGAAGGGCACTGATACACATAGCGGCAATACGTCAAAACCACGATCAAGTGCAAAAGACGGCCTTGTGGTGTACATCGAGAGTAAAATATTTTTGTCTTGAGAAAGATGGTTTAATAATAGTAACACCATCGAAATGCGTCGACGCTTCAACTACACAATTCGTTTTGTTTGACTGGAACCACAGATACCTAACAAGAGTGGATGTATCGGGTCCTAGCCAACTTAAATCTTCTCTTGGACGAATGTGTTTGAAATAATGACAAAGTGTATTGTCTTCTATTTAATTCTCTCGAAATCACTTTATGTATTGATGTAGGTTTCAGGTTTTTTCCCTTATTAGCACAAGGGTAAAATTGCGCACCTTTTTTGTGTATGATCTAGGTTTTTAAAGTTGATGTGTATCATTAGTACAGATACATACTGTATCTACTTTTTAATATTTTTAAAGAAATAAGATTTGGAAAAATTATTGTGTATTTCTTTTAATAAAAACTTTGTACTAATTTCTACTTTGACAGATCTTTTTGTTTACTGTTGGGGCTATAATGATCTTTTGAATGAAAGGCTTGAGTGATATGGGAAATGTTAAAACTATGCATGTAGAAGCAAGTGTATAGGTACCAAAGGACGAATTTATCTTTAACTTGTAAAGAGTACCCTACTCCTTTGGTGAGGCGAAGGGGTCCCTCTCTCTTTTTGTTTGGTAGCTTGATATGTTACAGGAAGTTTGGTTTGATGACTCTCTCTGTTTATACTATTGACAGGAAGGGGGGGAAGTCAGTTGATAGTTTAAACTTTATAAATTGTTTTGCGTTATGGCTACGGTGGAAATCATTTCTGTTCTTGAGCTTACATCTCACCCAGTAAGGACTGGGGCGAAGAATACCTGAACTCAGAGTAACGAAAATTGCTGGTAAGCAACTGAGGCATTTATGACCGTAGACGGCACAATCCGTGTTTCCTCATGATCCAGTCAGTCTAAGAAGGGGTGATGACCTATGTTCCCTCTAAGCTGCACGCCTGGGCGGCCGCGCACAGGTGATTTTTCACCGCGCAGGGAGCCTTAAGGAGCGCGCAAAACAAACCGATCTCCTGCTGACAGAAGAAGAGCTCTCAATGAGCTGCTAATGATGGCACAGAGAGGCCCTTGATATGTTTCCTCCTCCCTCCTGCCTTTGATTGTTTATGGTGCGACTCACCCGCCCACCACAGTTCTTAGATTAACTGTTTTTGAAACTGCGTCCGCAGCCCACGAGTTTTGCACACTTTACAATCGTGAAAAGGAGGAACGGTTGTGCGGGTACTGCAATTAATATAACAAAAGCATGGCAAATAAACAAGCTGTTTTGGTAAAACTATATTGCCATGCTTGTGTTTGAAGGCGTTAACAATAAAAGCCCCAGATTTTCCAAGAAAACAGTGTTCTGTTCAAGCTAACTTATTTGGGGAGGTCGAGAAATGCAGAGACAGAAAAGAGAGCCCCGCTGAATATAACGCTCATAAAATAATCTGCATCTCAGACATGCTGTCTGCGTCTAGGTGGAAGATACTAAATGACATGTAATTTAAATGGGACAACTAATTCTTCTCTATATGCAATTTGAAAGCTGCACTCCTCTTCTTTTACTCACATATGTGATTTCTCCACAACATTATTCTTAATAATTACAGTTCCTCTCTGTGACTGTCAGGAGCGCTGCAGGGGTTACTAAAAGCACTTTGTGAAAACAAATCAGATAAAAGTACAATGGGCAGGGAGGCGCGCGTGGCGGCGATCCAAGATGGCCGCTCTTTAGTTCGGCTCCGAGTCACGGAGGAGCGCCAGCTACCGAGGGACTCTTGTCTGCGCTCAAAACATGCAGAAAACCACGGATTTCGACTGCAGAGGACATGCTGCGCGCTGAGGCAAGCTTTTTCTTCGACAATTGAGTCCTCTTCTACTGGTTTTTAGCCTCAATCTTTCTCAGCCTGCGGCGGCCGCCATTTTGATTTTTTCCTCCTCACAATCTCTTCTCATTTCAGCGCTCTCAGTGCCGCCTCACTGCCAAATAATGTGCTTTTTTTCACTTTTGGTCCCCTTATGGGGTGGATATCACTATTTGTTGCCTCAGTTATCCTAGTGGCGGCGCCTACACATATTTTAATTATTTTTTTGCTATCATTCATGGAGTCATCAAGAATAATTATTGACCTCTAAGTCTATTTTCGTTATATGGTCAGTGGATTTTTCTTTTTACCAGTCTATATTGGCGGTGTGACTTCAACTATTTGTGCTGATAATTCTTTGCGGTTGGCTGGACGGAATTAAGTACTTTGCAATGGATGCCTCTAATCCCATTAAATCTCACGGGGCATCAGGTTCCAGTGCTGGAGCGCGCAAGGACTCTGCTGTTGCTGCTAACAAGCGAGCTAAGAAAGACCCATCCTCCCCATCAAAGTCTCCTCTTCCTCTGACGTTAGAGGATATTATGGATGAACTGCGCAACATAAGACCCTTCATGTCCGAGACCACAGCCTCACTTCAACGTATTGAGGAAAAATGGTCTGGCCTCGAGTCTCGTATTTCAGATGTGGAACAGAAAATTAGTGATGCACAGTACGTTGTCGCCAAAGTGGATTTTCTTACGAAAGAAGTAACTCATCTTAAAAAAGTTACAGAAGATTTAGAAAATCGAAATAGGCGCAACAACCTACGCATCTATGGAGTTCCAGAAGGTTCTGAGGGGTCAAACATGATCTCTTTCTTGAAAACCCAAGTTCTACAAATTATTGGTCTGCCAAAATCTACTGACCTCAACATTCAAAGAGCACATAGACTGGTCCCATTAAATTTTTCTTCAGCAGCTAAACCTAGAGGCATCATTGCGTACTTTCTATTATATTCTGACCTTATGGCAATTCTCAATGCTGCAAAACAACACAAACAAATGATTTGGTCTGGACACAAAATTTTCTTCAGCCAGGATGTTTCAAAGCCAACTGCCAACCGTCGCAAGGAATGTTTAGACCACAGACCAAAGCTTAGATCCATGAATGCTCGCTACGGTCTCATCCACCCCTGCTTCTTTAAAGTGACCTATAAAGATCGTACTTTTACTTTTGAAGACCCAGCGGAACTTCGTAAATTTATTTACGTTAACAAACAAGACGCCATGGACCTAAGCAAACCTTAATTGTTTTCTTGTTTATCTTCTTCCACCTCTTTTAGATGTTCCCTGTGTACCCCTGTGGTTGATGTTCAAATCCTAGTTATCGTTATGTATGTGGTGTTTTATCCTCCTCGCAGCAATACACCCTAACGTTTGGTAAGTTTCCCTCTTCATTGTTTCTTTACGTTGCTACTCTTTTGCGACTTATTTCCCTTAGTCCTCCTTTTTATCTGTAGTAGTCAACTTGTTTCTCCTCCGTGCTCCCCGTTCGGAGTGGGCCGTCTTGCCCTTCTCACCCCCCCCCTCCTGCATTATTGTTCTCCTTATAGCTGTTCAATATGACTAAAGCTCTCTGGCTTCTGGTCATCTTTTTTCTGCTAACTTCCTTAGGGCGAAATTGTTCCCCTTTCCTTTTTCTCTTCTGCCTCCTTTTCTTCCTCCTTTCCTCTCTCATTCATTACTGTCCTGCCTTCTACCTCACTCTATGTATCTCTCTTCATGTTGTATTTTTGGTATCTTCTGTATTCTTCTTCAATTCATGTTGGAGTTTCCACCAAACACATTCGCTCATTTTCCTTCCACCGCATTATTTCATCTCTTCACAAATTTCTTTTTCTTTTAAATCGTTCCTGTATTTTCCTTTATGTACCCTTTTCCTGATTGATATTTTCCTCCCTATTTTTTACTTCCCATTTTCTAGCTGTTATCTTTTCTGCTATCTATTTTTACACAAATCTCTCTGATGAAAGGCCTTCGTATAGTTTCATGGAATGTTAAAGGTATCCTTAATCCTGTCAAAAAACAGCGTGTTTTGTCTCACCTTGCTAAATTAAAATGTCAGGTTGCACTATTGCAAGAATCACATCTCAGGGAACAGGATTTATCTTCTCTCCGTAAACAATGGGTGGGAGATATTTTTTGTTCTCCTGCGGTGAATAATAAAAATGGAGTGGTTATACTATTTCACAAATCTTTAAATGTCTCCCTCCAGAATGAATTGAAAGATGTTCATGGCAGATGGCTTTTCTTAAATGTTAAAGTTAACGATGCTCAATTATATTTTTGCAATGTCTACGGTCCCAACGGTGTCGATTTAACTTTTTGGAATGACTTCTCTATTTTGCTCTCCTCACATGCCTCTGAAAATCTAATTGTTGGTGGTGATTGTAATCAACTTATGGACCCTTTTGTAGATAGGAAATCACAAGCGAAGTATATTCCCAATAAGATGCAAAAGTCTTTTTATAAAGCTATTACCTCCACAGGATTGATAGATTCTTGGAGAACCTCCCACCCGGATGTTCTAGAATTTTCCTTTTTCTCCCCTGTACATAAATCACACTCACGTATTGACTACATCTTTCTCACTCAACCCGCCCTTCAATACATGACCAGCGCAGAGATAGGCTCCATTCTCATCTCAGACCATGCTCCCGTCATATTAGATATGGACTATCCCTCGTCTCCTCCCTCCTCCCGACGTTGGCGTTTTAATAATTCCCTATTACTAGATACGCAATTTACTGACCAGTTCAAGATATTTACCCAGGAATTCTTCCTAAATAACCTATCCTCCACTTCTCAGTATCATTTTGTATGGGATGCCTTTAAAGCCGCCGCCAGAGGTTTTATTATTAATTTTGTTTCCCGGAAAAAGAAAAAAGCGATCCTTTATTCTACACACATCCTGAACCACATTAAATCCTTAGAACATAAGTATTTTACCTCTAATTGTCCTGATACTCTTTCAGCTCTAATTAAAGCTAAACTACAATACAATAAACAGTCGTTATATTCTGCTTGCAATAATCTCCTGAAATTTAATGCCAAGATGTATGGTGGACGGAATAAAGCAGGCAGGTCTTTGGCTAATTATTTAAAAATTAAAAAACAAAAATCTAAAATTGTGGCCATTATAGATAACTCTGGAGCTCGACATACTTCAGACGCCAAAATCCTTGAATGTTTTACTGATTATTATACTGCTCTATACACCCCAGAATCCATTCCCACTCCTGCTCAAATCGACTCCTTTTTTCAGAGCATTCCCAAACACCCTACAGGTCACTCTGACCTCTCATCTTTAAATGCACCCATTCTAGAACAGGAAATCACTGAAGCCATTACTCTCTTACCAACAGATAAAACTCCCGGTCCTGATGGATTCACTGTTCGTTTTTTTCTTCATTTTAAACAACTCTTGGTCCCCCAGTTATTCACACTAATTAACCATTTTCTCACTACCGGCGAATTACGCGGATCCTTCACTCAGGCAATGTTATGCTTAATACCTAAGAAAGATAAGGATCCCTCCCTCTGTAAAAATTATAGACCGATTTCCTTGATCAATACCGACTGTAAAATCTATGCTAAACTGCTTGCCCTTCGTATAAATAAAGTAATCCCAGATCTCATCAATATATATCAATCTGGCTTTGTTAAAGGACGTTCTATTACTAATAACTCTAGAACATTTCTTAATATTATCCACTTGGCTTCCAAATTTGATTTTCCCGTCGCCGCCATCACGCTGGATGCTGAAAAAGCATTTGATAGGGTTAATTGGTGCACTTAAGAGGCATGGCTTTAGCCCACCCATTATCAAATATATTCATCTGCTATACTCTGCCCCCACTACTTCTATTTGGGTAAACGGATGTCAATCCGCCTATTTCCCACTTCTTAGAGGGACAAGACAGGGGTGTCCTCTTTCCCCTCTCCTATTTATTCTTGCTTTAGAGCTCTTTCTAGAAAAACTCAGATGTTCACCACAATATACATTAAAGTAAAGGGTATACCCAAAATCACTGGGACCTGGGTGTAGGACGGTATAGAACGTAGTGGTCCCAGTACTAATACATCTATATAGTGTAACATAAAAAGAAATGCAATAGTATTCACAACAGTAAATCAAATAGGAGAATTAAGTAATGCTCAAGTGTTATTTAATCACACTGAACACAAGATGCAGATTTCACAAGAGGACATTGAAAATCATCATTGATGTGCCAGACAGGGTGGGAAGGGGAAAGGGCAGTGATTTAAGTGAGGTAGTGAGGTAAGTGACAGACACTACTAGTGGGTATCACAATCAAATTGTTGGGCATGCTATTCATTGCCACACATTCTTAACAGAAAGGAAAAAAATTTACAATAAATTACACAGCCATGTAACACAGAGAGTCACAGTGCGGCATGCACTGTTGGCGATACTGGCATCAGTAATGTGTCGACGTTTCGACCCCTGAAAATATGTAGGTGTTCTTGGAAACCTTACTGGCAGGGTCTTCCTCAGGACAAGTGGTTAGGTGAAAGGGTGGGTAAAAGGGCACCTGGAGACATAAATGAAAGGGCGAAAAGTCAGCACTCACGTTTGGGAGTACAGCCCATTTTTTGAGTAAGTTGTTCAGATTACTTAGTACAGCCAACTTTTCTTTGACCCTCTGATTCTTTTGAGGCTTTATTGACAGATGCCTTATCCCTACAGGTGTCCAACTCTCTCTCACTTCTGCACTTTGGAGCCACTGAGCCCCTTTTGTCCTCGACGACATTTTTGCGCCCATGAGGACTCCCTTCTAATTCAGACACGGTAAATACAATGATTCTTATCTGTTCATACTCTCGTCCTTATTAAGCTTTGGACCTGACTTTTCGCCCTTTCATTTATGTCTCCAGGTGCCCTTTTACCCACCCTTTCACCTAACCACTTGTCCTGAGGAAGACCCCGCCAGTAAGGTTTCCAAGAACACCTACATATTTTCAGGGGTCGAAACATCGACATATTACTGATGCCAGTATTGCCAACAGTGCATGCCGCACTGTGACTCTCTGTGTTAAATGGCTGTGTAATTTATTGTAAACATTTTTTTCCTTTCTGTTAAGAATGTGTGGCAATGAATAGCATGCCCAACAATTTGATTGTGATACCCACTAGTAGTGTCTGTCACTTACCTCACTACCTCACTTAAATCACTGCCCTTTCCCCTTCCCACCCTGTCGGGCACATCAATGATGATTTTCAATGTCCTCTTGTGAAATCTGCATCTTGTGTTCAGTGTGATTAAATAACACTTGAGCATTACTTAATTCTCCTATTTGATTTACTGTTTTGAATACTATTGCATTTCTTTTTCTGTTACACTATATAGATGTATTAGTACTGGGACCACTACGTTCTATACCACCACAATATACAGGCTTTAAATGTAATAATATCGACATCAAATTCACTGCCTACGCTGATGATATCCTCCTTTATATCTCTAACCCATCAACTTCCCTCCCAGGATTCTTCTCCCTTCTACAAGAATACTCTTCTGTTTCTGGCTATAAGTTAAATATTGATAAATCTGAGGTCCTGCCCCTAAACAAATATTGTCTTCCATATATGTTTCAAGACACCGGATTTGAATGGAACTCCAAAAGTATTAAATGTTTAGGGACTCTTTATGCTAATAATATCAGGGAAACTATTAAAATTAATCTCGCGGAAATACTTAAAAATTATTAAATCTCACGGAAAGTTGGTCTCCCCTTTTTCTTTCCTGGTGGGGCAGACTAGCCACGATTAAAATGATGCTTCTTTCAATTGTTAATTTTATCCTTTCTATGCTCCCAGTTTCTCTTCCCAACTCCTTTTTCTGTCCTATTTACCGCTCTTTGACTAAATTTCTTTGGAATAATCGCAAGGCCAGGATTTCACTCTCTCGTTTACAACTTTCCAAGCAACTGGGAGGAGTAAATTTCCCTAATCTTAAACGTTATCACTCTGCGTTTTCTTTGAAACAAATATGGCTCCTCTTATCTGACTCTGCTCATCCTCCGGCGACAGCTTGGAGTTCCATAGAAGAAGCGCAATACACACCGTTTCCTTTTCTTTCAGCCACCCGTCTTTCCCAACCTCCTAAACGTCTTTTTTCACCTACCTTTACTCACTCCAAAACAATAGCTACCTCCCTGTTTACTACTCACCTGTCTCTTGCGGAACACGTCTTTTGCACTCCAATCTGTTATAACAAATCTCAAAATCAATAACAGAGCTTTATTTTGGAAATAATGGATCGACAAAGGCATCATCACATTCGACCATTTATTAAAAGATGGTTCCCCTATGGAATACCCGGAGATACAAAGTTCCTATGGTATTTCACCTGCACGACTCCATCAATACCCCTCACTTAAAGTCTACATGACACTTCTTCTTTCTCAAAGTAACCCTGCTAATACACAACATCAATCCATTTCTTCCCCTTTGGACTTCTCAACTCAATTTAAAGCTGCTGCTATATACAAGTTACTTTCCCGCCCTGCCAATGTCAAAACTAAATCTAAACTAGAACTTATGTGGGAAAAGGACCTGTCACAGGATTTCTCTTTTTCAATATGGGACTCCATTTGGTCTAAAATCCACACTTCCTCACGCTCTGCTAGTACAACCCAGACCTTATATTATTTTTATAACAGACTCTTTTTTACACCTACTGATTTACATAGATTCAAGTTGCTGGACCCCCCAAAATTGTTCCCACGGAAGCAGTGACTTTTTGCATATGTTTTTTCATTGTCCCAATGTTAAAGCTTTGTGGCTTTCTATATGGTCCAAATTGAATGAAATTTTAACTACTAATGTACCTTTTGATATTTTACATATTTTTTTAGGTAGTTCATCTACGGTCTGGAATGTGCACAGTAATGTAGGCAAATTTATTGATCTGCTTTTAGCCATTTCCTTTCAGATTATTACTACTAATTGGAAGGATACCTCGAAAATTTATTTTCAAGCTTGGTGGAATTTGCTTTGTCACCATCATAGACTTGATCGAGCTTATGCTTCCTCTACGTCTTTGTTGGTTAAAAAGACCTGTTGTGGTTACCACTAACATCTTTTCTTTCAAGTTGTTCCACTCGAATGTAATTATACAGGATACCAATGCGTTGCTTAGTATATTTTAAAAGTTTATTCTATCTGTTCATCGCTTCTCCTCTCTCTTCTTTTCCTTTGCTGTACCCCCTCCCCTCTTTCCCCTCTTTCCCCCTTCTTCTCATTTCTTTCTTTTCTCACTCTCTTTACTTAAAATTTTAAAATTGCATTTACTCTTAGTACAGATTGTATCTATTGAGGATGTTTATTTTTCTCATTGTCTTATGCATTCTGTCTTAAATTCTCATCCTTTACTTCTTAAAGCGTGTATTGATGTTTTACTTTGTTTAATACCTTAATAAAGCATTCTAAACTAAAAAAAAAAAGTACAATGGGCGAGTAAACAGATTAAAAGGGTGAGCAGAACCAGAACCGAGCCAAGAGTCTGGCTAGGACCTTAGAGCCTGTGCAGGAGCCAAGGCTTGGAAATGTTTGCTATGTGACTAATACAACAAACATCATGTAAAATGTAATAAAGCCTCATCAACATTCAAAAACGTGTGCTTCTTTAACATGTGGAACCTTTGACATAATAGTCACATTATAGCAATGCACTGAGAAGTACATATTACAAGTGATAGTTTTCAAACATGAACCATTAGTGAACTGAGGCAAGAAGTTGTCTTTTAACCCCCTAAGCGGGTAAGATTATTACAGAGAAATATAGTCTATTAAATCAAAGAGAACAGATTTCTGTACAACTGGTAGTCTGAACTTGAAAGTGTTTGCATATGCAATAATGAAGAAAAAAAAGATTGAGTAAAATAAAAAATTTGCCTAAGATCACACAAGGGGAAGCCGTAATTTATCAAAGTTTTCTGGTTCACTTTGTAAAAACCAGACAATAAATTGGTATCTATTTGTCTTTCCTTATGTTAAGGCTTTTTTTTTTACCTCTTTGTGCATTTTTCTGCAGTTCTTATACAGCGCGAACTAGACCTAAATGTATGGGAGTCCTTTATATGAGCACCAGTTAACATTCATTGTTTATAAGAAACGGGGAAATTAAGTGACTTACCCAGAATCAAGGGATATTGGGCCAGGACTGAGACTCGAACCGGGTGAGTTTACAGTGAGTGCATGGTTAGTGGTGTGTATAGTGCATGCCAGAGGATGTGAGTCAGTAGAAGTGCATAGTGAAGGCCTTGTCGACATGGGCATCATTTGGGGATAGTCATGGGTTGCGGCTGTGACCTTTAGCTTGCTCCCTGCTACTCCTGGCACTTCCTTTACGAACACCTGGCCTCAGAGGAGGCAAAAGTTTTGCCCCTCTGAGGCCAGGGGTCGCAAAGGAAGTGCCAGGAGTAGCAGGGAGCAAGCTAGAGGTCACAGCTGTGACCCCAGAGTGCAGGTTGAATGGTGTGTATTGTGAACGTAGGGTTCAGGTCTACCTTTGTGAGTATAAAATGAGCAGTTTGCTTGTATGAGTGCAGTGTGAGCAATGTGAGTGCTGGGTGAGTTGTATGCATTGGGAGTTCAGGGTGAAGGGATGGCTTGCGGGGTGTAGAATGAGTGGTGTGCATGTATGAGTGTAAGGTGAGTTTGTCTGTGTGAGAGTAGAATGAATGGTGTATCTGTGTGTGTGCACAGTGAATAATGTGCCTTAATGCAGTGTTTCAGTGTGTTTATGAGTGCATCTATGCGGGGTAAGCAAAGTGCTTGAATGTAGGGTAAGCAATATGTCTGAGTGAATGTAGGGTAGGTGGTGTATCTTTGTAAGTGTGGAGTAAATGGTGTGCTTTGTGAGTGCAGGGTGAGTAATATGCCTGAGTGCAAGTTCTCAGTGTTCATTGAGAGTGCAGGATGAGTGGTGTGCCTGTATAAGTACAGGGTGCAGTACATTAAAGACAGACCTGTTGGGATTGCCAATGCTTGTTAAACAATTTTGCAAGGAAATGGGCTTTCAATTCACTCTTTAATTTTTAAATGTTTGGATAAGCGTCCTTTCTAGTCTCAATAGAAAGTGGTACCATTTTTACTAGTATCTCTCAGTTACGCACACAAGCAAGAAATGTGCGCACACAAGTAGGTCACTGCTGCACAAACATAAAAATAATTAGAGGGAACACTGGTGATGACGATGGTGAACAATGTTTCCTAACCAAGACAGTCTAATTACTGTTCAGTGGCAGCCTGGGCCTGCCAGAACTGTCACTTTCATTCATACAACACATGGACATCACATGTGGGAGCAAAAGGGTACCCTGAAAATGTAGCCACTCCAACATTTACCTTAATCAGTGTTCCCACATTTCACTGGATCCGAGACGGTGTTAAACCTCAATTTGATGAGGCAATGTGGCCCCACGTTCACCCAGATCAGTGACTATTTTTTACCACACTCCAAGGGATGGGGGCCCAATACCTTTGCTTGCTTTAGGGCCCTTGGTGCCCTTGCTACACCACTGCCTGTTGGAGGCATTAGTAGCTGGTTAATTCCTTATTCGGGCTGTGCACTCTCCCCTACTCCCCACCTGACCAAGGACCTCGAGGAAAGGAGTCAGGACCAATGCCTCGTTTGCATTGAGCAGTCACCATGGACCCTCACTAGGCCTCCTCTGTGTGCACTTTCTAATGTGGAGAAATATTCAGTCATAGAGGAATTTCTGCATGCGTAATTGACTGCTCATGCAAATCTGACTTAGTGACTCACCTGCCAGTTTTGTTTATGGGATGTGATTTTTACATGCGAGTCTGACTCATGCACTAAAGCGTTCTGTGAACCGAGCCTTAAATGCTCATTAACAAGGAGCAATAACTTGATTAGTATGCTATTCAGAAAGAGGCTTCAATTGAATACAGAATTTGGGATTTTTGGTGAATGGGCAGTGTTTAAGAATGAATTATGAATACGGGGTAACAAGAGCTGAGGAAGGGTGTTGTTGGTAAGCGGGGGAGTTAAGGGAAGGTTTCTCATTTTTCTCGCGTTTATTTTAGTTTCAGTAAGCCAATTTGTTTTTCTTTTTTCTTTAAAAAAAATAATTTTCGGCCAAATACCATTTTCTATTATACTCTCTGAGCGTTGGCTATCTTTTAGAAGAAAATATTTTGAAACGAATACATTTGAGAAAAAAATGGAACCGAAAAATCTGACTAAAACCACATATTTAATGAAGAACTGCGGGCAGACTAGTTTCACATTGCCATTGTCTTCCCTCTTTACTTAATAATGGTGAAATACACCCTTTGGCCCCAACTACCAGTGTCGAAGGCGTGGTGGAGGTATTTACTGGACCTGGTAATGACAAATGCCACAAGGTGAGATATTTACAGGTTCTGGTATATACCTACTATTCCGAGTTTTCACTTTTCACTTGAAAGTGAGACATTACTACGGAATGCATTGCCAACCACACCGATTCTGTGTTTCGGTAATTACCAGCCATTTTCCCCCAGTAACTTTCATCAGGTTTGACTTGATAAAACTGGCCTGCGAAAAATTGCAGGCTGCGAAATGTATCACGCCCAGTAACTACGCATGCATATAATTCTGCAGAGCTCGGAATTCCAAACCTTGCTCAAACAGAAGTTTGCGCAGACGTCGAAATGTTGCCCAGTGCACATGATCAGGCCCTTATAATTTCTCAATCATAGCACCTAATAATTAATAATATTGTCAGTCCCATACATTTGAGACAGAATGTTTAAGATTTCATTATATACACTTGTCTAGCTAATCAAGGATTGCAAAGAGATATGGTGTGATGTACAAAACTGTTCGCCGCACATGGTAATGTAAAATTCCCTTTACATCCATTCATCGGTATTTGACATGTGTAACCGCACACCTGTTCTATAGTGATCATGTGACTGCATTATTTGCTCCTGCATAGTTCAGTGGTTACAGATCTATAGTCACAAATTACAAAAGAAGGGGGGACTGGGAGCTTTAGAGAGAAGAGAGGTCCAGTTACCGTGCTCCCAAAGTAAATGCAGTAAACACTAGGAGGTAACAGTTCCTATGGCTAGAGTAAGCTGACCCAATTCAGTCGCTTGCAAGGTCTGTGAGAGACAATTTCACAGGATAGGTTGGAAATGATACAGGAAAAAGGTTGGGGAATTCCTCCTTTTAGAAAAAGTGCCCTCACCCATGCAGGTGTCATGCTTCATTATCGGGCGTTGCTCCTCGTGGGGGTGGCGCTGCAGTCCCCCACGGGCAGCTAGAGGGCTCTTTACCGGAGATCTTTTCGGAGTAACGCCGCAGTTGTGAGTGCGGGTGTGTGGGCTGGAAAAGTGCGATGTTAAAAAAATCATGTTGGTACCCCAAAGTACCTTTATTAGGGAGTCCAAGTGGCCAGGATAAAAATTATTGGCGATGGTGACAACTGAGGACTCAAGGAAAATTATACCTGAGAGGTGGATATTTTCCTTCCGTTTCTGGTGTCAGCCAGTGAGTGAGTGGTGGTGATAGTGAATAGTTTATGTTAGGTCTAGGTCGACATGTTTCACGCCTAGTGGGTCCCTAATGGATCCAGTGGCGTTTCTTCAGGACCGTGAAAGAGGTGTGTGAAATAAAGGGTTAAAAATAGGGGTCTGAAACGACGACACTCAGTCTCCCTATATTACCTATAATAAGGTTTTTTAAGCGGGTGTCAATACACCAATGGGAACATCCTACTCGGTGTCCCTCTGTCAAACCCCACCTGCTCTGATAGAGGGGGAGTGTTAGAAGTCAGACAACTCTGTCAGAGAATCTCTTATTTGCATATGATAATAAATAGAATCCCACCTGGTACCCCAAATCAGTGTGCACACAGCATGGTAGCAATTCACTAGCAAATGATTATATATTTGGTAGTATTTAGCTACAAATTATGTATATTAGAATGGTCATTATTATTATAAACAACTCAGCAGATAATTACAGATTAAGGCACATTTTAAATAAGCCCCAATTACATTTCATCACACCTCCCTAACCTCTTAATCTATCCCCTACCCAAAGTATCTAGATGTTGTCAGCCATCTAACTTGTATGACTATATTGATTTACAGAGCTCTAATTATGTCAAGCCATGTATAGTTTCCAGCATGCTTTATGTTGTAATCAGGTCAGCAGTCTTGCATGCCTTCATCACCAATTATATCTTATGGGGCAAGAAAGGGTCACTTGTGCTCAGTTCTTGCTTTGCTGCAAAAATGTGCACACAGTGCCTCTTTGCAGAAGCATGCAAAAGCCATAGAAGCGAATGCTAATGCTAATTTTCCCTTCTTCCTTCCAAGACAGATCTCTGCAAGTTCATCGGCCGGTGAGTAGCTGCGGGCAGGTAATAAGTTGCTCTACGGGGAGAGGCCTTATATCCTCTCGCCACTTTCGCTATCAACGCCGACGCAGCCAGCCGTCACGATTGGTGGGGTTGGACAGAGGGACACCGAGTAGGATGTTCCCATTGGTGCATTGACACCCGCTTAAAAAACCTTATTATAGGTAATATAGGGAGACTGAGTGTCGTTGTCTCAGACCCCTATTTTTAACCCTTTATTTCACACACCTCTTTCACGGTCCTGAAGAAACACCACGGGATCCATTAGGGACCCACTAGGCGTGAAACATATCGACCTAGACCTAACAAACTATTCACTATCACCACCACTCACTCCCTGGCTGACACCAGAAACGGAAGGAAAATATCCACCTCTCAGGTATAATTTCCCCTGAGTCCTCAGTTGTCACCATCACCAATAATTTTTATCCTGGACACTTGGACTCCCTAATAAAGGTACTTTGGGGTACCAACGTGGTTTTTTTAACATCGCACTTTCCCAGCCCACACACCCGCACTCACAACTGCGGCGTTACTCCAAAAAGATCTCCGGTAAATAGCCCTCTCGCTCCCCGTGGGGGACTGCAGTGTCACCCCCACGAGGAGCAACGCCCGATGATGAAGCATGACACCTGCATGGGTGTGTGAGGGCACTTTTTCTAAAAGGAGGAATTCCCCAACCTTTTTCCTGTATCATTTCCAACCTATCCTGTGAAATTGTCTCTCACAGACCTTGCAAGCGACTGAATTGGGTCAGCTTACTCTAGCCATAGGAACTGTTACCTCATAGTGTTTACTACAGGTCTAGAGTGCCTGCATTATTAATGCTCTATCCTCTGGAATTCCCTCCCTTTGCATTTATGACTGCCTGGCATTTAGGAAAGGTCTGAAAGCTCACCTGTTCTTAGTGGCTTTCATTCAAACCCAGCATATTTTGATATAAAATTAACATATGCTTCCGCTCTCTACCTCTGTATGTTGCTCACACTACAAACATAGACTTCACAGGCCACGCTTTCCACTCACACCCTATTCTAAGCTCTTTGAAAAGGCTGCCACATAGTATTAAGTGCTAAGTAAATGCCTCAAAATGAATACATAATGCAGGTAACCGGGTGTAAGGCTGTATCAACGCAGTCATGCTCGACAAAGCGTCTGTATGATAAGAATGCATGTTATATGCAAGATAGGCCTGATTGCATGTAAACTTGGCTGCTTTTACTACTGAAGAATATGTGTAATGGATGTAGGGCCTAGAAAAGAAGCCTGCATGAATGGTAATGCTAACAAATGTGTGCTGGATCACGATGTTATAAGCTTAGAAACTCCACGTTTTCTGATACTGTTCAAACTAGCAAGACAGAGGAGATAAACGTTCCTCATCTCTGGTGCATGCGCTGTAAACACAACTGCAAGGGAAGATGAACTTGCAGAGATCTGTCTTGGAAGGAAGAAGGGAAAATTCCATTAGCATTCGCTTCTATGGCTTTTGCATGCTACTTCAAAGAGGCACTGTGTGCACATTTTTGCAGCAAAGCAAGAACTGAGCACAAGTGACCCTTCCTTGCCCCATAAGATATAATTGGTGATGAAGGCATGCAAGACTGCTGACCTGATTACAACATAAAGCATGCTGGAAACTATACATGGCTTGACATAATTAGAGCTCTGTAAATCAATATAGTCATACAAGTTAGATGGCTGACAACATCTAGATACTTTGGGTAGGGAATAGATTAAGAGGTTAGGGAGGTGTGATGCAATGTAATTGGGGCTTATTTAAAATGTGCCTTAATCTGTAATTATCTGCTGAGTTGTTTATAGTAATAATGACCATTCTAATATACATAATTTGTAGCTAAATACTACCAAATATATAATCGTATGCTAGTGAGTTGCTACCATGCTGTGTGCGCACTGATTTGGGGTACCAGGTGGGATTCTATTTATTATCATATGCAAATAAGAGATTCTCATATTTATTTATTTTAAAAGTTTTCTATAGCGCGAACATGACCACCGGGGGTATCAGAGCGCTTTACAATAAGTCAGGGAAGGATACAAAGGGTAAAAAACAGATCAACCAAACAAAAAACAGTCATAACAGTCTCATAAAGCAAGGCGCCCTAGGGAGCAATGGAAGCAATGAGTCCAGGCAAAAGTTTCTTTATCCATAGCGTTTATACTTCCTTGAGAAAGGAAGTATAGGGATAAAGTCTATGTTGCGCCCATGGTCACAAGGGGTATCATTGCATGTTGCCAAGCGGAATGGAGCGGAGGTAATAGAGGACCGACAGATCGGCAAGACATACTTCATATACTCCGGCCGACAAGGGTGTCATCTAGCAGCTTAGAGGATCCATTACAGTGGTGAGAGTTTCTTCATCAGTATCAATTTGACTTCCATACAGGAACCTCCTCTGACAGGGTTGTCTGACTCCTAACACTCCCCCTCTATCAGAGCATAGCTCACTAGGGGAGTGAGAGACACCTGCCTATTCTTCTTTTCTCCAAAAAGGGTGCATTTTCTTTTAGGGCTAAGTGGATCTAGCGGATGTGACTCCCCCGCTCAATAATATTGGGATGAACATGGCATCACTGCAGGACAGGACGAGTCATTTAATTTCTTTTGTGATTGCCATCACTTAGAGCTAAGGTTTATTGACCTGCTAGAAAACAAAACTCAGTCAGGTTTTCAAGAGGACCAATAAATCCGCAAATACGTTCATATGAAATTCACTATGTCTAAAATCCCCTCGAAAACCATACATATTCTTTGCAGATGTCTTTAAATACTTAGTGGGTTTTGAAGTATGATGCCAGAATATTGAGTACTTAATAGCGTGCCACAATAATATAATTGCAAAACTATCAACAAACAAAATATTAATAAGATAAGCATATAGGTTTACTATATTTTGACAGCAGTCGATGCCTTGTTTCCTTCAAAAGAACCACACCCTATTTTTAAAGGGTCCTGGGCCCACTGGTATACTGAGGAACTTAATACAGAAAAAATATGTGTAAAAAAAAAAAATAGAACATCTAGGGAGACTTAATTACCTTCTAGCTGATTAGACTAACTATCTCTGTCTTTAGTCTATAAAAAAAGGTTAGACACTTTGCTCTGCTTACTGCTGCAAAAAAGTCGAATGAATCAGCCATTAACTCTATCAGAGAAATATTCTATATTTTCCACAATCTTATCTTACCCTGTTGCAAGAACCTGTCTATTTCTCCCTCACAACAACTATGTGAGCTTCTTTATAAGTTTGTCCAAAATCACTGCCAATTTTACCACTGCTTTCTCCCTTTCTGAAACTCTGCAGTATCACCCTTTGTTCTTTCCAAGTTTTCACTGCTCTTTACTGATTCTCTATCTACTTTACTGGATAGTGTCTAGTCGGGACTCCTCTCAACCCCTGCCTTCCCTCTGTTATCAGGAGGTCAGCCGGTACTCTCCTTCCTGTTCTCACTCAACTCCAGGGGCGGCTCGTCAGTTAAGGCTGAGGAGCGTCGCCCCTCTAACTAAATTGCCGGAGAGATGAAAAAATAAAATGGTAATAAAGTTAATTTATTACCATTTTATTTTTCAAAACCCCGTCCTGAGCCGAGCGTCAGGAGGGGGAAGTGGGGGTGGCGCTTTCTGCGTTCTGCTGATGCCAGTCAGGCAGCAGCAGAGAGCAGTGATTGGCAGGTGACTTTAAGTTTAAAGTTTCATGTCTCTTTGGCCGACCGTCTTGCGATAGCCAGCCAGACATGCGCATTTTAAACCTCTCTAACCCAGCTGTCTAAGACAGCTGGGTTAGAGACAGCATAGGGCTCCAGTGTCCTTTGGAGTGCCGAAGGAGGCCGCTCCCTCCAACCCTGGCACTTCTTTCATGCTGCATGAGAGCTGCGCCAGGATTGCTAACTCTAGTTTCCTGGGTTCCGCATTGGAACCTGCCTACCTGAAAAAGACCTGAGCGAGGAGGATGTCTCACCAGGAAGGTAAGTGTAATTATTTTTTTACTTATTTATTTACTTTTATTTTTGTGCCACCCGCCCCAACATCATCCGTACATGCCAGCCGCCACTGCTCAACTCTGTAATGCCTCAATACTCTGGAACTTCCATCTGGAAGTCATCCCACGTGGTTCTCTTATTTTAAAAAACCTTCGATCCATGCTATCTCGAGCACCACCAATCTGAACATTGTTCCAGCACCACTGAAGGCAGTGTTTTTTTCCCACCAATATTAGAAGCACTCGCTCTTCCTCAGTCTTGCAGCTGAACTACAAATGGTACAATATAATGTATCCCACCTCTTAGCCAATGTACCTCAGCGTGCACTGGATTCACATCTCCTTACAAGTTTGCACTGGCTTCCAAACACATCTATTGAAAGTTCTGTTTTTCTTTTCACCGTGCCGTTCATGGCTTGGGTCCCCAATACACAAAGGGCAAAATTCTTCATTACCAACTGAATCATTCTCTTGGATCTGCTTCCTTCCATATTTGGTGGTTCCGAAGATACTTTGTTATAGGTGTGGAGGGTAGGCCTCTTTGTACCTGAGCCCTAAAAGATGTTTTTAAGCATAGGATTAGCACAGTGCCATCCACGCCAAGCTAGAGAGGGACAAAGTCTTTTGCCATTTTTACAGCAAAATCTTTAAGCAAAGGATTAGTTAGTGCCATCCGCGCGGAGCTGAAAAATAACAAAAGCGTTTTACCACTCTAAGCACAGAATTACAGCTTTGGATGGGTAGAATACCATCCAAGCCAACCTGGAATGAATGAAAGCAACCCCTGACATGTGTTTCGCTCTAGTTAGAGCTCTTCAGAGAGGTAAAGCTATACCCAGACTCAAAGGAGAGAAGCTAGAGAAACAGACATTTGAGGTGCGCAGATTCAGAGTGTCAGTGGTGTTGTAGGGTGCTCCATACAGGAGCTGCTTTCCAACTAAACTTGGAACCTACCCAGAGTTCCCTGCTCCCCTTCTTGCATAATGTATGCAGCACTCTAAGCTGAAAGGGTATTATCTTGATATATATAGGTATACACACACACAGAGCATGTAGATGAGGAGTTAAGAATAGTGAATATGTTTTTTACCTAGATATACCTACCTCCACAGTATTTTGGCCGTCAATATTTTGACTACAATAATTTTGTAGCACAATATTCTTTTAATCACTATTGTGACATACAACTAGGTTTGCTGTTTGGTCATTCAAATAGCTCAGTCATTCTACTAACAAGACAAATTCCCTGCTCAGTGCTCGGGTCAGATTTGGAGCATTATGCCTGCTCCACCAGCCACCTGCAGATTGTTGTGCCCAGTTGTGCAGGCAGGAGAGCAGCTCTCATTAGTGTAGTAAGTGCCAAGGCACAGGGGCCAGGCGATGTGAAGGGCCATCTGTACCTCAATTATGCTATCTCATGCTAACTGACTGTGTAGCATGGAAACCCATTTTCCACTTGCATTAGGTCCTAAGGCCCCTTGCTTAGCACATTTCTGCAGCCATTGAATCTGTGTTTGGATCCAGATGTCACATTTCAACTATATCCAGCTCCTTTGGACTTAACTGATGTTTTCTGTATGGCTTCCAAGCCAATTGCTTGAAAGATGTTTCAAAATCCGATCACTCTCTCCTAGTACATCACATCAGCCTAAAATAAATACTATTTTACGCTGTTGTGTCTTCATTCAGAGTCTTACGCAATGTGCTGGGGTCTCCAGAGTGAAGGAGTGAAATAGTGGGCAGTGATTCATTGCTTGATTCTCCTTAAATCCAAAGGTTGTATATGGCAATCCGGCATCACTTTTGTCTTCCCATAGCAGATGGCAACCTGGCACCACTGTCTAAGGGAGGTGGGAGAATGGGAGTGGCAATCTGCCAACTGCTGTGTCAGTAGGTTTGTGCAGACCCTTGTCAGGCAGGAAATTTGCTCTGTGTGCTGACAGTGGCTCTGACACAGCGAGTGTTAGGAGGGCACCAACTCTCTGCTCTCACTAAGAGCAGAAAGTATAGTCTTGGCTATGGAGATGGAGGAAAGGATTAGAAGGTGGTGGGTGAGGGACGCCATCTTTAATATTTGGACGGTGTGAGGACAGTGTGGTATCAACGGTGGTGTGGTTTAGTGGCAGAATGTCAGGTAACTTTTTTTTTATTTGGTAAAACCATCACCCCGCACAATTGTTGTGGGGGGTGATGGCAAAGTATTTGGTATCATTTTTTTGCTAAATTATTTTTTTAAAAGGAGGAAGGGACGGCCAGAGTGTAATGAGGGAGGCCTATGCCTAAACATAATGACAGGACATTTAGGGAAGCTATGGGAGTTGTGAAAATGTGGAATTGAGCTCCCCATGACTTCTCTGCCCCAAACCCATCAGCGCCCATGCATGTCCATTCCGTGGCCAGCATCAGCCACTATGCCTGAACCAGGTAAAATCCTGTCCCCTGATTTCATAAAAAGTCTCATGAGAAATCCCTCACCTAATTGCCATATTGGAACCCAACTCTCTTAATTTTGTCAGCTGCATGAGTGAGTTTGGTCTTACCTATGAGTATTCCCCTGCCGCCTTACTTATACCTGTACCTACCCTCACATCTCTCTCTGGAGGGCTCATAAACTCACACTCCTTGAGCAGAAATGCACAAGAAGTCAATGACCTAATCACATTCATTCAGCTTGACTTCTTATTTATCACCGAAACCTAGCTCACACCCTGGTGCAATCCCAATAACCACTGCCATCTCCCATGGTTATACGATCCTGAGACAAGAAAGAGCTGAAGGTCAAGGTGGTGAATTAGCCATCATTGTTTGCTAGATTTTCCAATGTAGCTCCTTTGACTTAGACTTCCTTAAAGGAGCAGAAAACCTAGGTTTCTACCTTAATTTCAACCCCTCCCAATCTTTCATTGGCTGCCTACTCTATCGCCCTCCTGGCCCTTCACCTAGCTACCTAAGCAGTTTTGGGGAGGCACTTACCCCCTTCCTACTACACTACGCTAATTTCACCGCCCTGGGAGACTTCAACTTTCACTTTGATGACCCAGACAATTCAGAAGCTAATAACCTGCTAGACACCCTAAAGATAATAGGGCTTCCCCAACTGATAGCTGCCTCCAACATTCAATGGTACACACGTTAGACAGGATCTGCACCAACCATCCTCGGTTATCACCTGGTGCTCCTATTATCCAATCATGGTCGGATCAGTGTTTAGTGCCCTTCAATCTATCTAGCAAGACCCAAGACCCAGGACCCCCTTCAGCACACTAAAAACCACACCACCCTGCAAAAATTAGGAACAATGAAAGCCAAACTGTAGTGATTACACAGAGCCAGGTAAGTGTAAGAGCACATAGTTTATTGACTGTTCATCTCTAACCCTGGGCGTAGTTTGCGTAGTCGCGCTACGCGAGGCTACGCAAAGTTGCAAAAGCACTACGCGAGCTACGCGAGCGTGCGTAGTTGCTTGTCCCACCCGTTCGCGATGTGTTTTTCTTGCTCGCGAACGCGTATTGCGTGTTCGGGACGCTGTTTGCGTGCTCGGGGGATAGTATCTCGCGAACTTACCCATGCGGTCGCCTATGGGCGCGGCCATCTTGTTTTTCACTTGTCCCGCCCATTCGCGATGCCTTATTTCCTGTTCCGGGTCGCGTATAGCGTGTTCGCGATGCGCATTTCATGTTCGGGAGCGCGTCTTACGTGTTCGCGATGCTTTTTGCGTGCTCGGGGGGAAATATTGCGCGAACTTACCCACGCGGTCGCGGCCATCTTGTTTTTCACTCTATGCTATGGTTCTGGGGCCTGCTTTTCTATTCTCCCTCTATCCTTGCAATCCTTAGGTTTTTACACTGTTTTTCTGATCTTTTTTATTTATTATCTATCCCTCTCTGTCCCGAAGTCTATATTTTGCATTTTATTTCTACTTTTAATGCGTTTTTTTCACTTTTCTACTGTTTTATATTACTTCCTTCTTTAAGCTCCTACTTCTTCCCCTAACTTTATTTTTCCCTTCTAAATTTTCTTTTCCCCCTCCCGCTCACCCCAGAACCATGCCTAAGGGTACTACCTGCTCCAAGGGCAAGGCGCCTGCGCCCAAGAGCCGCCTGCCTTGCGGCAGACTGCGCCCTGCAGGGGTGCAGGCCCGGGAGCTTTTTGGCGAGGCGGAGGTGGCCGCCCTTGTTTTTTTTGTGCAGCGCCACCTCCCCTTGACCTTGGCAGGCCTGGCTCCGGGTACCCTACCCAGGAGCGTCACCGCCGGTGGGCGAAGGTGCGCCGGGCAGTGTTTCGCTGCTCAGGGTCCGGCGCACCCATAACCAGCTGGCCCACCGGTGGTCAGACATCTTGGACCGGGAGCAGGACCTGCTGGACCTGCTAGGTGTCGAGGTCGTGGGGCTTGTGAGTAGCTAATATACTAGTAGTATAAGTATTGTGTATAATTTTTTTCCGAATAGCAAGAATACTGCTGCTTACATTGCAGGTAAATTACGTTTCAAAATCTTCTGTGATTGTAGGACACAGGTGCTCGGCGGCGGCGCTACTCTTACTTGTTTGCAACTTTGCGCTCGCTTGGGCTGATTATGTAAGAGTTTACTTAGAGAACTTAAGTTAGGTAATGCTATTGCTAGAGAGACTCTAGTCCTTCCTTTGTCCTCCTGTCACTAAGAAGAGATAGTGGTGGATGGATTGATAGGTTTAGTTAGTTTTTTAGAGGTCTGCATGACGCATCCTCTGTCACTGAGTGCTGCTTACCCCAGTCCTTAGTAGAACCTTTTGTAGTTTGTTTAGTGAGTGGTAAGGCTTAGCAGTGTCACTAGCAGAACATCAGACGCAACCAACCAACAATTTGGTGTATGCACAAATTTATGCATGTGTCCTCCATCTATGCATTTTTTAGGGCTAAAATTGAAATGCAGACTTAGTGAACAATTGGCCCGTCTGGAATATGTGGGCTAGGTCAGGTGGTACTACTTAGGCTTAGTTAGTATTCTGGAATCAGAATGGAACACTGGATTAGTGTTCATAAATAATAAGTAGACGGTCCGTGAATCCCGCAATAATACTACTAGTCGATCTGATTAGATAGGTCAATTTTATTGCAATTGTTGTTTCCTAAAATGTTTTTTGAGCGTTTTTAAAAATATTTTATTTGTTTCACAGTACACCAATCATTAATGTTTGTCTCTTTCTTTATTATATCTTACATGATCAGCACCCAGGGGCAAGAAGATGGGGTCAGAGTCGGCGGGACAAGATCAAGATGCCTCCCAGGGCCAGGACCGCTCCTCTACCGAGGGCTCTGCTGCTAGCCCCAGTAAGTCCTCTAGTGGTTAATATTAATAATTATATTTCCCTAACTTTTACTGCACCTTATTTTTTCCGAACTATTATTTCTGTTTCCTAATTCTATTTTTTTCCAAATCTTCTTCGATCTAGACTGTTTCTAAATTCTTGTTATCCCTGCCTCTAACTGCCTCTGCTATGACTCTCTGTACTACTACTATTAGTCTGTCTGTAGCTAAGCTTGCCCAGTTGGCCACTCTTTATTTAAAAGGTTTTAAATAAAACTCAGATTCACCAATAGCTCTAGCCACTGAGTCCAGTCCTTTGGGTTGTCCTCTTCTAGTCTTCTTAATCTTGAGGCTTTTCGACAATTCCCACCAACAAAATGCCCAACCAGATATTTGACTATTTTTGATAGGATATAGTACATACTACTACTGTTGTGGGGATTCTGCACAGCCACATACAGAACTATGCACAAGAAAATAGGATGTTGGTGATGGGAGGTTGGACCTTCCTCACACCTCAGTCAGAACCCACAATCCCCTGACCGACTAGCTATAGTCTCTCATTAGGTCCCCGAACCCCCCCCGAAGATACCCAATGATTAGACAACCCAGAACATAATAACATCCTTTCTCTCACTCACTCGTGTAAGTCCACCACACCAAATACCACAGAGTCTATGTGTAAGTTCAAAAGGTTTATTTTCAACTAACAAGCTCTGTACGTTGTTCTACAATTCAATTCAGTATACTATACGAGCCAGCTCCAACAGCAAAATGCATAAGATTAAAACAATAAACATTGTTACAAGTCCATCGAAGACAAAAGATCTCTGTGCGAATTCTGGGGGACCCCTCACCTTTGAACGTAGAAGTACTGGTTACATCATAAGCTCTGCAAAGCTCTGGTTCGTAGAAGGGAATCTTCCGCCTGTTATGAGAAAAATGGTGCGCGTTAGATAGTATAATGCAAGCATTTCTCAGTCATGCCAAAAAATGTAGCATGTTATGGCTAAGCAATACGGACTGACCAGAACTCCATAACAAAGTGGCTTGCTTTTCGACCTCTTGTACGCAACGCTCAGACAGTAGCTGTATGAGCTCATGTGGGCTCAAAGGCGTCTTACACAACAAGCTGCGAGGTAACGTCACATGAGCAAAAGCCATGAAGCTAAAATGGTTGCATGGCTCAGGCTAACTTTGCAAAGAGTAGAGTAGACTAGAATGACCCTAGGGACCATAACACTACTAGTGTCTACTCTACTCTAGTACCCGATTTGGACTAGTGATGCATGTTGTATATGTATGTATTAACTTTTTTTTCCAATCTTGCTAGTGAAAAAGAATAAATAGGGGGAGGTGTATATATGGCATCTAAAAATGTGTAATGTTTTTTCTAGGCGTACTACCGACCACCAGTGCCGGGGCCAGCGGCGATGGCGATGCGGCCATTTCGGAGGGAGCAAGAGATGCGGCACCTGCAGGAGCTACAGGGGGTGAGCCAGCAGCAGTGGCGGGCGGTGGTAAGTTATATTCCTTACTTATTGACATTACACTAGCGGGAAGGGTGTACACTCACTGTACTGTTGAGACTTAGTAAGTATGAAGTTGTAGTGAACATTAGACATCGGTTGAAGAAGACACCCTTTACTTAGCATTAGCAATAGCATTAGCAGCGTGAGTTGAGTAACCAATGGCCTCTTCTATCTGACTCCAACTCAGCTGTGAAAGTTTTATGGAGAAGACTAAAAGTCAGATCAGATGACCTTGATGGATGTGTTGAACAAAAAGGGAAAGAAGGGTGGAAGGAGGAAGGACGGGCGAGATGTAATATGACTGGCAGAGAAGGATACGTTGGAAGCATGCATAGGTCGGTGGCTGATAGGAATCAGATGCATGGGTTGTTGAAGGATGGGTGGAAGGTGAAAGAAAAGATGCCTGCCTGGGTGGGCGACACCGTATGGGTGGATAGGATAGCAAGAATCGTCAGCGGTGTTTGGGTCAAACTCAAAGCCAAGGCAAGCAAGGAAGGACGCATGGGTGGTTGTTGGTGAAACAAACTAAGGTTTGTTGAGAGATTAAGAAGAATGATAGACGTTTACTTTGAATGGATGGATGCCTGGATGTATTCATCATAGATAGCATAGGTGGAGACTGTCACTGGATGCAGACCAGAGTCTTAGTTTGAAGAGAATGTAAAAGAAACCGCGCCACATTAGCAAAGCCGAGGGGAATATAAGTTGTATTTTCAGAATACTCCCTTGACTCACAGTAGTTTGCAAGTACATCATATATATATATTGTGTATGTATGTAGTTATCAAGCGCCTTCCTCCGACTCCGAGGACCACTCCCTACCTATGTTAATTTATTTTCGAGTGTGTCAGCCATCCTACCATGGGGGGTGGCCTATCTGTTGGTTACACAATCAATCCAAACAAAGTACCTCACGTCGTCCCATATATAAGCAATGATCATTGGATCAGATATATAATCTGCCTTTTTGTAGTAGTCAGGGCAGCGTGAAAGTGAAATTGAGCAATTGCCCTTGATGTAACAGAGAGAGTATGGCCAGTGCCACCTGTAATTGAAAAATACGAGCTTCCCCACCTGCAGACAGTAGTAAATAAAACTAACGTGAGTCTGCGTCATGACTCGAGTATGTTTGTCTTGGGCGCAAGCTGAGTGAGCTGGCATGCCGGCTACAACAAGGTTATGTAATTTCGCTAAACTAGAGAGAAGAAGAAGACTGGTGTACTGTGTACTGGAGTCCATAGTGCTAGTATAATGCCTGAAACTCCCACAAATGTTAGAGGCCGAGGAAGTGGGCGGACAGATACATACCACAAATGTTATGTACTGTGCTTGCTAGTGCTACTGCTACTATGCCACTATGTGTTGAATTAATTTTGAGTTACTGTTTTGCTGAGAGTATTGGTAATAGTCTTTTTTTCTTTCTTGATATAGCTCCTCCAAAACCAACGAGGAAGGAGTTGGCAGCCATGGCCCGGCGCCGGAAGCAGGAGGCCATCTGCACAGAGTACTGGCTCTGGTGGTTCTGGCGGAGGAGGAGGAGGAGGCGGCAGCAGCTGCAGCCTCCTCCAATGCCCCGGGCCCCAGCCAGGCCCCTCCAGTGGCACGGCACCACGGTTAGGCAGCTGCCCGCCGCCGCACACCAACAACATCCAGCACTACTGCTGCCCCCCCCCCCCCTGTGGATGCAACTGCAGGGCATATGCGCGCCGCATGCTCTTCCGGAATGCGCGACTGGAGGAGGAGGTAGAGGAGCTCAAGAAGAGGGTCAAGGTCCTGGAGATCAACATCCAAAGAGCCCGCCGCTAAAGACCCTGTTTAATTGCCCCTTTTTTATAGGTTCTTTTGGTGGGTGGGAATCGGGCGTTGGGGTTTTTTCACTTTATTTATGGACAACATGGACAATTGGACATTTGATTTGTTGGACTTTTCCGTTTTGGACATTGGTTGGGGTTAGGGAGAGGGGTGGGTCAGGTGTTGTTGTGGGATTTTTTACATAGTTTATTTTTGTTAGGGGATTAAATTATATATTTATACTTTACATACAATGTGGTTAATGTTTTGTGTTTGATTTAAATAATTGGCTGACTTTGTAAGACACAAACAGATAGATGCGGTACCCCTCACTGAGTGACTTGTCCTACTAGTACTGTCAGTCTCTCCTCCTAGTCCATTATTATACCTCCCCCAAACATCTTTTCTTACCTGTGATTGATGTTTAAGTTAGGCACAGCGATGGCTGCATGACGATGCAGGTTGGGTTTCCGAAGAGAATGGAGATGCCATGGTTGTGGTGGTAGTAGTAGACACTGGCAGTAGCATTTACAAAAAAAGAAAATGAGACAGTCAGTAGCCTGAGAGAGACTCTGGGAGGAGTAGTAGAGCGAAGTAAATAAAACATAATGGTGGAGGGGAAAGCCTAGTACAACAAGTTACAAACTGTAGTTGTGTCGAGTCACTCAACTAGGCCTACACTCGACACAAGCGTAACCTTTAGTGCTGTGTGTAATAGGATGACAATCGATGCCGGCAATTAATGATGATGGATTAGGTTCCTTTGTTAAAAAAATTACCTCGCAAATATACTGATCATGGGTGGGCAAGCAGAAGAAGATCCTCCCCCTGCCTTGAAATTGAATTAGTGTTGCTTTCGCCACATCCGCCCCAGCAAGCGTGTGATCAATTATTGGTGTACATTTAATTTAGTCACACCTCAATAAATCACACAGCCCGGGGGAAGAGAGGTAGGGTTTGATGAATGGTTGAGAAGGGGGTTTGGGGAAAGGTTTGACAAAGAAAAACAGTACGCATGGACAAACAACAAAACACAATCTTTGTAGACTACCATATCCATTAATCTGTTAAGGGTGAAAAAGGAAATGCATGCATGATGATGATAACTTGATGGTTAATGATAAGTAGTACTTACTAACTACTACTAGACAATTAGACAGTACAGGGCATCAGTATATTAATATTATGCAATTTGCCTTGCCTATCTGCCCTCATAGAGACCCGGATTACATACAGTTTGTGTTCTGTTGTACCGGGCTTACTTTTAAAGATAGCAAAGAAAATTTAAAAATAGCTGTAGTGATGAATTATAAGCAGAGAGCAAACATAATTAATAATAACAACAACACACAGTAGTAATGATTGAAGACAAAAAATTAATCAAATTATTTAAAAGATGATGAAAGTTGATACTGTTACTGTGTTATCCTGGTCAAAATGGGGAGTTGCATCTCGGCATTCCTCTTGGTCCTCCCTTCCATGGATGCTCCGTCCATCAATCTTGGGTGACGCCACTGCCTGCCTGGCAGCTGTAGATTCATTGGTAAGGTAAGTGTGCGTTGTTTTTCCAAGTATAGCACAGGGTAAAAGCCGGCCTGTAAGTACTGTAAATGGAAAAACAAACGGGATATTGAAAAATCAATGAAGAGAAAAAATGCATCAATTACGGTGGAGTGCAACAAGAGAAGAGAACACTTTCAGACTGAGGCGGCATGGATACATCATGTCTACTCTGTTTACAGCATTTATTTAAGCTACAACAACAACAGGACAGAGCAGGCCCACGGCACCGGGCCGTGACCAAACCTCCATTTAGCTTAAATTTTGACAGAGCCAGACAAAGCACATATACAGCAACCTAGCATTTTCAAAATTAAGTGACTAAATCAATGCACCGCTGTCAGTCATACCACTACACTCGACTCACCACTACACGGACATGTAGGTCTGCTGTGGTACTTGTTGACTTGTGTTTACCTTTTATGCCACTTCATGAAACACAGTTATTCCATCAATCTTCTCCGATCCTAAGTACTGACTGACTGCGAAGAGTATAGTATGTGGTCATCATGATCATGGTGTCCAACTCAGTCTGTAGTGTACCGAGTGAGTCCAGAGTCCATATTCAAATATCCAATGGATCGCCCTGCAGTAGAAGTACAATTTTGTTATTAAACAATAAGTCTGCTTACAGCATTAACCAGAAACAGTTACAGGAGGACACATATACAGCAACATAGCATTTTCCAAAGTAAGTAACTAAATCAACACACGTCTGTCAGTCATACCTCCACTACTACACTCGTCGTGACTACTCGACTCCACCACTACAGAGACATGTAGGTCTGCTGTGGTTGTTGACTTATTTACCTTTTATGCCACTTGATTGGAAATGCCCCAAGTTATTCCATCAATCATCTCCGATCCAACTGACTGACTGCGAAGATAGTATGGTCATCATCATGGTGTTGTACGTGTTGTCCAACTCCAACTCAGTCTGTAGTGTACCGAGTACGACTCCGAGTAAGTCCATAATCCATATTAAAAAATGCAACGGATATTGGCCTGCAGTAGTAGGAGTACAATTTGGTTATTAAACAACAAGAAGGGAAACATTGACTGTCACTTGAGTCACTTTTAGTTGGTAGATTAATTACTAGTACAGTTCGACTTCATGCACAACGTCATCAACACAAAAAACAGCAATCACTCTGAGTCTGCATCCAACGCATGCCATCATTACCTGTCTTGCTCTTCTCTTTGGCTGTCAGATGCCTAGTTCTGACAGGTGTGTGTTTTTTACCGAGGCAGTGGCCTCATTATTACTCCACATTCATTTTGAGTGTTAGTCGCTGTTTCGGTTTTCTTATTCATCTGTGGCACTTTGTCGCAGTTGAAGTTGGTTCACATGGTCAGCGCTGTGAGATGGGCCGCGGCCTGGGTAGCAGTCATTGGTCAATTGAGTTTGCAGAAATGTGACATGTCAGCAAGTTTCTTCGAAGAGTCTTGTCTTTCTCTGCCAAGTACCTTCTGTTCTGACATTGATGAGCTTTTGATGCCTGCCGAGGCGGTAGCCTTCTGACAGTGATGAGTTTCGGCTCGGAAACAAAAGGAGGATAGCTATAGTCATGTTCCACTTCTTCTGGAGGGACTGTTAGAGGCAACATTTCTTGTACTATTCTCCATCCAATGCCTGGCTTGAGGGAAATGTATTTAGGGCGAGTCAGGAAGATGGAGCAGGACTCTGAGGAGTGGACAGTTAAATGCACAGATGTGCAACTCCAATATGGAAATAAAAAGAGAAGACGGTGGTGATGGATTTGTTGTGATTCGAACCAGAAAGACAGAGACACACACAAATAAAAGAAGGAAGAAAGTAACAATTTGAAAGCCTAGTTGTCAGGGAAGAGGAGCTCGTCCTCAAACTCTGGTGGTTCGATCAGAAGTAGGTCATCTAACACAGTACTTCCGTCACCTAAGTCGCTCTCCTCTTCCTGCTGTGATTTAGGTATTTTGTACTCTGGTGGTATAAAGTGCTGATTCATTTTGATCATGGTTAACCTCTCCACGCTTTTGGGCGAGAGACTGGTCCTTTTCACAGTTACAATGGCACCAGCAGCACTGAAAACACGCTCAGAAGAGACACTTGGAACAGGGGAAGCCAGATACTTTATTGCCAGCCTGCTGAGCACTGTCCATTGGCTTCTTTTCCCATACCAATACACCAATGGGTTTCGATCCATGAAGACCTCTGTTGTGTCATCCAGATAGGCCTGGACCATACGCTCAATGCTCAGGGGAGCTCAGATTTGCTTGGCCTCTTTTGCCTGTGCATCAGCACTGGACTTACCATACCCATGCCGTAGAAACCAATCAGTTGCCGATTGTACTGTGGCTGATGATCCTGTTCTTGCTGTTGTTGATGTTAGTGGTGTTGTTGGTGACTGCTGGGAGGCAAATGCACTGCCCTCAGGCTCTGAAGTAGAACTTGACTCTGGATGACCTGTAGTACTTGTTCTGGCCTGGGGTGGCGGGCCTCTAATTACCAGCCGTTCATTTTCAAACTTAGTGGCTTCCTCAGCTATCAAAGTTTTGTACTTGGCAACATCCACTTCCGAAAAAGGAATTACTGCCTTACTGTTCAGAAATACTTTGTACCGTGGATCCAAAATTGTGGCAGTAATGTAATGTTGATGTGACACAATGTTATTTTGAATCCTTGTATTTTCAGATAAGCGAACGGCTAAGGAGTCCGCCAAATAATATGCGTCTTGTTTGTCATCCACACCTGCGTACATTTCAGACACCTCCTTCAGCTGTTGCTCTAGCATGTGCAACAATGGGATAGCTTGGCCCATAGTACAGTCCTCCCTGCTGACTTCACATGTGAAGACCTCAAAAGGAAGTAGCATCTCTGTCAGGCATTTAACGAGGTCCCATTGGCTCATCTCAATGGTCATGCCTCTCACAGTAGGATCCCCTAATCTTTGCATGACATAAGCATTGAGTGGTATGTACTACTCAAACAGACGATCAAGCATGTAATAAGTTGAGTTCCAACGTGTTGGCACCTCCTGGATGAGTGCTTTGACTGGCATTTTATGCTCACGTTGAATGACCCTCAGCTGCTTCCGGGCTTTAAAAGAATGGCTGAAATGTGTGCATATTCTTCTGCAGGTGGCCAGTAAGTTGCTGACTTTGTATTCATTTTTCAGAAAATCTTGAACGACAATGTTAATGCAGTGTGCCAAACATGGGACCCTGAAATAGCCACCATCTTTCATGGTCCTAACTACATTACTGCCATTGTCCGTGGCAACAAAACCAATGTTAAGCCCTCTTGGGCGCAGCCACTCAAAGACCTTGCTGTTAAACTCATCCAAAATGTTTGCAGCAGTATGAGATTTCTCCATGGCAAACATGGCTACAGTTGCATGTTTGCGAGTGGCATGAAAAATCTCAGCAGCGTCAACACCAGCAGATATCTTTTCTCTAACCCCCACAAAAGAGATCCAGTGTGCAGTGATGCACATGTAATCAGTGGCTTGGCAACTGGTCCACATGTCTGTTGTCAGGTGGATACTCTGAACAGCACTCTGCTTCAAGGCTTTTCCAAGCAATTCCAGCACGTCATGATGTAGTGCTGGAAGAGCAACTCTAGTGAAATAGTAGCGGCTGGGAACCTGCCATTTTGGGCAGATGGCTGTCACAAATTCCAGAAAACCCACCCCTTCAACAAAAGAAAAAGGGAGAAGGTCCAGTGCTAACATTTTAGCCAGCTTCGCATTGTACAAATGTGCTATTGGGTGGTTGCGTTCGTACTGCCCCTCCGCCCTAAACATGCTGATAATGGTAGGCTGCATGGTTTTCCTTTCTGTTAGGCTCAACAACGCACTTTTTTTCATTGCGGTACTCCTTGCTGTCTCAGGCTGACTCTTACTCTTGTGCCACTGAGATGTTGCTGAGGATGTGGGTGCTACCACTGCACTGCTGGGGACAGGGCTACTTTGTGTACCACTACCAGAGACAATGTCTCCCTGTCCTTCCTCTTCCACCGTGATCGGATCTTCTACTCGTTTATCCCCACCAACACCAATGGTTGCAGTTTTTATGCCGCGAAGGTGGTCCTCCCAGTCGATCAATTGATGTTTTTTCAGATGGGTTATTTGGCCTCCGGTACCATAGTTTGTACCAACCTTACCCCGACTAACAGAGGTATTACAAATAGAGCATATAGCAATGTTCTCCTCCTTTTCGCTAACCGTAAAGAAGTCCCAAACTGGGGAGCTTAACTTTTGTCTCCTGCTGGAGGTGCCACTTCCAATGCCGGATGAACTGGAGGGTGTGCGTTGAATTTGACTCTGTGCAGTACCACTACCTACTTCTACTGAGGTGGTGGTTGTGCTGGATGTAGGTCGCTGCCGGGCCTTTGCTAAATGCAAATATGGAAGCTGTAGGTGGTGTTGGTGTTACCTGTGTTGGTGTTATCCGTGCCACATCCCTCAGCAATTTGGGATGTGGTGGTAATGTCGGTCTCCACTTGGGCGGGAGTAATGTCCATGATGACTGGCTCATCATCATCCTGCTGTTCTACATCGACCTCCATAAGTGTAAGGCTTTCTGGAACCTTCCTTTTCCCTAGCCTGGTCTTGGGACGTGTCTCCCTCTCAGACTCAGTTTGTGGCTCCCAAGTGGCCTCTAGATCATCAGAAGGGGAGCTTGGCGAAGAACTCGATGGACTAACCCTCCTTTTCCTTGCTGGGGATTTGGAAGACAATGGATCTTCTGAATGAGTGGCTTCCTCTTCTTCTTCCTCTGCATGAGGCTAAATTTCCTGAACTGCCCCTACTTCTGGAGGAACAACTACTATTGCGGGCGGTGGTTGCGGCTGTTGTTGACCACTTATCTGCTGTGTTTCCTCCTGCGTTGATTGGGTACTACTTTGAGATAGCGATAAGTTTATCTCAGGCTCAGCATCACTGGTTTCCACCATTAGGCTGGCTACCTCTTCCACACTCATGTGCTTGGGCCTGGGTTGGTGGGTTCGGCTCACTGATGCAGAGGTGCTGCCCCCAGCTTGCCTCCCGCACACCGCTGCTGCAGGCGTCATTTTTGGTTTCCCAAAAAAGGTATTGGGCGGCACACCAGACTTAAGTGTCACTTCCTTCTTCTGTTCCTTCTTCTCAATTGAAACTTTCTTGGTACTGGAGGACCTGGTACCTGCTTTCTTTGGGGCCATCTTCTTCAGATGTCAGCAGCACTCAGTTGCACAAGTTGCAGAGATGTCTGTTCAGGTCACACGTCACGTCGTGTACAGCAGCAGGACGTCTGTCTGGCAGTACAACGGGCGATGATGACACACCTCCTCCTCAGTCTTTTGTGCACCTAAAAGCAAAAAAGCCAGAAGAACATCAGTCAAACGTGGAATTTGTTGTGCTTCAATTAGTAATAGTACAATCAAACAAATATAATATATAAAATATAACTTAGTGTATGGTGGTCACAATTATTAAATTAATTTTAGTAACTCAGTGAACAACAACAGTGTAGCCATTTATGAGACTTTGACAACAAGGGCTTTCCTGGTGTACTGTGTACACTCAGGAAGAATAAGAATAGCAAAGAACAAAAACAAAAATACAAATGTAGTGGAGCCTGTTTGGCCTTAATTTGTGCATCACGTGGGATGGATGCAGCATCAGGGAGCTGCAGCTGGCAATGGGGATGGATTTGGAAGCAGTAAGCCAAGAGGAACAATGGAAAGACACGCAGGTCTATGTGGCAAAAACAGCACACTACTAACTACCACCACAAAATGGCCCCCAGCCACATGGTCACTCACAGGCACAAGGCACGGAAAACAATGAACTCAAGCAGGCCTATATGGCCAGACAAAGGATGCCTGATAAACAACACAGCTTTAATGCAAAAATGAAAATCCACATGGCTAAAAAGGTTGGAAAGTTACACAACAACCACAACAACAACACATACACATGCAACAAAGGCATTTATTTAACACACCCAAAAAGTGAAATACACCCCAAAACCCACATTATGCAATTCAATCCAATGCCATCCATGCCCTAAATGATGTTTAAATTCAACAGACACCACAGAAACAGTTGTTTCATGCACCCATGAGTACCTCTGGGCCTACTGGCTGAAAAGGCCTAACACACACCAAAAAAGTGAACCCCCCCAAAACCACATTTTACAATTCAATCCAATGCCATCCATGCCCTAAATGATGTTTACATTCAACAGACAACACAAAAACAGTTGTTTCATGCACCCATGATGATTGATGAGTACCTTTGGGCCTACTGGCAGACTAGGCCACAAGCTTGGAGGCCTATGGCAAAAGCACAGTGGCTGGTCCCACAAAATGGCCGCCACCACATGCCCAGGCCACCCACAACAACAAGAAAAGGAAGACAAGACAGACAATGCAGGCCTTTGGCAAAAGCACAATGCCTGGCTTCACAAAATGGCCGCCACCCACATGGCCAGGCCACCCACAATAACAAGAAAGTGAAGACAAAGGACAGGACCAGGAAGTTGGAGACTCTGAGGAACTTCCTTCTTCTTTAATAAAATTGTAAAAAAAGAAAAATGACTCCTTGTTCAAAAAACTACAGTCAAATGACAACCTGAGGAGTTTTTTTAGCAAAATGAACAAAATCATCATTTTCGAGAAGGTTTTATGCTGCTCGAGAGATATTCTTCGCCAGATTGCAAATTCTGCGTGTTCGGCATCGCGATCTTCACAAAAAGTCGTTATCACGCATGCAAAAACGCATATTGAGCGCGCGAAGAAGAAAAAAGTATAAGTTCGCTTTGTCGCGCAGTGCGGAGTTGCCAAAACTCCGCGAGCTGAATGCCCAGGGTAAGGTTACCTACTGGCTGAAAAGGCCTATTTATTTAACACACACCAAAAAACTGAAATACCACCCCAAAAACCACATTTTGCAATTCAATCCAATGTATCCATGCCATAAATGATGTTAAAATTCAACAGACAACACAGAAACAGTTGTTTCATGCACCCATGATGACTACCTCTGGGCCTACTGGCAGACTAGGCCACAAGCTTGGAAGCCTATGGCAAAAGCAAGTACACTGCCTTGCTCCACAAAATGGCCGCCACCCACATGGCCAGGTCACCCACAATAACAAGAAACTGAAGACAGACAATGCAGGCCTATGGCAAAAGCACACTGCCTGGATGGCTCCACAAAATGGCCGCTAGCCACCCACAACAAAAAGAAATGGAAGACAGACAATGCAAGCCTATGGCAAAAGCACACTGCCTGCCTTCACAAAATGGCCGCCACCCACATGGCCAGGCCACAACAACAAGAAGCATAAGCCAAGGGGAACAAAGAAAAGACATGCAGGCCTATATGGAAACAGCAGCACACTATTAAACTACCACCACAAAATGGCCCCAAGCCACATGGTCACTCACAGTCACAACAGGCCATGGAAAACAATGAACTCAAGCAGGCCTATATATGACCAGACAAAGGAGGCCTGGTAAACAACACAGCTTTAATACAAAAATGCAAAAACGAAAATCCACAGGGCTACGAAAGGTTGGAAAGTTACACAACAAGCACACAAACACATCCAACAAAGGTATTTATTTATTAACCGCTTCCATGCGCGGCCGATTTTCGCCCTGTGCGAGGCGTTTCATTAAGCGGACGGGTTCATGACGAGCTCAGCTCGTCATGCGCACACGAGCACTGCGCAGCATGACGAGCTGAGCTCGTCATGAGCATGGAAGGGGTTAACACACACCCAAAAAGTGAAATACACCCCAAAAACCACATTTAGCAATTCAATCCAATGCCATCCATGCCCTACATGATGTTTAAATTCAACAGACACCACAGAAACATGCACCCATGGATACCTCTGGGCCTACTGGCTGAAATTACAATCAAAGAAAAACCAACTAGGCCCCTACTGAAACTACAGGCCACCGACAACAATAAATTTTAAAAACGATGAAAATCCCCAAAAAATGTAGGTACAAACAATGCCCCAATCAAATAAACAAGTACACCAATTCTCCAACTTACTTGTAAAATCTCAAATCCAAAAGTCCTCAAATCCAACCCAATGATATGATGCAGCAGACAGACACAAAAAGTGATCCTTCCAGCTCCAAATCCAAATGAAAGTGAACAGCACATAGACAAAGCACTGGGAGGAGCCTGCTGGACAGGAACAGGAAGTTGGAGACTCAAGGGCACTTCTTCCTCTTGAAAAAAAAAGTAAAAAAAGAAAAAGGACTCCTTGCACAAAAAACTACAGCCAAATCACAATCTGAGGTGTTTTTTGGAGCAAAATGATTATTTTTGAGAAGGTTTTATGATGCTCGAGAGATATTCTTCGCCAGAATGCAATTTCTGCGTGTTCGGGATCGCGATCTTACCAACACTGCCGCCGGAAGTCAGATGGCGCGTCCGAATGACGTGTTCGCATTCGCACACTCTCGCGGGATCGTGCGGCCGGATTCCAAATCTCGTGGCGCACGCGAACAGATAGGCAATCTCGTCGGCGAACGCAGAATCCCGGTAAGTCGTTACCGCGCGCAAGGACACATATTGAGCGCGCGAAGAAGAAAAACAACTATGCTACGTTGCAGATTGCGTAGTATTCGGTAACTACGCGATGTACGTGAACCGCGAAGTTACCGAAACTCCGCAAACTCTGCGAGCGTAGCGTAGTTCACCGCCCAGGGTTATTCATCTCCACAGCTTCCAGGGACAACAGACAACTGCCCCTTGGAGTTCAAACCATCACATTCCATCACCATGACAGTGACATAATAAGATCTAATGAGAACAATAATAAACAGTAAAGTAAGACTACTACAACATCTCCCTTCTTCCCATAAAACAAAATAAGAACCTGTAAAACAAAGGAGAAAGAAAAAAGAAGAAAAGAACAAGGAAAGAAAACTCAAAAAATGGAAGACTACAGATCTAAACGGTTAGGTGTAACAATTCTCCTTCCACTCTTGCGAGGAGTAACATACTCCAAAGATAACCTAGGAGACTGGGAAGACTGCACACGTCTAGGCTGGACCTGAGCTAGAACACACCCAGACTCAAGACCTAATTGCAACACAACCCTTCTAGGCACCTTGTAGACTCTTGACAAATTCCACCAGCTCCTCCCATTGACCCTCACAGCAAAGCATGAAGTGGCATCCACTTTAACAGGAGGACCAAACTTAGACAATCCTTTTGCTACATTGATAGGAGATTTAATTCTCACCCAATCTCCCACATGAACGTTAGACTCAAAAGCAACCTCATCAGGAGCAGTAGAACGAGTATGAGTACTCACAACAGTTTGAGAATTCCCACACAATGACCATGAACCCCACTTTTTCATCCAAGCCGAGCACATATGAAAAGAAGCCTCCCTTCCACGAAGCAGTGCAAACGGGCTGGAACCCGTGATAGGGCTGGGAGTGGTACGATGAGCCCACAACATACTTTAGACAGCTTATTTAATATCAATCTTGATAGAAACAGCCCATTGAACACACTCAACTAAGATACGGTTCGTCCGCTCAATGAAACCATTGGCCTGTGGGTGATAAAGAGCGACTCGACGATGTGAGATCCCAGATTGACTTAGAAACAGAGACATCTCCTTTGAAGTAAATTGCACCCTATTGTCAGATACAATCTCTTTGGGAAAACCCTCTCTCCAAACAGGCACTGAAGAAACTTTATAACCTCCTGAGTATTAGGATCAGACATGAATTGGACCTCCCTCCACTTACTGAAGTAATCTGCAACAACCAAAGCAAATTTGCATTTATTGGGTAAAACATTGAATGGACCCACAAAATCTATGGCTAACTTCAACCAAGGGGCATTGGGCGTATCCACCTCTTGTAGAGGAGGAGCAGCAACCTTGATGACTTTGTCACTAGTACAACACGTCACACATCCTTCAACGACATCCGTAACTTGGTGATCCATAGAGGGCCACCAATACACACTTCGGATTCTTCTTTTGGTGCTTGTTTGTCCGAGATGACCCGCATGACCATAATCAATAATGCGAGCTCTCAGCGACTCAGGAGGAATACATTTATCCCCTGCATCACCATTTCACCACCCTCCAACGTAAGTTTATCCGCAATCTTATCAAAAGGAAGAAGCTCACCCTCCAAATGCTTTTCTTTTGGCCAACCCGACACTATGAAACCTTTCACTCTCTTGAGAACAAAATCTGACTCCATGGCACAAAACCACTCACGTTCTGTAAAACAACCTTGACTGCAAACATCCACAGCAGCAATAAGACACTCTTCATCTGCATCATCATCGTGAAGTTCCTGTTTTCCCAAAGGTAAAGGAGACCTTGAGAGAAAATCAGCCCTTGTGTTTTCCCTCCAAGGATATGAGCCACCTCAAAATTGTATTGTAGCAATTTGGAACTTAATCTTGCAATTCCTGGAGTGTGATCCTTGACAATGTTACCGTTGAGAATGGGAATGAGGGGTTTGTGATCAGTCAATAATTTAAATGTTTTACCCCCAAGAAAACATTTGAATCTTTCGACAGCCCAACAACACACCAGTAACTCTCGCTCAATTACAGAGTAATTTTTTTCACTGGGGCGTAACGCTCGGGAGGCAAACCCAATAGTGTGTTCCTTCCCCTGCGTGAACTGAGAGATCATCCCTCCCAATCCATCCAAGCTAGCATCCACAGACACAGTACACTGGCAATTGGGATCAAAAGGCGTGAGAATCTTGCAAGATCCTAATTCTTTCTTAACATGAGTGAACTCATCCTGACAAAATTTGTCCCAAATAAATGTGGCTTTTCTCTTCAGAAGACCTCGCATGTGTACACTTTTAGCTGCAAAATTAGAAATAAACTTAGTGTAAAACTCACATACACCCAAAAATGAAGAGACTTGTTCTTTGGACGAAGGACACGGAGCACTCACAATGGCCTCAATGAGACCCTCCCGAGGCACAATTCCATCACCACAAATTCGATGACCCAAATATTCAATATTCTCAACACCAAAGACACATTTGAGTTTGTTGGCAACAATCCCTTTCTCTTGTAATCTTTCCAACACAACAGCAAGATTTTTATCATGAGATTCCCTGCACCTTCCTGGAACCAAAATATCATCCTGGAAAACCACCGTGTCAGCGACACCCTCTAATACTTTTTCCATAACACGTTGAAAAACCGAGGCTGCTGAAGCAAGACCAAACGGCATCCTTCTGAACTGAAAAGTCCCGACGGGAGATACAAAAGCAGTCCAATGTTTACAGTCTGGATCCAGCTCCACCTAGTGATAGGCGGAAGCAAGATCAATTTTAGAAAAGAATCTTGCACCCTCAAATTTAGATAAAATATCATCAATGCGAGGAAGGGGATGAGAGTCCACCCAGATCTCCTTGTTGAGACTGCGCAAGTCAATACATATTCTAAGACTGGCATTCTTCTTACAAGCGACTACCAAGGGAGACAACCAAAGGGATGACTCAATTGGTTCAATGACACCCGACTCACACATCCTTTTAAGCTCACTCGACAAATCGTCTCTGATACTAAATGGTACATTACGTAGTTTATGTTTAACCGGGATGGCTTGTTCCTTCACTTTGATGAAGTGTTTAAAACCTTTGACACATCCCAGACCATCCGCAAACACACTCGGGAATTTCTTGGTGCATGCAGCCAAACTCTCACCATGAAGAGTATCATCTACCACAGAGACCTGTTCAACAGTACCTGGCCTAAGAGTCATCCCAAATAAACCCTGATGATACCAACCAAGTATGTTGAGACCTTTCTTCGCTACATAAACCTTACCATGGATATGTCTGTCTTTGAAAACAAGATTTGTTTAAAAAAATCCTCTCAACACAATTCTTCTCCCTTCATACGAAACAGGACTTCTGTCAGGTGGATTGAGAGGTTTATCTCTCCACACACTCTCAAACAATTCTTCGGTAAGCATTGTCATGCGTGCTCCAGAATCCACTAGTAATTGTAAAGGTTTTCCATTAAACAAGATTTCTACTACAGGATCAACACAATTTTCTGAGTCATCTTGAACAACCACCACAACATCAATTAATGAGCTCACAATCTCACTTACTGGATCATCCTTATCCTCTTCAGTACAGACCACATTAACATTGCCTCGGAAACCACACACTTTTGCAAAATGTCCTTGATTACCACACTTACGACAAGAAACATTCTTGGCAGGACAAATCCGGGAATTAGGAAAGTGAGAGGGAAATCCACATTTTGCACACATATTTTTATAAAAACCTACTTTTTTCTCACTTTTGACATATGTGTACCTACCCCCTTTTTGCTCACTGTGTGGTTTGTCTTTATCTCCCTGTGATTTATCCCCTCGATGTTTACGTTCCTTCACTACACCCACTATGTTGTTCTCGGGTTTAAGCTCTCTCAAAGCTTTTTGAGATAGTTCAATGCTTTTGACAATGGTGATTGTTTCTTGTAGAGAAGGATTCTTTAAAGTAAGCAATTTTTCTTGAACCTTTTTATCCTTACAATGAACAACAATTTGATCACAAATAAGTTACGAGGAAAAGTGTTTGAATTCACACTCGGAAGCCAGAATGCGTAACGCCGCAACATAGGATACAATACTTTCATCAGTGTCTTGTACTCGTGTAAAAAAACTTGCGTCTTGCTACAACTAGACTACCTTCCACATCAAATTGTTTCTCCAACATTTTCACAGCCTGATCAAATTCATTCAGCTCCTCTTGACCTTCAACAACATCGAGGGGAGGTAAGTGTTCCAGAACAGCTTGACCCTCAAACCCAAGATTGTGCTCCAAAATAAATATTTTCCTTTCAGCACTAAACCTAGTTCCCCCCATTGCGCCTAAATACTTCTCAAAAGCTCTGTACCATATCTTCCACCTGATTGGTGGATCACCTGGAAGCTGTAAAAATGGAGGGGGAGGTTGAACATTTTGCATTTCAGCAAATAATTAGGTAACCTTATCCTGTAAGAAAAATAAATTGGTTATTTTTTCCTTGGATGGAACAGTATTAGAATACTATAAAGAGAAATATAAACAGTGGGGTTGACTACGTTGTGATATCCTCAATGTATGTTAATTATGTGAAGAAAAAATGTTAAATTGACAATCTGCCAACCTGCACTAAGATGTAAACTAAATATCACCAATAATGTCAACACATTCAGTTAGGTTTTCCATATAGGGTCAATAAAGAGAACAAAGGCTAAGAGAAACAGTACTTCAAGGTTCTTTGAACATATAACTAGTGAGCCTTGAACCATTAACTTGTGTGCCTGATGCCACAAACTGCAGAGCATCCTTTTCCTTTGATAAGCTGAAACGAAAGCTTAGATTGTTATATTAGCGACATTATAGCATGACTGCCAACTCCCACGATGAGCTCTGTGTACGATGTCTCCAATAATTATAAGCCACACACCCAGATGTGAAAATGTGAAATTTGTCTACTTCAAGAGTTACACTGGCTGAAAAACGCTGTTGAATTATGCCGGTGATAAGCAGAATGAGACACACAGCACAGACTTGCTGCTTCCCTTCACCACAAGCTTTCGGGAATGCGGAAGCAGGCAGTAGAGCGCGATGACGTGAACGTGAAGCGCCAATTATGCCAGTGATAAACAGGATGAGACCCACAGCACAGACACGCCACTTCCCTTCACCACTAGCCTTCGGGAATGCGGAAGCAAGCAGCAGAGCGCGATGACGTGAACATGAAGCGCCGCTTCTCTTCACTATGACGCGCCTTTTGCCTCGCCGATTCTCTTCACTGTGACACGCCTTTTGCTTCCACCAACACCCTCCGGACATTCCAAGACGTCATCACTTTGACAAGTCCGGGGTCAAGGAAAGATCTTCGTGTGAGTAAACGGCTGCACACGTTATATCGTTAATCCTATAGATACAGCTGACAACACCAGCACTCTCCTTTAGGCAAATACAGCCAAACCAGCGCTCTCCTTTAGGCAAATACAACCGACGACACCAGCGCTCTCCTTGAAACAATTAAGGCACAGATAACTGCACACATGTAGAGCTTTAAACAAAACTCACCGTTTTTTTTAGCGCTGACATCCGCTGGCAACAGCTTGAAGAAAAGTACACTGCAACATGGATTACACAGAGACAGTTCACTCCTTTCCTTTTTTTTTTTACGAATCCAAACCGTCTTGGTAAAGATAAGTTTTGAAGATAAAGCAGGTTTCTTCAACTAGAACCAGGGCAGAGCTACAAACAGCCTGGATAACAGCTGAAACTGGATTCAACAACTGAAAGAATGCAGCACACGTGGGTGGAGAGAGGAACAGTCAAACTCGTCGCCAATTTTGTAGTGATTACACAGGGCCAGGTAAGTGTAAGAGCACATAGTTTATTGACTGTTCATCTCCACAGCTTCCAGGGACAACAGACAACTGCCCCTTGGAGTTCAAACCATCACATTCCATCACGATGACAGTGACATAATAAGATCTCATGAGAACAATAATAAACAGTAAAGGAAGACTACTACACAAACCCAAACCGCAGTACTCAACTGTCCAACACTGCCCCAACTTTCCATGGAAGGCTTGTTGAAGACCTGAAATCCGTTAACACATGGATTACCAACACAGCCAATGAACTAGCACCTCTTGTCTGCCCCAATAATCATCGGCCAAAGCAATCCGCATTGTGTTTCACCCCGGCCCTAATAGAACAGAAGGCCCATGGCAAAAAGCTTGAATGCAAATAGCGCCAAGTCTATAAACCAGAAGAACTGTCCCTCTTTAAAGAGGTCGAGAAATTTGATCACAAATCGATCAAGGACACCAAAAATTCTTATTTCACCACAAAATCGAAGAGGCACATCATGATACAAAAATAATTTCTAACGTCTCCAAAGCTTTTCTTCAGCCTAAAGCCCTTTCAAGAGAAATTTCCCAATCCCAGGCACTCTGGGACCATATCTCAGCATTCTTTGAAGACAAGATCCAGGCCATTCAACAGGGGTTCACCCCCATAATTGGCTCTATAATCACTCCCCTCTACACACCTCCCACAACACTACCAATGTGGGATTAACTGAATTCGAGGAAATCTCCTTAACCCAATCACAACAAACCATTCTCTCTTGCAAGTCCGGTTCCCCTTGTGATCATTGCCCACCAGCCATATTGCATGAGGCCATAGATATTGTCAAGCTGCTCATTAATCAGATCCTTAATACTTCCCTAACTACAGCAGACGTCAACTCAAACTGGAAACTGGAAGTGGTAAAACCTTTACAAAACATAGGGGGATATTAGCAACAAATGGCGATATTTATCACTAACCGCGTTTAGCGCGAGATTTTTTATCGCCACAGAACGCCAGAATCTATCGCCGTGTCAGCGGCGTATTAGCAACACGCCGCTAACAGGCGATAGCTTCCCTTTCCGGCGGAAATGGGTGGCGATAGATTTAGCGTGACGGCGATAAAAAGCCTCATGTTAACGTTAAAAAAGTGGCGATGGGCCAATTAGCGACAGAATCGGATCGCTAATTGGCACCAGGCCTGCATTTCTCACGTTCAGCGGGAAAATGCACTACAAAAGGCCCGCCAAGCAGAAAAAAAAAAAGAAAAGAAATGGAAAATAGCATAGGAGCCATGGATGAAGCTGGGACCAGTGCAGAGGCCACAAACAACCCCACAAATCCCCAGGAGGACCAGCCAGAGACCCATGTGAAGGCCAAGAGGAAGAGGAATCCCAAGTTCAGCCAGCAGGAAAACCAGGTCCTGATTGCGGAGGTGACTGAACACCAACAAGAACTGTTTGTCACCTCCACAGTGACATTGGCAAGAAAAAAAAGAAATATGGCAGGACATTGTGTCCAAGGTGAATGCTGTCGGAGAGAGGAGGACAGTGGATGACTGCAAGAAGCGCTGGCATGATACTAAGCGCAAGACCAAGGAGAAACTAGCAGCCAACCTGAAAGCAGCAAAGCAGACTGGAGGTGGGAGTCCAGCGCCACAGAAGGAGCTGGATGAGTTGGAGGAGCAGGTGTCCAGAGTCATCAGTGATGCCACGGTGGTCGGAGTTGCGGGCCAGGATACTGCTGAACGTGACCAGACACAACAACAACAGGGTGAGTAACAACCAGGGACTGGGGGGACGGGGGTGGATGGGCCCAATGGCACTCATGCACAATTAAATATATTGCAGTACATAACCACAATTACTGTGGATCATGTCCCGGATACCCTTGTCCATGGTGGCATAGACCCATATCACCCTACTCAAACAATACATTGCAAGACAAATATTGGCGGGCACACAGACTTGGAAATGTCCACAGAAAAGTAAGCCCAATATAGTCCAAGATCAACATCAGACCACCAAATAAGTGTAACATCAAATGGCAAAGTGGCACATTAACTTGAGATGAGCCACGGTGGCAAAATGGCCCCCTTGCCTCATCACCACGCGTATACAAATCAGCTGCACAAGGACGCATCTCTCTCGGACGCCAAAATGAGGATGCACTGTGTGTGTTTATGATGGACTGTCGGAAGATGTAGGAATCATGCACACTCCCTGGGAACTTGGCTATGACATTGGTGTACAGTCCCCGGTGGTCCACTATTGCCTGCACGATCATGGAATGTGTGTGCTTTCTGTTGCGGTATATGTGTGCGCTGTCCGCAGGGGGCACAAATAGGACATGTGTTCAGTCAATTTCCCCCGACACCTGCGGGAATCCGGCAATGGCGTGAAAGCCTTGCTTGGTCTCAATCTGTTCCTGCACAGTGTTGGGGAAGTGAAGGTGCTGGGGTATCAGGCTGAGTATGCCATCCAAGACAGTCGGGAGGAAGATTGAAAAGGCTGCATGTGAAACTCCTCCGACTCTGGCCGTTGTTGGTTGAAAGGTCCCAGAGGCCAACATGTGCAGCACAGCCAGCAGCTTTGTCTGCGGAGGGATGTTGGTTCTCCGCTGTGTTGGTAGCATCAGCCTGTGGGCTATCAGGTTCAGGATGTGTTGGATGGATGTCCTTTTGAGCCTGTAGTGGGCAATGACATCCTCTGGCGTTAGGTCTGCGAGGCTGAGACGTCTGCGCAGGGCCCGCTGTCTTCTTCGGCACTGCCTCGGTGGTGGTCCTGGGGGAAGTGGCGGTGGTGGTTATTGCCTTCGTGGTGCTCCAAGCTGAATGATTAGTACCTCCATGGCGTCAGTGGGTCTTCAGATGGGGCTCTGAGCTAGTCTCCCTTATACACCTACCTTTATCACCATTTTTAGACCAGATTTTTTCTGGTCTTAAGTTCCTGCAGCTAACGGGCCTTAGCGCGACTTTTTTCACCGCTTCGCGGGTCTGGGCCATCATTGCTAATAGTGCGATGTGGTGTTAGCGACAGTTTTCCAGAAATTTTGAGAAGGAACGCCTACTTTGCATGTCATTAGCGATAACTATCGCTGGCATGCAAGGCAATAAATAAACCGGCTGCTAGCGATAAATGGCTTGCTAATATGCCCCCACCACTTTTATCCAACCTAAGGCCAATTTCCCTTCCTTCACCATTTCATCACCTTCCTAGAAAACTCCAATTCACTTCACATCTGGCAATCAGGTTTCAGACCTAAACATTCCACAAAATCCGCCCTACTTGAGGTCTCAGAAACCATCAAAATGACCCTAGATGACAGAAACAATGCGGTGCTAATATTGCTCGATCTCTCCACAGCATTCAATACCATCTCATGTGCTATCCTTCTCCAATGGATTCAGGACATAAGGGTCTCTCACAAGACCCTATCTTGTCAAATCATTCCTGACAGATAGGAGACAAACAGTTGTCTTTGGAAATTTCTCATCAACAGAATGACCAGTCACGATGGGAGTACCTCAAGGTTCATCCCTTAGCCCCGCCCTTTTTAACATCTATATGGCCCCCCTGATCTCTCTGAGCACCTCCCACAGTATTGCTACCACTTCATACAAGGATGATACACAGTTGATCCTTTCCCTAGACAAAAGGTCATTCATTCACATCACATCAGAATTCAACTTTCAAAACTGTCTCTCCAACATTATCCTGTGGATGCAAAACAACCACCTCAAATGTAACTCAGAAAAAAATTAAATACCTACTTTTTGGTAAATCTAATGTATTCTCCCCCGTTCGATGGTGGCCAAACTTCGTCCCTCCATCCCCGGCCACTGTAGAGGTAGCTAAGAATCTGGGGCTCAATTTGACATCAATCTCTCCTTTCATCCACAAGCCACTGCTGTGGCAGGCATGTGTTTCAATCTAGTTAAATACCTAAAAAGATTATTTCACTTTCTCTCTCTTGCTGCCAGAAAAACCATAGCTTTTGCCCTAATCACATCAAGACTTGAATATTGCAATAGTCTTTTCACAGGTTGCTCAAAACAGATAATTCATAGGCTCCAGATGGTGCAACATGCAGCAGCTAGATTGATATTGCAACTTCCAAAGCAGAGCTCCACTTCGGCAGCCCTAAAAAACCTCCACTGGTTACCCATTCACAAAAAAATTCTATTCAAGATACTACTGTTGGTCTTCAGAGCCTTTAAGTCCACTGGCCCAAAATATCTCATGACCCACTTCTGCCACTACAAGACCAGGAGAACGTTGACATCCTCTGATGGAAATCTACTGAGGACCCCTTCATTCAGATTAAAAACTTGAGGGGGAAAGTCTTTTATGATGCTGGGCACCAAAGCATGGAACCAACTCCCCAAATCTCTCCGTTTCATTGAAACTAAAGCAATTTTTGACCTGGCTCTTTACCGCTCCTGATTCTCTCTGCCAACCCCCTATCTAACCTACCCTTTGCTTTTACGTAAGGATCCCTGTTGCTCCCCAGCATAGCATGAGGATGCTCAATCTTGAGTGACAGTGCGCTCTATAAGTAATACATTCGTTCATTCACATTCAAGGTTGTTAAAAACGTTGGCCAATAACGGTGCCTACAAATCAATATTGCGCTTTATCAAGTCTATAGGGACTCCATCTGGCCATTGTGCCTTCTCACTGACACTCAACCACTTCATCTATAGAAAATTATGAACCCTGATGCTTACTACTAGTCAGGGGGAGCTGCTTAACAGTTGCTTTAACAGAGAATGTTTTGTAGAAATGAGCCACCCATGCTGCACTAGAAATGTGACAGCTAATCTGAGTCACGGTATGATTGAAGGTTCAAATAGAAGTTACTACATTCTAGAAAGACTTAAAGTCCTTCTCATACGTTGCTTGGACCAATTTTTCCCATTGCTGGTTGGTAACCTTGTTCCACCTCTTTGTAACACCTGCTTTATACTGCTTGTGTGTGGTGGCTACCTCAACTGGATCTCTGGGGTTAACAGTAAGGGCCCTGCTCAGATGTCTGTTGGCTTTCGAGCAATCGTTAAACCACCTTAGTACAATGTGGTTAGATCTAATTAGTTTTAAAAGAGCTTTTTTGACACAAGCACAGATGGCAACTAAAGAACTAACTACTGAGTCCCTACCTTCCTCATCCTCCAAGCATCGCAAAATCAGCTCCTGATTATCTCTTAATAAGGATTCAAGAAGATGCGTTGGCCCCATGCCAGCCTAAGGCTATTTGAAGATGGTTGGGGTTTGCTAATCCCTTCTCCTCCTTTGGATGACTTCCCCAATGGTACAGACACGACTGCTTCTATGGGATTATGGTCGCCAAATTTGAAGCTCTAATACCTCCATACGCTAATGAATGAATTAAGCCAGATAAAAATATGATTGATTACTGAGGTGCATTTTCTAATCCTATAAGTGGGTGATACGGTTTCTCTGGGACCCCCTAAATCCATAACATTATCACAGTGTCAAATGGGTGGTGTTCTATTTAGGGTACACCTCACCCAGCAGGGCTGTGCTAAATAAGGGGCTAAATTCAACATTTTTGGGTGCCGTATGAATTGGAGGATCTCACTTCAGACCATTGGTTTTGGTGCTTTATGCATTGAGGTCTCCCTTCACAGTGCTGGCTATGGATGCTGTATGCATTAAGGTCTACCCCTACGGAGTGCTGGTTTTGGTTGGTGTATACGTTGTGCTCTCTCCCTTCTGAGTGAAAGATGAGAATGTTATTATGAAGGTCAGTGCTCTCTGTATGTATCTTCCCATTGGCTCCCTTAGGTGGCAGTGATGATGCAGTCTAGTGGGATAGATCAATGAAAATTTCCACCAGCACCTAGAGGGGAAATTGATGGGTTGCATAGGTGGGCCTGGCAATTAGAATGCAGAAAGCTGGTTTGTGATTAGCAGGGGAATTGATGGGCATGCCCAATGTCTGGTTGTGTTTGAATGTTCTGAAAGTACTAGTGAGTCATGTTGGAGAGTGTGGGGAGGAAGAAATATCGAAGGAGGCTGTTCCTCAGCACCCCTTGAGTGTCCTCTTGAAGACCGTCTGATAATAGTCTGCACAGCATGGGGCGATGCAGAGGCAGCCCAAAAGTTGAAAGAGTGGATACTAACCTCAACGAGAGCTGCTAGCATTTATTTTAAAGGGTATCAGGATCCTCCTGGGTCACCACATAGGGCCATCAAGCATGTGAACGGGGTATGGGTACTGATGTAATAGTATGAAGACTAACACGCTGGCTTGAGGAAGTGGCAAGCTTCGGCTGGACTCTCAAGTAAGGCAGCTTGGACCTGAGCATGGAAATTCTAGATACGCAGGACTTAGGCATTAGTCTTAAAAGGCATATTATAATATGGGTTTCTGCACCACACAGGATCCCAAGTGATTTATGCGTTGTTGTGAGAAGTCTAGAGGTTGAGGGAATTGAACGACAGGGGCAGAACTAGGAGACAAGTCCCTATATAAGCTGTCTGAGTCAAATTCTTCTTCGTCTTTGAATTTTCATGGTTCTTGTTTCTATCAATCGGTTTCTGGTGTCCTGAGTCCTAGACTAGCCTGAAATAACTGTGCCACTTGAAGGGTAGCTCCATTTGATGCAGGGATATGGCATCAGACATGTCCAGCCCCAGATCTCAGGGAACTTTGCACCATCTGACTTTATGTGTTTCAACTCCTACTAGGACCACACTTCCAGTGCCAGATTCATCCTGGCTTCTCCACGATCCGCACAGTAGAAGACACTTCCTGGAATGACCGTGTAGCCGTCTATGCTGTCTGGATTCAAGAACTGCTGCAAATTCCTTATTCTACTGCCTGGGTGGGGCTCTCGAGCTCTGTAATGTCCAGTGCTAGTGCTTGGTCATGATTCTGTTGGGATGGGGGAGCTACATGGCGTGTCTGCACTGTGCAATCTAGATGCATGTTGGAGACTTAGAATTAATCCATTCTAGGTGTAGCTAGGAGCCTGACTGCTGACCATGAACCTAATCTTCTCCAAATCTATCTCTTTGTAGTAACCTCAGGTGTAAATCCCATCCTCGTCGCCAATTTCTGTAGTAACCTTGGAGACAGGTAAACTGCAAATTCCTTCTTATTGAACAACCTTGTACAGTATGGATAACATGTACAAGCACAAGTAAAGCACAGCATCAACTGCCGTCAACATTCTATCTCCTGACTTATATAGCTAGAACATACTAACCCTTTTAATTCAATATTCTGCATTTCCTACAACAATTCTACATGCATGGCTCTAAAGAACTAATACTACCCATTACTATACACTTCTCTTAACCCTCACTGCTGACCCATAACCCATCCATTCCTTCTCTACTTTCTGTATGATGCATACACCTAGGATGGCATTGATCACGCATCTAGAGTGGGCACAGAGGCCAGCTGGCCATGCCAACTCAAGGCCCAACCCTGAAAAACCGCTAATACACTACTATTGGGTGCATAGCTTAACCACAGAGCTTGTGCCACAGAGCATGCACTCACTCTGTTTAAAGCTTTTAGCTGCACAAACCCAGCATACTCTCTGTGGTGGTGAATGACCCTGGCAAGCCATAGTGAGGAGGGCATAACACCACACTCACCAGCAGTGACATTAGTCCACAGAAAAAGGAACACAGCAGAAGGCAATAGCGTACCAAATAAACACAGTAAACCCAAACCGTCGACCACCATAAACATTATGAATTGGCACTAATGTAGGGCCTGTAGAGCAAACGTAAACTGTCCTAGTTTACTAAAATAAGTGCCATTGGTGCCCACCGGCAACCGCCGTCTCAAATTAAGTACTGCTATAGCTCATTCTCGCAAAGTATTCCTCAAAAAGCTCAGATGAATGGCTGCACCAGGTTGATGATTCCAACCTGTCCAATGAATGTAATGTCAAGAATGTGTTTCCTGAATTTGGATTGCACTGGGATCATATTCATTCTGGCTTCCTTTGCATTCAGGGGGAAATACTACCACGCAATGCTGTTCATGCAAATCCCTTGCTTTCCTTCCCATTACTCCTGTGGGCCATCTGACATTTTTTCAAATACTCTTCCTTTCTAGGATGCGGGAGGATACATCACCAAACCTTTGCTTCATCTGCTTTCAGTGCCTCATTGAGCCCTTGGTTTTTCTCTACACCGTTCATGCTTTTCACTCCCCCCATCTCCACTTAACCCTTTCCCCCCCATTAGTTATTCCCCTCTCTTCCTTCATTTTTGTCCCCTGCCTGACCATGTTGTCCCAACCGGTTTGGGGCCTCAACCATAGTGACTGAGTCCATTTACTTCTGGTCCAAGAACCCGGGAAAGCGAGCTGCAAGTACACCGCTTTAGCATAAGACCCACATGGTGGCAGATCTAGGAGTCCAAGGCTTACTCAGGGAGGTAGTATGGGGGAAGATGCTCAGATCTCAGCAACACGCCATATAGCTTTTAATAACTCCATTGTCCAGCTAGTGCTTTCCCTTAGGTAAGAACAAGTTATATCTGTGTACACAACACAATACGACACAAGTAGGGACATAGCAATACATGAATATCTTAATCAGCCGCGGGAAAATGGGCACTGGTCACAGTTCCCAAATGTGCCCACTGTCTCTCAGGAAGTACCCAGGTGTGTCCAAAGTCTCTGTATGAGCCACAGCAGGAATGTTACCACGAGATCACTGAACTGGTGTCTTATTTACATGTAGGGTAGCTGCCTATTGCAACTGCTAGGTTGCAGTGCTGCCATCAGGTCCCATCTCCTGACACCTTTGTGGACTGTAGACCCATCACAGTCTGGGCCAGAAGCAGTCACAGCGGTCATAGTGTAAAACAAGCATTGGCAAAGCCAATAAGTCTCGCTTTTGCAAGAGTTAGAGCTATTGGTGCTGTGAATGACAATGTCTTTTACCCATGTGTTATGGAGTGGATGTATGTGGTGTTGAGTGGAATTATGTGGGTTGGATTGGAATTGGTAGTTGTGGAATTGTGTGGGGTGGAATAGTGTGGAGTGAAGTGGATTTGTGTAGGGGAATTATGTGGCATGGTGTGCAGTGGAATTATGTGGATAGCACTTATGTGGTATTGAGTGTGGAGTGGAATTATGTGGATTGGTATTTTGTGTTGTGAAGTGGTATGTAGTGCAGATTAATTTTGTGGTGTGTTGAATTTTGTTGCATGATGTGGAATTCTGTGATGTGGATTGGATGCACGTGGTGTGTTGTGCATTTGTGTTGTTGAGATCAATTATGTGGTTTGTTGTCGAATTATGTGGTGTGGAATGGAAATGTGTGGGGTGGAACTGTGTGGCATTGAATGAAATTATGCTGATTAGGATTATGTGGCATGATGTGGACTGTATTTATGTGGATTTTTGCCTTGTGGCATTGAGTGGTTTTATGTGGGGTGTCTGTATCTGGTATTGAGTAGAGTGTAATTATGTGGAGTTGAGTCATGTTGCGTTGAGTGGTATTATGTGAAGTGTAATTATGTTGGGTGGTGTGGAATTGTGTGGTGTTGAATTGTGTGGTGAAGAATTGTGTGGTGTTGTATGTCACACTAAACATCCAGGTATGCCACAAGGTACCCAGGTGAGTGGAGCAAATCTGTTTATTTTGCATCTTCTTCAGACTATTCAGATAGTATTCACATTAATGAAGATTACCGGATTTGCCCAAGATTACACAATGTAGTCAGGGGAGAGAGTTGGGATTAAAACCTAAGTCTACTGGTTCTACAGTCAACAATTTAAGAACCAGATCTTTTCTAAGAAATCAAATGTATGCATGGCTGATGATGTGTGCCTTTGTGTGCACCTATATCGTTATGTAGTGGCTGCTATTTTGGCATATTATTTGAAAACTTTTGTTTATATTTCCAAGATGGCTGATTGGTACTTAAGAACGAATTTTTTTTTTCAAAAAGTGTGCATGATGCCACATAAATGTGCTCGTGTAAGAAGCCTCAGAAAAGCTTGTGGGGCTGGGGCACAGTGCTTAGCAGATAAATCTGCCGCTGTAATAACTTTTAACTCACCACAGAGGATTCCAGAGCTAAGAAAAAAAAATAAAGACATTACAGAACTAGTTGAGGTTTATTTTTATGGTCTGGCTTGAGCGCACCTGTCTTTAGACAGGTATGTGATCATCACTAGTGAGGGGCTTTTGCTCCGCCCTCATGTTGGGAGCGAGGAGTACACGTTTTGATTGGGCAGAAGTTGTGTGCTTCCAGAAAAAAGTGCTTGCCCTCAATGCAGCTGTGATCATTTTGTTTATTTATTCAGTTGCCTAAGCTTGAACTTTCAGGGGGGGACACATGGCTACTAAAGTGTTTTAGATAACTAGATAATTATGTTTTTTTTTCTCTGGCAGCAGCACAGATGGGAGGAGGGTGGTCATTAATCTACATGGATTTTTAGGTCTGGCTTGACAGTGCAAATTTCACCTGACCTTTTAACATTCACCAATATTATTCTATAGTTCTTTGCTTCCACACAAAAACATATTTATTCCCATGCTATTTACTTTTAATACTTCACATTATCATGCAACTTTCCAAGAAAGCCAGAACTACTGGCATTGTCAACGCTTGTCTATATCGTGGAATATAGAAATGTAAGGTAAATATGCGCATCTCCCTTGACATCCCCAAAGCTGAAGGGTAGCATTAAAATATAATAGTGTACAGTTAGCATGCAGTGTAAAGCCACTCTGCATTTATTTGCCTGCCTGGTGACTAAAACAAGTACTTTATGTACAATTTTTGTGTAGCATGGGAGGATTTGGATAGTATTTTATCACAGAAATAGATGGTAATTACCTATTGTGAGGCGGTTTTATTATTATTATTTTTTTTAACGATAAACATTTACTGGATTTTTGTGTGTTTTAAGTTTTATGGGCTTTGAACCGAAATAAACTTGATTGGTTGATCTCAGGCAGATAAAGTGCTGAGCCTAAACTCTGAGCATGTAAAACAATGAAGCACGCTGCTGACAACAACCCAGAAAGTATCATGAGACGTAACTGATGAGTTACAGACCCCACAAGATATTGCGGCATAAATTCGCAAATTTAGCTGCACAAAAACTGGAATTTAGCAGCACAAATATTGAAATTTTGCTATATTTTTGCGGCAATTTAATTTACTACAGTTTCACATTGCCTCTAAGTTAAACCAGTCTGCTTTCTGCCATAGCTACCAGGGGGTTGAGCTCAGGTTTAATTAGTTACTTTAGTGGCTCAACCCAACAAGGATTTTGATTATTACTTGTGGTGGGTACTTACTCACCTCAACTAATACTCCAATTTCTTACAGTCGTGTTTTGAGTGTTGGGTGGCAGGATGGCAGAAAGTGTTTTGGGTGATGGTGGAGGGGGCACTGCTGCCTTGGGTGGGTGAGAGGGGATTGGGGCACCGCTACAGGCTCCACTTCATTTTTGGTGACGATGTGTTGGAGGGCCTTGATTGTGGGAGTGGTGACTGGGGCCTGCTGCAGACCCAACTTTCTCTTGGGTGGGTGGTTGTGGGATGGAAGGGGCAGAACAGAACACAAGGGTAACTCTCACTTTACCGCCATTACACCCTTTGGGTCGAATCTGTGCTATATATCACAAAGAGAATAAAACTCTAATTTTGTGGGCACTTTTGTAAAAATCCTGCAATTTTTTACAAAAGTGATGTTCTCACGATTTTTTTTTGTTGCAAATTGCAAAATGGCTATATCCTGGGGGTGTGTTTTCCGACAATAAATTACATTTTAAACTTTCTTCTTCTATTGCTTCGTACCCGCGCACAACATCTCTTCTGGATACGAAAACTGTTGACGAACCACCACCCTGGCTCAACAACCCATGTACATTAAGGCTGCAGTCTCTTTGGTGCTTGATAACACGTTTGAGGGCAGGGGCATTCAAGAATTGAGAGCAACATGACTGATGGCTCTATGAGCTCAGTGATTAAAACAAAATTAAAGCAAAGGTATACTAGTGTTAATTCTTTTCATAATGTAGGTATTCATGGTACAATTGTGCTCACCCCTGATATAATGCTAGAACAGGCACAATTGTGTTAAATTAGTATATATTTCTAGACTTAATGGTACTGAGCCGAGATTTAATATCTTCAGTGGCATAATATTGGTGTTGCTTGCTTTTTATAACATACTATTGCTGTCTTAGGCCTCCACCTATGTGACTGGTATAACTGCAACCTTTGCACATTCATTCAAGCACACCCTCATCTATTCTTGTACTCCCCCATCCATCCACAGACTCATTATTCAATAATTCACTGATGCGCTGTATCACCCATTAATTACTGTAATGACATGAGCACAACTGATTTTTTGAATTAATATTCCTTTGATTATTTGCAACATAATTTGTGAATTCGGTGTTAACATGGGTTCGCCGGGCCTGATTCACAGAACTAACTTACGTGAAATACGTAAAGTTAGTGATTTTCGGTATTCACAGAATACACTTAGCACTACTATCTTTATGTCCGCTCCCGGGCCGGAGATTCCGGCCCTGTGGCGGAATTTCTGCCTCCGGGCCGGAATCTCCGCCTCCGGGCCGGAATACCCTCATTTAGGCCGTTTGAGCATTGAAACGGCCTAAATGAGGGTATTCCGGTCCGGAGGCGGAGATTCCGGCCCAGAGGCGGAAATTCCGCCACAGGGCCGGAATCTCCGGCCCGGGAGCGGATATAAAGTTAGTAGTGCTAAGTGTATTCTGTGAATACCGAAAATCACTAACTTTACGTATTTCACGTAAGTTAGTTCTGTGAATCAGGCCCACCGGGTAGATCTTGGTACTGGACAACACACATGCATTGTGAACCTGAATATTTTATAGAGAAGTAACCATGCACACCTATTGCGGAATTGCACTTTTCTTATAATGAAAGACGTTTCAATCAAACAGTGTGGAATATTCTTTGTTATTCTTGCTCATGAGCAGGCGCCCCCCGCGCCTAGGGGAGGGGCACCCTTAGTAGCGCCATGGGACCGAGCTTCCTCCGGGGCGGAGAAGAGGGGATGGATGAGGAGGGGCACCGGTGATGTCACTGGGTAGTGCGGAGGAAAACATAACCGAAACTTAGGAGGTTATTTAAGGCAGCTCCCCAGGGATCTCATCCTCTTTGTCCTCTCGGACCCCGGGGAAGCTGCAGGAGCATCGCCAACCACCCACCCACCCGGCAGAAGAGCGAGGTGTAGCACGCGGAGCGCTGACGGTTAACAACAAAGGGGCATGCACAACAATGGAGGTTCAGCGACTGGATGGACCCCTGGAGGGAGTAGGATCGAAGTGTGCGCAGGGTAGGCGGGGAGGGGGGACTGACCTGCTGGTGGTCCTGGACTCTACTGCCCTAACCCGCAACATATGGACTGAGTAGAATCTTGGGGAGGCTGCCTGTGTTCAGGTGCCCCGGTTGGCCGGTGCGCTAAACGGTGCCCTGGATTTCAAGGAGTACAATTGTTTGCTGTAGCGCGTTGAGGCCTGCTGGCACAATGGGCGCAGCAGAGTGGGTCCTCGGGGGGGGCCTAGACGGCCAAGTTCAAATGTGCGGCCCGGTTAAAATTCCAGAGTAATGTCGAGGCTCATTTCCTTACTGCCTTTGACATGTGGATGTCGATAGCGTGTGATGCCCTGTATAATGATATATATATCCTAGTAGGATGCTTTTACTCTTGTAGAGGTTTGTGGTGAATTACCTGGTGATTTGGTGTGAATAAAAATCTACGCCTTGGACAACGTAACCTGATTCTGACAGTTCTTGGGCACAGCAGGGGCGGAAAAGTGATGGAAGTGGGAGAGGAGTGAGTGTCACGTTGTGCGCGTACTATTTTTGTTGCTTAATCCTTTCGTAAAGTTTGTTCATAGCTGTGCCTCCACAGTGCAGGCCTATCCAGCTGCTTCGAGCAGTAATGCAAAACTCCCCCGAAACTCATAATCTGGCATGCGGTCAACATTAGGTTACATCGGAATACATTGAAATGTCATGATTTTCTAGACATGCCTTCTGTCTTTCACTCATCCAGGCCAGTTCATATCCACGGCTCTGAATTCGGTTTGTGTATACCCTGTGCAGTTTCCACTGTGAGCCGCGCTCAACATGGTGATTGGGGAGTCAAGAAACATTCACTGCAAAGTGGAACATGGTGTCCTTCAATAATGAATGTAACTGGCGCACCAGTACCTGCGGATCGAGTCTGAAGTATTTTTTTTTAAACTAATTTTGTGGGCACTTTTTAAAACAAGCATTTGCAATGCAATAGGTCTCACATTTGTGAGAGTTTAAGCTATTGGCATTGTAAATGACAATGCCTTTTATTTATATGATTTGATAATTAACACATAAATAAAAGGCATTTTCATGTACAATGCCAATAGCTCATACTCTTGTAAATGCAAGACGTATGCAAAGAAGCGGCTGCCATTGTCCCGGGCTGCTTAGAAAGTGAAAGAGCACATGGTGCGCTGAATGTTGCAGGAAAGCATGTCGTTCCTGCAATAGGAGAAACTACTTAAAGAAAAGTGCTTACAGACTAAACTAGACGCAAAGCGAGATTAAATGAGGGCAATAAAGAAAAAGCACCTACTCTTTGTAATGAATGATGTTGGAATGGCAGATTCCCAGCTTTACACTTAACAGCCTCGTTGTAACCTGGTTCCAGAAATGTTTATAACACAAACCATTGTGTTAGATCAAAGAGATAAACATAGATTAAAGCAAATAAAGAGCCCAGAGATAAAAGCAAAAAGAAATAGCCCCGTCAAACATCAGCACCGGTTCATTGGGACAAAATGGAATGTTCACTACTTTGCATTCACCTCAACTCCCAATAAATAATACGAAGGCTCCTTAGGTCCTGTGGGTGCCTGACAAGTCTGCTTTATTTTTTACCTGACCTCCTAATATTGTTAATATAGCGTCTGCTCTCATCGTCTTGTGCCTTCGCAGCACTGTTGCTGTAACTGTGCATGTTTTTATCTCCCGAAGAGGGTGCGAGGCTGAGTTGTCCATCCCCACATTCAAACGTGTTATCATGAGGTTGCCCGAGATAGCTACAGCAGTTACCTTAACACACCAAGCTGCCTTCCTGCAAGGTGATGTTCCTTTCTTGCTGTGCAGGCGCTTTCTGTGTACATTTCTGCAGCACCTTTCAGCCATGCCATTTTCCAGATAAAGTGGGGAAGGAGGGAAAGGAACCAGGATGTTTTCGCTGCCACCACCGGAGGATCCGACCAACGTCTACCACAGAAGGAGACAGAGCTGGGCGCCAGAATGGAGCCTTGGCTTCAAAAACCAATGAACGGACAGGCAAGGACATGTGAGGCTATCTCGTGAGAACACATCACAATGTTTAAGATAAGAAACCGGAGGCCTTGCAGAGTGCGACTATTAGTGCGGCCATCTTTAAGTAGGCAAATCACTGTCAATGACAACAAACTTATTAAGATGAATTAGTTAGAATATGTGTTATTTAAAATAAATTAGTGTTCCTAATTATAGTAAAACTACCATAGCAGTGCAAACTCCTCTGTGCTGTATCAACACGCCAGTGATTCGCACATAGTGCCAATATCGGCAACACTCGCCACCCCACCATACAGCAATCTCCTATAGAAATAACCAAACAAGACACCTTCTTTGTGGAGAAAACTGCTGCAGGTTTATTAGCATTACAAATATGCCAACATGGTGGGTTATCTTACGGGCGATCCCAAGGCCGGCAGCCCCTCGCCGCCTGCCACCTGATGAGCCAAATTACACCGTGGCCTCCCCAACGGTGTTTGCCATATTTTGGGGGAGGGAAGACCCCTCCCACCAGTGGACCCACAGACCACGCCCCTGCTCACGCCCCATACGGGGCGGAGCCTGCCAGGCAACCCCGGTTGCTCAGGTCCACAACCGCCCGTAGGACTAACGGGGCGCCGTCGCTCCTCCAGGGTCCAACGCGAGGACCTCCCTGTGGATATTTGGCCTTTGCACCCTTGTTGTGCTTCTGTACATGGTACCCGTATGTACCTACAGCCTCTGGATCGCCCTGTAACTCCGCCTGCAACACAAAATAATACATTAGATATACCCCCCCCACACCCCCAGCCTGAACGCCGGGTATGCGGTAGGGAGGGAAACGGCGTCAGGGGAATGGGCCAAGAGGGCGCCCAGGGGGCGGGGAGAGGTATATGTACCTCGCCCCTCCCCGGAAGTGACGCGACACCTGGACCACTGAGGGTCCCAAACACTGGAAGGCTGCCTCCTGTGCCCTCCTGTGGCACTAAGGTGGCCGCCCTCTTAGCGGGTCTCCTTCGTGGACCCCGGGCAGCCTGCATAGTGCCAATATCGGCAACACTCGCCACCCCACCATACAGCAATCTCCTATAGAAATAACCAAACAAGACACCTTCTTTGTGGAGAAAACTGCTGCAGGTTTATTAGCATTACAAATATGCCAACATGGTGGGTTATCTTACGGGCGATCCCAAGGCCGGCAGCCCTCGCCGCCTGCCACCTGATGAGCCAAATTACACCGTGGCCTCCCCAACGGTGTTTGCCATATTTTGGGGGAGGGAAGACCCCTCCCACCAGTGGACCCACAGACCACGCCCCTGCTCACGCCCCATACGGGGCGGAGCCTGCCAGGCAACCCCCGGTTGCTCAGGTCCACAACCGCCCGTAGGACTAACGGGGCGCCGTCGCTCCTCCAGGGTCCAACGCGAGGACCTCCCTGTGGATATTTGGCCTTTGCACCCTTGTTGTGCTTCTGTACATGGTACCCGTATGTACCTACAGCCTCTGGATCGCCCTGTAACTCCGCCACAGCTCTGGGTGTGGCCACCGTCACAGCCAGGGCCCCCACCAAGGTAGGCCTCTTCACCTCCATCTTTCTAATTCCAGGGCCTCTCCCAGGTCCAGCAAAACAAGTCCATGCCCACTCTGGCAGGCGCGCCCCATCCTCTTTCAAACTCCCAGTGGACTTAGCATGCAGCAGGCCATGCGGATGAACTAAACCCTCCTGTTCAGTGGATCTGCGCCTGGCACTGTAAACTCTCCTGCGTGCGGAATCCCCGGCATCCTCTGACCGAGCCCCTCGCCTCACTCACAGTGATGATATCTCTGTCCATCATAACACCCCTGCCCACAACTGGTTGTTTAACTTATACCAGAAGTATTTCATATCTGGCCGCACTGTCCTCCTACCCCGGAGGGTCAAAACATTGCCTCCCCGGTGTATGACCAAATTGATGGGAGGGGAGACACCCCCTAGAATTGTGCCGCAGCTTCTACAACAAGCTGTTCCAGCGCATACCAGGGGCCCCAAACCAAATTATCTCAGAAGTGTGCTGTGCTTCTACCTCAAACTGCTAGCGCATGCCTGGGCCCCCCAACCAAGGTAAGTCGGTGATGGAAAACCCCTGCCCCCATATATTGGATTCCTCCCATCGTGCCACTCACAGGACGCACGGACGGCCCTTCACCCAGACCTTTGATCCTGGAAATTAAAGACATGCTCAGATACTAACATCCTTTAATGAGCACTGCACACCCTATTATAACTAATCCATCTTGCACCTAGTTGCACAATAACACTGCACCCCATCAAACCTCGGGTGCCTTTGGACAGCTCAAAGTTGGCCTGTACAGGATACACTTAACCTGTCCTCCTGCCACTCCCCTGGGTGGCTACGGACGGCTGTACCTTTAAAAACCTTGGAATTCCTATTGTCCCACCTGCTTGATGCGCTCTGCTGCCAAGCCCGCCCAGAACGCTTTGGTTGTGGCTGGTTGCACCTATTTGCACAATAACAATGAGTGTCCTATCAAACCTCTGGTGCCTCCCCGGGTGCCTTAGGGATACTCAGAAGTTCGCCTGTACATCATACACCTAACCTGTCTTCCGGCCACTCCCCTGGGTGGCTGCAGACGGCTGTACCTTTGAAAGGAATTCCTATTATCCCACCTGCTTGATGCGCTCTGCTGCCAAACCCGCCCAGAACGCTTTGGTTGTGGCCGGTTGCACCTCTTTGCACCATCACAACATCTTTCCCTAAACCCTGCTGATTCCCGGGCTTCCCCCAGTCCAGCAAAGCAAGTCCATGCCCACTCTAGACAGGTGAAACCCCATCTTGTGCCAAACTCCCTGTGGATTTGGCATGCAAACCATACCTATAAAGCCAAACAGTTGGTGAATTTACGCCTGGCACGGTCAATTCTCCTGCGCGGGGTTTCCCCGGCCTCCCCTGACCGAGCGCCTTCACACACTAAACGGGGGGGGCTATCTGACCACCATAACTCCCAAGCCCCCAAAGGTTGCATCCTACAAGTGGAGGACTCCTTCTCTTGCAACAGGTGCCTCTTCCCCCAGAGTCTGCTCATTGCCTGGGCCAGGCAACACAAGACAAGTCCATGCCCACTCTGGACAGGTAGACCATTCTTTGCGCACCCCGCCCGGAGGTCCCTAATCTCAACCAAACACCAACCCCCTTAGTCTGTGCCGCAGCTGCTTAAGCCAGCTGTCCCGGCACATGGCTGGGACCCCCAACCAAGAAAACTTATTGGAGGAACCACATGCCTCCATTTCTTGAATTCCGCCCCTCTCGCCCCTCGAGACGCACGGAAGGCCATTCACCCCGATCCTTGATCCTGGCGACATAACGAAATGCCAAGTTGCTAACCTTTAATGCCCACTGCACCCATCCTATACACTAATCAAGCTTGCACCTAATGTACCCGTGCACTGCCCCCACTGCCCATTGATAGCCTTCCTGTTGAAGACCAGCAATTGAGGAGGGGACACCCCCTTAGTCTGTGCTGCAGCATCCTAGCAAGCTGTTCCAGTGCATGCCTTGGAAGCCCGTCCAAATAACCTGTTAGGAAAACCATGCCTCCACCTCCTGCTTTCCGCCCATCGCGCCACTATCAGCACGCCTGGATGGCCCATCATCCATACCCTTGACCCTGCCCTTTGCCAGACCTACTCTGGAGGGTACCAGGTAGTGGACCAGAGGTGGAAACGCTACAGGAATGGTGAAAATGATAGATGCAGATCACATGCCCTTTCTAGACTTGTTGGGATGCCGGGTGTCCCAGAAAAGAGCCTCTGTGCTGCAAATCAGTATATCGCTAAGCTGTGTAGCCCCAACACCTTGAGTTGTATAACTTAATCCCCACGTGCCGCGATGGCGAGAATGCCGGCGCTTGGCATCTACAGTCTGTTAGCTTGACCAGTTAGTCTGCCTACCTTGATGAATCAATTCTGACAGACCACATACCCTTGTGCACCGCGTGCAACCTGTGCGTCACCTTAAAGGTTGACTAAGCCTGTGCTTCAACACCCTTTCTTGATATTCCCCCCGCTTCGGGGGTTCAAGCTGCTAACCATGCACTGCACCAGCAGTGGGAATGTACCTGCACCCTCCCCATTACCTCTGGTGCATCACCGGGGTGCCAGTGGTATATTCCAAGTGTGCCTGTACATACTGCCCTTAACCTGCCTTCCGGCCAGTCCCCTGGGTGGCTCCGGGTACCTTTCAAACATTGGGGTACCCAATGTCCAGCCTGCTTGATGCGCTCATACTGTCCCTTTAATGCCACCCCCTGAAGAGTCTGTTTTGGCCCTTTCCCTCCGCCACTGGTTCTCAGGGCCCCGAAGGAAGCCAGGCTGGAGGTAGCTGAAAACAGGGCATTGCTCCTACCTGCATGATGCGCTTCCGCTTGTATGCCCACCCTGTAAGCTGCTGTTGCTGGCTCTTGAAAGAGCGACTGCCAAAGCGCTTGCCATGACCCCCAATGCCTGGCATAGAAGGCATGCCAACCATACCTGCTCAACCTGTACCCTGGTAATGGGCGAGCTGTCAGCCAGAGACAGTAAATAGGTTCTCCCTTCCGCCTGTGATGTAGAAATGCTGTGCTCAAATTTCATCCCAGGGCCGCTTCTGGCGCCTGAACCCTTACTAGGACTGAGCACATGTCCTGTAAACAGAATAATACTCCCAGTACATCCAAATAATGGCTCTGCGACCCATGATCCAGCCGCCTAAGCGTGTTCCTAACCGCACACGCCCCACCAACCTACATCATGTGACGTTGCCTGTTCTGAGCCACCCCGTGGCACCGCATTCCTTCTACACGAAACTGATGCGTACTGTGCTGATGTAAACCTTCCTCACAGCAGTTATGGTAAAGCAGTACGACCCTAAAAACTTTGTATCCAGGCACATTAATTAGACTTTTGCCACCAGAACCACAGCCTGTGCCCCTGGGAGAATTGAATATAAACTTTTCAAGCGCGGATAGGCTGAATCTAACCTAGGTTACTGCTATACTCTTGGGGTACAAACTTCTTGGCTATGTAGGGCACAACTATGCCAGCATATGCCTCTTCATTTCAAACTTAGTGCAAATCTGACCCCATGGTCATCAGGTCTGAATGCTTCCCCGAAGCGCAGCACCGGCTGATGTGCAAGGAAAAACTATCTGACTACAGCCTTTCATTAGTGACTAAAATCCCGAGACCCTCGAATAAAATTCAACCACGCATGTATGGCGCACTGTCATCTAACTGGGGCATAGGTGTGATCATCTACCCAGTCCCAGATGCCTATGTAAATGTTCCCTCCGAGCGGGCCGGGCTGGCACCCACCACTGGAAGTGCCAACACCATCATGGCCACAACCAGGAAAACCAGCCATAGGTTACACACCAGACTGCACCAACTTGAATGAACGACGACGCGATGTGTCATTGCAACGCCCACAGTTTGGCCACAAACAAAATGGAAATCTGATGGTAGAAATGAACAGGCCGCTCGCGGAATATGCAGGAAGCTCGACCATACCCGCTGTCTCTTCACCGCAACTGGGTTCACCATCCGCCAAGAGGTGAGGCACGGCCAGTCTCGCTGAGCCACCCACAGATCCCCAGAGAGGCTTAGGAATGCTGACTTACTAGTAATGCTCCATCACACCCTCTACTTAGATTTCCTTTGCCAGGTTGCTGGTACTGCGCGGGCACTCTGGCCAAGTTCTAATTGTGTTTGCGTCAATATTCAGGGGTAGTGACTCGTGAATTCGACATTGGAACTCAGCAGCAGCTCACTAATATTACTGCCAATAATGTATGCCGGTTGAAAGGAGCAGAGCCACCTATAGGCCACCCTATAAGCCAACTTGTTACCTGAAATGTGGCTGTCTCTGACCACAAGCATACAACCTGACTAACACCAACGCTGACAACCACAAGCATACCACCAGACTACCACCGATGCTGCCCTCGACCCTGTCGCCCTGCGTTAACTGAGTGGGACACCCTACCTCGTGCATGCAATGTGGCCCCCACTCTCCCTGACGACCTTGACCAAAACCAATCATACTTAGTACCAGGAGCAGTGTTCTAGACACTGTCAAATTCTTTACCCGCATCGATGTAGCCCCACTAATTACTTCATGCGGGCAGGCCCAAATGTAGCACCAAATCCATATGCGTGGTGCAGTGCCTGGCCTAGAGAGACGCCCTGCACCATTGAAATGGTAATACCGTTTCCACTAGGTTAATTTAGGTCTCCCTGAAAGGGCCAGGTTTGCTTCACTATAAATCGATCTATGTTCTCAATGACACACTGTATCTTTTGCGCAGGGAGTCGCAAGTAGAGCAATCCCTAATCAGACCATAATTCGAGAACCAGTACCGGACCGCTGTGATCTCCTAAGGCGAAGTGAAGATGTGAAATACCAAAACAACTCCCAGCTCACATCTAGGCTGCTGCCCCGCATGCTGAACAACCAGTCAGCCCAAAACGAGCCATCCCGGGCCTCAGAGGCACAGTACGCCTAACCCAGACACCGGCAACATAGCATTATCCTTCCGTGCCATACCCCGGAAGCCCCCAGCAATGGAGCAATGCGAGACATATTGCATTGCAAATACTCGTTTCTTTTCTATCTTGTGAGGATCCCTGTGTGCACAACCCATTGAATGCAGTGTTTAGCGTCTGCTCCACTCCAGCCTCCGTTCTGGGTTTACCAGCACCTGCCTCGGTGGCAATGATTCCTCCCCAACCCCCTCATAGAGGAAACGACCGCACTGATCTAAACCCAGGAACGCACATCAAAACAATTCTTACCAAAAAACAAAATTAACCTGTTAAATAAACAGCACAGTATAGAGTAGGCTGGGCCTCTCTGACGTCTGGGTCCTGGTGCCTTTGCACTGGCTACAAAATTAGCCACGCCCCTGACAATTCTCATGTTTAAATCACAGACCAGGATGGCACTCGCTAACTACACTGCCCCGCTTGTCTGACCTTTTCTACACTCCTCCGAAGGTAATGGGTCCAGTGAAACAAGCCCAGAGTGGTCCATCTGGCTCGAGGAGGCGGAACGGAGGCCATTGTGAAGCATGCCTGACTCTAACTGAGCTAGTTCCACACCAGAGTCTGTTAACTTGCCTCAAACCTCTGTTTTGGGTGCTGGAGAGGAGGCCCTCCAATTCCAGGTGCTGAAATGGGTCCCTAAACTAGGAAACGACACAGCCGCCTGTCGGCCCTTTCGGAGAGCTCCATGGTTGTGCACCACAATCACTGCAAGACTTGGGCTCAGGTTACAAGTGCTAAAAGAGATGTGGATTTGGGAGGAATCAACATCCACTCGGACCAGGGTCCTCTTTCGCAGCCTGCAAGTACCAAACTCTTCACTTGAGCTGGCAGCACTAAACGGACCTGCGCCCCTGGCCCCACATGCATTGCTGCTACGAGCACTGATTACGCTCACTTTTTTTTTTTTTTTTGTGTGTAGATTTGCATATTTATATAGCGCGAACTCGACCCGAAGGTATTGGAGCGCTTTCCATGAGCACCGATTTACATTACCCATTCAGGCACGGGGAGATCAAGTGATTTGCCAAAAGCACAGGATGGGGACGAGGCTCGAACCCTGGTTTCCTGCACCAAAGTCTGCCGTCTAGCCGCCGGACCACATCCTATCCGACCCGAAGGTATTGGTGCCTTTACACGTGCAACAGAAGGGGGAGCCTCTCCCGGGCCCTTGCAATGCTGGCCCCCCTCCCGCCACATACTTTGCAAGTGGAGGTGCCCAGCACCTCATACCGGCGGAGGCCCTGCATCCGGCCCTCACGCAGGAGGGGACCAGCAACACCCGGAAAACGCGGGTGGTGCCTGTAACCGGCCCGTATGTAACTACTGACCCGCTCAGGCCCAGTCAGCTGCTGGCACCGCAGGGACTGGCCCCGCAAGAAGGAGCCCAAGCGACACCGGGCAAACGCGGGAGGAGCAGCACACGGACCGCGCCTCGCAGCAGGCCCACGTATGCCATGTTCAGCTGGGGCTATGCCGGAGCTGGCCAGCCGCAGGCTGGCGCCAGCAAGCCAGACAAGAGCGGGAGTAGCCTGCCTACTGCCCGCGCCTCACAGCAGGCCCACAACAGCACGTGTAGGCGCCCTGCAGCCCGCCCTCCTCACGGTGAGAGCCTGACGACCCTGCAGTTGCCCCCCCCCCCGAGGATGCTGAACGCAGAGCATCGCAGCAATCGGAGCGCTTAACCCGCGCACCTTCGCGCCACCAAAGGAGCAACCCCAATCCCCCTGGTCAGTAGCTCTAAACGTGGGGCTACGTTGCACGCGAAAAGCGAGCAGTAACCCAGATGCCCCAACCAACCTTGCTAAAGCATCGTGCCAAAAACCCCCCATAGCCCGCCCCTGCCCATAACTGGTAGGTGAGGGCACGAAACCCCTCGGGTAAAGCCACCTAGCCGACGCGAGCTACCCTGGGGGCCTGCCGGGGGAAGAATCCATCGCTGCATAGGCTACCCCCCCACTCCGCTGCAGCCCCCACTTAGGCCCGGACACACCACGTGTGTTACGTCCCCGTTGGCCCTTGTGACCCAAACGCAACAGACTCCTGGAAGGCCGAGGATTGAACCCAGGACTGCCCACTTGCGAGGCATGGCTCTGCAGCTGAGCTGTATCCCGCTAAGTTCCAACCAAATCGGAGTTTGCGGGGGGGGCGGCGCACCTGATC